>CM064541.1:19987291-20048593 GCA_032716605.1 Paralithodes platypus
AAGTGAGCCCAGGTGGGGAGGTGGCTCTTGTTGACCTGGGGGCAGGTCCTGGGTGCAGGTGACATTGCAGGGTGGTACCTTTGGAAACAGGTTGGGATGGTTGACCTCGCAACAGGTGATGGCTGGTTGACCTTTGATTTTTGCGAGGATTTGCCTTTTCCAGGGGCCCGCTTTTTGTGGGTGGGGTTTGACAGGTGGGAGCCCAGCGTTTTGGTGGAGTCACACGACGGCCAGATCTACGGACACAGGTAGGATTAAAAAGAGAAAAGGTTGCATTAAACGAATGGTTTAAATTAGCTTGTTCGTTGTTCCATGCGAGACGGTAGGATGAGGTGGGGAATTACATTGGTGAGGTTGATTTTTAAAATAGATTGAACGGGGAAAAGTGGGAGAGATGGAGATTTATGAGTAGAGGTGCCCGGTTGTTGGAGATTTGCTCAAAGGTTACAGGAAGTGATGTTGAGTGACTTTTCTGTTCAGGGGAAGTTGTGGGATTAATTACTGATTGATTGGGTGATAGTAGAGGGAGTGGTGGATATGAGGGAAGGAGAGGTTTTGACAGTTTTTTTCTAGAGATGGGAATTCGATTAATGACAGGATTGGTAGGTAAAGGACAGGGGTTTTTTTGGAAGGTGGAAAATATAGGTACACTCTGGGCAGGTGAGGGAATAGGAATGTTAGATTGCCAATTGAGTTACAGTAGATCTTTAGGTTGTCTTGAAAGTTTGAGGTTTGGGGCAGAGAATGATGGCGAAGTGGGGATGGGACGTTCGTCAAAAATAAAAAGAAGTGCGATATGGATGTGATGGGGGGGGTTGGGGGGGGGGAAAAATAGGAGGGTCTGGATAGATGATTTCAGCAATTGGATACTCTTGGCACAGATGGTGGGCCTGCACAAGTGTCTGTATCACTACATGGGTAGGGAGAACATGATTGGGAGGTGTCAATAGTTCTGTGGATCCTAAATGTTGGTTATCAATTGCAGGGCAATATGTTCATTATCTTTGCCGGGTCAGCCACGGCTAGTCATAGTGTCATCAATGGGCTGAAACCTACGAACATATCTATTTCGGTAGGTGCTACGTGACTCTCCAAAGTAATTAATGGTAACCTGGTAAACAGTTTGGTACAGTTAATATTCTCGAAAGGGCTCTTTATATTCTGGGTTTGAGTTTGGAAGGAACTGGCAAGTAGTGAGCAACCATGACAAGATCGCCGACATGGTGGGGACCCTTACTTTTGTGGTTTCGGCAGGTCGTTAGGGTCTTGGAGATATTGAAGCTGTCCTTAAGTCGGTTCTTTAGGTGCCCTAATAGACTGGTCAAAAATTTGAGGAGGGCTCATAAGGGACAGACAGGTGACTTAGAGGTAGGAGCAGAGGTAGTATCCAAACACACGTTCATGGGGGGAAACACCTTCCGTCTTGGGACGTGGGACAGGTATTAATACCCCATTGCACTATTTTGACCCTGACTGGGCCAATCAGTGGTGTTCATTTGCTGCAAGGACGAAGTCCTTATCTGATTAGCAATGGTGCGGTGACTCCCTTTCACCCAATAGGAGTTTCCTTTGTGGCCAATAAGGAGGAGGAGTGGCTAATTTTGAATCCGCCACATTGTGGACCAAATGTGCCGGTGGATTCTGGGGCGTTGTTCCTGAAATGGATAGCCTCAGGTATAGCCGAAAATAGGGAAAGACATGTTGAATCAATTGCTTCAGTACTGCCATTGCTGAATGTTCTTTTGCTGGAACAGGCCCGATGACTTACGTAGAGTACGTGTCCACAGAGGTAATAATGTACTTTTGAAACCTTTATTACTTTCCATGGGTCCCATGACATCTACGGCTTAAAAGTTGCCATGGGTTTAGATGCTACTAGTTTTCCTCGTAGGCCCGGCAATACGAGTTCTGTCCTTGCCTAAGGCACAGCCACGACATGCTTCTGTAATTCTTTTGGCAGTGATGATATGGAGATAGTCTACTTGCCAAGTAATGTGAATCCCGGAAATGTTGAGTACACCAAAGTTTTAAGTTAGCACATGTACAGTATGGGTCCCCAGCACTTAGAAAAACTGCCGGATGCTAACTTGCATATGTTGGGCAATTAGCAAAATTAGCGAAAATTAGCATACATAAGGCATAATCGCCTAAGTGACCATTTTTCAAACGCCGAGTGGTGTCAATTTGATGAAGTTTCAGTCAATTTAGAAGTTTTAGGAGGACGCTGAAATTGATTGGATTGGACAGATGACTTATGTATCTTGAAAATAATTTAAATAATTTCAAAACTCGGCTTTAAATTTTACTATATTTATGAAACCACACTTAACCAAACATTCATAACTTATGTTATTTGAAATAATTTAAATATTTTCAACTCGGTTATAAATTGTAAAGATATTATGAACACAATTATCCAAATGTGCAGAACATGCACACTTTTATTCACAGGGTATTAGAGGTAACAAAGGCAAGTACCATACCAAACTAGAATAATATGAACTATGGGTAAATAATATCCTCAAAAAATTAAAAACACAAGTATACCCAAAATTATCAGAGCTGAACAATATATGTGCACTAGGTTACACAAACATAAAAACTTCCGATCAAGAAAGAGTGGTATTGCACTTCTACTACTCTGCACTGTTATAAAAGCACTATCCTCATCATAAAACTCATCCTCATCACCTTCATCTTCTTTCTCCTGACCCTGATTTCTTGTCATATTGATCTTCTTGCTGTGAGTGTGGTGACGTGAGTTTTGCACCATGTACTAATCATTAGCCTTTGCATGTAGCTGGTACAGGCCAGGCCTGCAGCTACCGAGCTGCACTTTGCTGTTTAAAACAGGATTTTAACCCAGCTTTGCAGCTACAGCTGATCATTCCAACACGGCAGAAGGAGCAACGGGGCTTGCATCCCCCCCCAGGATGGGCATGATGACTTCCTCTCCCTCCTTCTCCACCTTCCTTTCTTATTCCATCCAAACTCTGTGATGTCCACAGGCTGGTGGAGTCAGGGCAGTCTGGTGCTTTCCAAAAGCAGCACCTGTAGATGGGCACGCCGTCCATGGAGGAGAGCCGTTCCGTGTGCTCTGTAGGAGGCACGTGTATTCAGTGCTGGGGGGGGGGTTTTGCGGGCTTTCGGTAGATAGATGTCATTATGGCGAGCGTTTCAGAGATGCCGACTCCCTCTGGTTGTACAGAGCCAGGACGAAGCGGAAGAAACCACAACGCTGCCTCTGTTAATCTGTAAATCAGTAGCTCCCTCCTCTCCGATGAAAATGAAGCAGGTCACCAGGTACTTACTCTCATGGCCTTGAGTGCGGGACACTTCCCCTTTCCCGGCGGGGATAGTGAGGTGGTGTCACATCCGGAGAGAGAGCATGCATAGTCAGGATGGAGCGGACACTCCTCACCGAGATTCTCTACTGTCGAATTGATGTTAAGATTTAGGTGCCATCCCCATCTCTTCATCTGCAGGGGTGACATGTGGATTACCCACCTTCCAGCACCAATAGACCATGAGTACGAAAAACATCAGTGTCGTTGCTGAGAGTGCGGACAGTTGTAGCTCCGCCAACTGGCTGCATCCAACAATGTATGAGTTGAGGGAGACGTCAGCCTCGGTCATGAGTGCACAATACTGTCTGCTTTGCTGATCCATCTTGATGTGATCTCCTATGCTGTGTGTGCACAAGAGGTCACCCAAGTCTCCGTTGTTTGTCTTGTTCTTCATCCCTTTGTCGCGGCTAGGGTAGAGGGGTTGTCAGTGAGAGGCGGGGTACTCTGTTGAGCTCTCCCCGGCTCTTATACTGCCGCAAATGTTTCGGTGATTGTAAGCGATTAAGCCGGGTGTGCCCCATGCTGGCTGAAGAGGTCAGCCACCAGTGACTGACGATGGCCACACACACGTGGTAGATGAGCTGCGATTGGTGCATATCACGAGTACCAAACATGCGGTGGGGGTGGGGATTGGGGGACAAGGATTCCCAAGACGCTGGACGATCACAAGAACTTGTTACCCTTCATGAGGCATCCATACTCATCGATGATGGATGCAGGGGACCGGGCCGAGTCGTAGTCAAAGAGGGCCAGAGAGCTCCATTCTTCTCTTGCTCCCCATCAACAGCAGCCAAGGCAAACAACGCCCCTCAAGGTCACATATGATATTCTCATTGAGCCTTCACTCTTTTTTTGTTGAATTTCATTGTCACCACCTTATTTGAGATGGGCGCATGAAATCTCTCAGGGGAAGTGCATGAAGAGAACACTGTGCTCATGTCCTGTCCGATCTTCAATGCATCTTGCACATTCACCATTTTTCATCTGCCACCTGGCCATTTATGATATGGTGGATGGTCGCGGGTCTCTTGTGGTGAGTGGATGGGAGTTTTCCTGTAGCACTCTCTGGATTTTAGCCCGGTCCTACTGCCGTCCAACTCCCGCCGTCCTTTACCCTCTTTTCTTTGTGTCTGTTGGGCTTCATTGTCTTAACGAGTGACTTCAGCATTCGTGGTAATCTCATCCAATGACTTGGCAGTGAAAGATAGGAGCAGATGCCGATGTTTTTTCTCTCGTAAATTTTTTTTCGTAAATGAAGTTCATTTCTGTTCGCAAGCAAAATTCTAAATACACCGTTGGAAAGGGCGTCGTCAAAACCTCTATCAGATCACCAAATTTCAGGACTGTCCAGACAAAAATTATGTGTGCACCTATTGGTACTGCAAATTTTGAATACTAAAAAAAACCTAAAAATTAATCTAAATACTCAACATCTCAAAAACTATAGCAGCTAGCGAGATGGGGCTTAGTGCGTTGAACGTGCCAGGTTACGATCTGTTCAACTAAAGACTAACATTGAAACTGTAGCTCAACATGAGAGTAGGGGCACTAACCGCGCAAACAAAATTTGGGTGAAAAAATCCACGGTTTTTACATCCCTTCTTTCACATGAAATTTTGATCGCAGGAAATTTTTATAAGAACACTCACGGAAAGCATATCTATCTCAGTGTATTATGTCCAAATTTCATACAGAACCTTCAAATAGTTTGCTCACACGAAGCATTCAAACTGAGCAATGGAGCGAAACAAAAATTTCAGTGTCCCAGGCCTATGTTTGCGAGGGTTAATGCTAATTTTGCTAATTGCCCAACATATGCAAGTTAGCATCCGGCAGTTTCTAAGTACTGGGGACCATACTGTACATTTCTAACTTAAAACTTTAGGGTACTCAACATTGTCGGGTTCACAATAGGGCTCTATAGGCTGGCAAGTAGACTAAGAAGGAGTCCAGTAGATTCGTTGGCAGGTCGTGGTTAACTTCCGTTGTGCTAGATGAATGCCATCGTGTGCATGTAGGGATTGCATAGTGGATGAGCTGAATTAGGTGTAATTATGATTTTTCCCTCAGGAGTATACAAATTATCTCCTCTTCTAGTGAGTTGGGAAAAAATACTTCTTAGTATCCAATCTGTTTTTTCTTGTTTTTTTAACTGGATTAGTAGTTGTTGTTGATCTTGATCCATGGAGTCTTGATGATGGATGGCTAGTACAGGTTGCGGATCAGTGGTCTGGCTTGATGTGTCAAGACTTAGATGAAGTTGGAAGACTTGACAGAGCATCGACATTAGTGTGGAGCTTCTCTGGTCGATAAACAATTTCAAAATCAAATTCCTCTAGTGGTTCTCGCCATCTGACAGTCAAACATTTTTTTGTGTCAGATTTGCGTAGCCATTGGAGGGCGCGTTGATCGGTAATGATGGTGACCTTGACACCTGCTAGATATGCCTTAAAGTGTTGTAGGGCCCAACTTATACCTAGGCACTCTCGCTTAGTAACAGGATAGTTGACCTCTGCTGGATTTAGGGTTCGGCTGGCACAGGCAATAATATGTTCTCTTCCTTCCTTAGTTTGTCCTAGAACGGCATATATACCGAATTGTGAAACATCGGTATATAGGCGGAATGGTTTGGTATAGTCAGGAAAAGATACTACTGGTGATTCTACCAATAGCTCTTTCAAGGTTTCGAAGGCTTTGAGGCGTTGAGCTGTTCAATGAATGGTTCTTCCTTCCTGATAAGGTCATGTAGTGGTTTGGCAATAATGGCAAAACATTTTACAAATCTGCGATACTAAGATGCTAGGCCAAGAAAAGCTTGAACTCCTTTTACTGTAAATTGGTGGGCGGAGTTATGGTACTGATGGGTTGTAGTTTGTCTGGATCGGGGGCAATTTCTTGTTCTGATACTATATGGCCTAGAAACTGAACTTCTTTTTTGGCCAGGGTACATTTAGAGGGTTTGAGTTTCATATTTGCTTCACGAATTCTCTGAAATACTTGACGTAGTCTTTGGAGATGTTCAGCTCAGGTCTTCCCAAACACAATAATGTCATCCAGGTAAGCCAGACAAGTTTCCCAGGTTAATCCTTGTAGAACAGATTCCATCAACCTAGAAAATATGGGACCCGTTGCATAAACCGAATGGCAATACGGTGAACTTGTATAATCTTCCTTGGCTCGTGGCAAATGCTTTTTTTGTTGGTGTTCTGGAAGGACAGGTACTTGCCAATATCCAGCTTGTAGATCCAGGGTGCTGAACCATCTAGCTCCTAATAAAGAATCCAGAGAGTGGTCAATTCTAGGTAATGGTGTGGCGTCTTTGATCGTTACGTCGTTTAACTGTCGATAATTGATACAGAAACGGGTGGATCCATCTTTCTTCCAGACTAGTACTACCGGAGATGACCAGGGACTAGTGGGATGTTGTAAGACTCCGGTTGCTAGCATGTCCTTTATCTGGGATTCCTCTTCCTGTCTTTGAATAGGATTCTTCTCTACGAATGGGTTGTTTTATCGGATTTCCTACAGTGTGGATGGGGTGATGAAGCACGTTGGTTTTCCCGACGTCTCAGTTGGAAGTGGCGAAGATGTCTTGATAATTAGTCCTCAGGTCCCGTAAGTCAGTTGGTTGTTGGGAAGTTAAATGAGGAGGAATATCAGGTAGGGGAAAAGAAGTGGGAGAGGAGTCTTCTGTAGGTAAGAATAATTCTTCAGCATAGGTTTCTAGTTCCCCTATTGTTACCCCTTTCGGCAAAGTGATAAGTTGATCTGAGATCTTAGTTTATTAGAGATAATGGCTGGAGCGGTCAGGCAGTCCCTATCAAAAGGGCTTCGGAGATTAGGGGTCCTAAATACATCTGCAGGCAAGATGGGTATTATAGGTACCCATTGTTCATGATGAGGGGGAGGGTCACTAACTTGGAGGTGACAGCTTGTGTGGTTTGGATGAGACAAACTGTAGGTTTATTGGCTTCTCTTGATTGATTATAGATTATAGTGAGGGGGAGAACTTTAGAGTTCTCCATTTGCAATCAATGGAAGCACTCGGAGATGTGAGCAGATCGAGACCCAAGTATCCATCGTACTTGGTCTCTTGTGGATCATAAATCATGAATGAATGCTTTGTCCCATGATCAGGGACAGGGGTGCTAACATAAAGTGGGCGTGTTTGTCCAAAATTAGGGATAATGTTGTCATTAGCGCTAACCAAAACTATTGACGAAGGATGAATATCACCTAAAGCTTTCTTGTGTTGTTTGAAGAAAGGAAAGAAGAGACAAGAACGGGAAGCCCCTGTGACAATCAAAAGTCGGACTTTCACCCCATTCAACATTATTTTCCGGTAGATGGGGAGTTTCTCTGGGTCTGTCTTCTCATGAGACCCCACCAGTCTGACAATCGTTATTGATGAACGGGGGCGGATTAAAAATCCAGATTATTCTGGATTTCAGCCGTGTCTGCCACTAGTTCCGGCTGTTCAACATTTCCTTCTTCTTCATCACAGTCTTCAATCCCTGCGGTTCCATCGTCTGTGATGGTGGCCACATGCCGGGGCTTAATCCACGGAATCTGAGCCCACCTACTAGGTAACTTGGACCTTCTCCTGGTTAATTCTAGGAATGATCTCTTCATGGAGACCAAAGCACATTGACCACTGCAAGGTTTCCAGTCAGCGGGGCGAATTCTGGCCCATTCCTCTTATTATCTCTAGGTCGTGGTGCCACAGGGGTAGGTGAAGGTGCTGTAGAAGGGTGAGTAGTGACCCTACTGCTGACGGCGATCTTGTCTTGCTCTCGATTTTTTCTTAAAGCCATGATACGCCTTACTACTGGCAAATCATCCTCATAGTCTGTGGGCTCAGTTTTAGAGAAATGATCCGCTACGGCTATGGGCAATATCCTCAGTAGAGCTTTGAACACCTGTTTCTTCCTTTGAGCTACCGTTTCTTCCGGAAACGCTGTGATCGCCAATTGGGTCAACTGACTAATTGTGGCGTCTAAATCGCTTGCATGTGTTACTGCATGAAAATGACGGTCCACTATGGTTTGACCTAGAATTGGATTGATAGCTAACTTTGTATAGCTCTCAAACTGTGCCCAGGTTAACCCTGGAGTGCTACTCGCATACCCTGATAATTTAGATGCGTATTTTCCAAAGTTCATGATTGCTGTGCCTGTTATCTTCCCTGAACATAATGTCCAGGACAGGTTTGACAATTTCCAAATATGTGTTAATGTAATTTTCCTCAGTTTTGAATGCAATAATGTCGAGCGTTTTCGCCGCCATTGTGAATCTTGTGTTCAAAGATGATTGGGCAATAAAAATAAAAAAGTACAATAAAACTGATATGCCCTATCGAGACACCGCTGCCGCCAGTGTTATGCTGGGTGCTAATTTTTACCAGATGGGTTATGTCTTATATTCACCTTTATATCAACTGTTTAGATTCTGAATATGCTCAACAGGAACATATCTAGTTTCATGAATAGTACTTTTAGTATTGCTGCAATCACACTCCGGTTAACACAATAAACACACAGGAAACGTTATACTCGTATTTATTCAATGGTATGAGGTACATACTGTATATACAATGACCTGAGATACTACTACAGAGTAGAACTCAAATCCAAGTGATTTTAAAAGAGTTGAAAAGAGTTTACTCTTTGCTGAATATTAGTTTGTCATTTACAATAATAATGAATGGGAAAAACACAGAAGACATATATGATACATAAGTACAAACAACATTGATGACAAGAATATGTGGGCGAAGTGTCTAACGCAGGGTATATCAGTTAGGGTATGACTCGGCGGTCCCACGGTTCAAAAGGTGTGAACATGAGTTGGGTCAGAGATCAAAGGAAACCGCTCAAGGAGAGTCTAGGTCAAATGGACTGATGTCACGTTAAATTAAATTCTAAGTTAGTGCAATGTTAATTTACACAAAGGGTAAGTTAATCTCGCCTTAAGTCTGAAGGAAAGATAATTTAAATAGGCTTTTACCTATCGAAATAGTTTTGTGAATATTAACTCTCACGAAGCATGAAAAATCTAATCGTTCGTAGATAAATTAATACTTTCACGGAGTATGGAAACTAGATTCAATATATAAGAAAGAGAATGAACTATAGCGGTACAATTGCTAAGACAAGTAGGTTTGAATTATATTAACAAGCTACTGATGAGCGCAGAACGAGGTAGCGCTGTAGGTAACAAAAATAAAGTTACATTAAGAGATTACCAAACGAAGTAGTAATGTATTCACTATTAAATGGCGTGAATAAACTATAGCGGTATAATTGCTAAGACAAGTAGGTTTGAATTAAATCAACAAATTACTGATGAACGCAGAACAAAGTAGCGCTGTATATAATGAAAATATAGTTATATTAAGAAATTACCAAACGAAGTAGAAATGTATCACTGGCCGAATATAGGCATGATGAATGGAGGTTAAATAAGCTGATTTCCTAAATCAGTGGTGAAAGAATTTTAAGATCCGAGCAACGAATACGGTTAGACTATTCTCAAAAGGAATGAAAATAGGTAACTTGAAATCAATTAATTATAACTCAACAGATGGGTTCTTTACTTTCAAAAATGGGGGGGCGACTTTACTAGGAATATTCTATGGTGAAATAGGTAAAATAAGGTGATGAATAAAGAGATTAAATAGTAGGTTCAATTAGAAGGACTATAGCCTTCGTTATACACTTCACTTCGACTTGGACACACAATGAATAATAACACACAATAATAGAATCTGGGAGTATTCACCGAGACACGCGTGAAAGAATGACTATGTAACTTATGTAACAATTGATTATTTAAATGCGGGGTATGAATTATACCGATAGAATATCGCACTTCTATAAATTCACTGAATAGATCGAATTAGATAAGTTTCACACATGTAGTAGATTGACAAAAGGAAATCCTCGAACGAAGATCTAGGCACATATTAAGTTGAACACTCACATATTCTATATTACCTTCACAATAAATCACAACACTTAAAACACATAGAGACACTTAGGGTATGGGGTAGAAGAGAAGTAATTTCCAAGAGGGAGATTCTGGCCGGCGTAAAACTCTTAGGTCTTCTTCTGGTTGGATGGCAAAGGGAGCTGCCTCTCTAGTTCGCCACCCTTGCTGGACTCGACTATAGAGACAGGCTTGTTATATAGGAGTTTACAATCATATTCCCTTTCACGGATAGACATGTAAACTAACAGAGGACTGAAACCGGTAGGCCTACTTGCACACCTTCTCTTAGTTTCAGTTAGGCTATATTTAGGTTATGATTTGAACTAGATTTGGGCTATTTCGATATCATAAGGACATGGTGATTTCATTCTTTTCTCTATTGCGAAGGTAATATTTATTCTAATAATATAGCTAACCTACAATTGCATACATAATTGTATTGTTTTACATCTTATAACTCTATTCTGTATTTACAAAGCAGATATGTCTGCGTAATAATTGGTTTAATGATATTGGACTTGTCTGGAATTTCTTGTATTACAGGGTATAATTCTGTCCCTTTCTCTTCTGTGTTGGTTATTTCCATTCCTCATGTGAGGTTACTGTAGAAGTGATTCTCTTGGTTCCATCGGTATAGGTATTGTCCTGGTTCCTGGTGCTGCATTTGCATAAACTCCTGTTCGCAATACAACACCTGCAGCGGTTGTTGGTTCCCTGCCTTAGGTACAGTTGGGTCAAAGTTCCAGCTGACCCACCCTCGCTCTGGGTCTCGCAGAATTATATGGCAATACTGGTGTAGGAAGGAGGTGTGTCTTGCAAAGATTGGGATTGGTAGATCTGATTTCGTCTATATCATTGTTAGAACATAATTATACCAACTGTACATGCCCAGCTATCGAAGAAGCCATGTTTATGAAATTGATGTATTAGGGACGTATTTGCCCAGTTATCAGTGTCTATGTGTCGATGGATTAGGGACGTACAGTTGATCAAAGTTCCAGCTGACCCACCCTCGCTCTGGGGCTCGCAGAATTAGCTGGCAATACTGGTGTGGTTGCCTATCAGTGGATAATAAATCGTAGGCTCGTCCACCTGTCTTCGTAGGGAAATGGATAAATGCACTGAATTTCGGTATGAACATCCTAGGTTCGAATCCCTGGACTGACAAATGTATTTGTTGAATTCATTAATTGAGTTTAGGAGTAAAGTCGGTTGGTGGAGGTAACAAAATAATAACTTTTATTTAAGTGAATCTACGAACTTTGGGTGAATGTTTGGGATCATAGATAGCGATGTATGCATTTTTATTTGAGATAGGCTTACTTTTCCTTGTTTAGTATTATGTTCTAACAATGATATAGCCGAAATCAGAAACACCAATCACAATCTTTGTAAGACACACCTCCTTCCTACACCATTATTGCCAGATAATTCTGCGAGCCCCAGAGCGAGGGTGGGTCAGCTGGAACTTTGACCAACTGTTCAGTCGTTCAAAGATCCAAAGGGGGGGGGGGGGGGGGGGGGGGTAGTGAGGCGATTAAGACGGGGAGAAGAGTTCGGGGAGAAATAATAGTAATGACAGTAAGAATAATATTAATATTAATAATAATAGAACATAATAATATTAATAATAATAATCATCATCATCATAATAATAATTATAATAAAAATACATAGCAGTGATAATAATACTAATCATGACAGCAACAATAGAAAGAGTAGTATCTTATTCAATTGCTGTTAAAAAGTATATTATGTAGTCTTAATTTAAAGGTATGTAAGGAGCTAGCTTCTTTGACATAAGGTGAGAGTTCATTCCAAATGTTGGGGCCTTTTACTGAGATAGATCTAGTACCTATTTCGGTATAAACTTTCGGGACAAAAGGTTATTTTGTTGCCTTGTAATACTGGAGGTTACGTTATTTACAGTTGACAGGTTTAATAGGTAGTCTGGGTATACATTGTTTAGATATTTATAGATAGCTACTCCTGTGTCATGGGTAATTTTTTCTTTAATGGTTAACCAGTTTAAATCTTTTATAAGATGGGTGATGTGGGTGAATGGGAGAGGGTTGTGGGAGAGGTAAAACACTAACGTGGGTATTTGTTGTTCTACTAACTGCCTATAGTATTACAATGTTATTAACAACACCTTACTATAAGACAGGGAGAGACAATGTGAGGCATAACGACCGACATAAAGGCGAGTGGAGAGAAAGAGAGAGAGAGACAGACGGACCCATACGTCTCCTCCATTATGAATTGAAATGTATATTCGCCAAATATCAGTTATTATTGTTGTTCACGTTTAACCTCTTCATCACCTAATGCATGGCGAATTCATATGACAATTCCTGAATATAACCATCGCTTTGACGAAAATATCTGATACAACGTTAATTCAGATTGAAAAATATGTGTATTGTAGGCACCAATCGATCAGGGCTAGACCCTGGTGAGGTTATAGGCATGTGATAAAGAGTCGCTAGAACTCATGTTTCATTTGCTTAGCCTCTCTTACTGATTTTCTTTGTGCCTCATTTACACTGAGAGCAATCCAACTAGCTCTCACAAACACCTTCTCTTCCTATCCACTTCATTACACTAAACATGCACACCACACTTCATTCCTGCACACCAAAATTTAAAAACAATATTAATTATAGCCCAGCCTCGGAGTCCCCAGGGGGGAAGGACTATAAATGCCCCCACACCCGACCGACCATCCCCTGATGACCCCACAAAATTACCTGGACCTCGGCCTGTTACTCTTTCTATTGATTTCTGCAACATTTGCGGACTTTCCTCTAACTTTCACTCTGTTGAACACCATCTCTACTCCTACAAACCTGATCTTCTCTTCCTCACCGAAACTCTGGTGTCTGTAGCAACATCCAGCAGCCCCTTCTCTGTATCCTCCTACTTTCTCTATCCTAGTTTCAAAGCCAAAGGCGGATGTTGTGCATATGTGCACAACAAACTCACTTGTTCTCGTGTTCCCGATTTCGACTTCTCTGAATTCTCAACTTTATGGCTCAACTTTCCTGTCATTCTCTTACAAAATATTTATGTGCTGCCTATCTTTCCCCTAACTCTACCAACTTTCTCAAATTCTTTGACAATTTAACCCCTTATTAGGGGGGCCCGACTTAAGTCCGTATAGAAAACACCTGCCCAAAGAGCGGGGCCCGACTTTAGTCCGTCAGCAATTTTGGAGCAATATTGCCTCTGAGAGAGAGACGAGCGGTGGGCGGAGCGTAGGACGGGCTCTGACCGTTCGCCACGGGTCCAGCGGGCCTACTGAGTAGTACTGATGTTTACTCCACACACATCTACCTCCCTCCCTCACTACACAGGGTATTATGTCAAGAAATTACCGTATTTTAGGGATTTTTCCTTCGTCTTGCACGATCGTTGCAAGAGATCACGTGGTCGTAGGAGGATGGTTCTGGTGTCATTGGAAAGCTGAATTAACGCCCTTTCATGGATACATAATTGTAATACGCTCTGGCTCTTGTTTATGCATGAAAAAGAGCACGGAAACAAGGCCATTTAGGGTAAAACCACCCGCTTGGCGGGTAGTAGAAATTCCTTACGGGCCCGTTCGTAAGGCGTTACACTCTACAGTGGAACACATTCTATCCATTTCTCCATTCTCAGAAATCTCCATCTTAGGAGATTTCAACGTTCACTACCGCCAATGGCTCTCCTCTCCACCAATGTCACAGAATACACAATTTCGGTTCACAAATTTATTTTCATTTAAGCTAGGGTACAAACACATATGACTGAAATCTGAGTCTTATTTTCTATATAAGCTCAGAGACAAATATGGAATAAAGACACTATTCCTGATGCATAGAGGAACAAGAATAAAAGTTTCTCTCAATTTATAATAACATAAATAATTGTAAGATGATGAATATACATACAAGTGTAAATAAACACAGAGAGGTTAGTCTCAAAAATTAAAGCTGATATCCTGAGGTAAAGTAACACAAGGTAAAGCGTGAATGAGGTAGGTGAATCGTACTGAGGTCCCACGTGTTCATTGAGGATAAGATGTATAATTTAAAATATCAGCTGAGATATAAATAACTTTAAAGTTAGTGCAACGTCTAGAAGATATAAATCGCTATTAACCTATACAGTCACAATTAGGAATATTAGTTCGAGGAATGGAGGATAATTAATATTAGCCCGTGTGAGAGGCTGAAATCTCGTCATATAAATATTAACGGGCAGAGGGCTAAATAGAATTAAATAAAGAATTCAAATAATGCTTAATCTGAGGTTTAAGTCAGGAAGCATGGATTTATATCGATCTATCTAGGAGACAAAATAAATTAACACTCTCTGTGGACACATATTCGCAATTACGTACCCAGCTAATAATACTTAAACATAGAATAGGATGTGCTAGGCGTTCACTGGTAATTTACGTGTAAGATGCGCGTTATTATTTCCAAACGAATATATCTATAAACATTAAATGTAATATAGGAATCTATATTACAAAGTATCTAGATAATACAATCCCAAGACAGAGTTTGTATGTTCTCTCAATACGAGCAACGATTGCTAGAAGACGAGAATAGTTAATCTCGGCGATTTACGTTAAAATAAAACGCGTAACATAATTATCCTATCATCAATTTGCAATAATCAACACACTCATTAGATCGAACAAGAAACGCTTAATTTGAGTTGGAGTATACGAGGAAACAGCCGTGGACCAGGGGGACACTCGCACTACTAGAAAGGGCACTTCTAGCTTGTCTGCTACACTCCTCTTTGGCCAACACACATCCAACACACTCAGCTTGCAGATAATTTTTAAGGGGACTTAGGCTAGCCCCTACGGAAATATTCTCCGAGTTAACTGGATCATGTATAATCCAGGTACAGACGGATCCGTACCAGACAGTGAATCAACTTTGCCTAACTTTATCCTGTTTTTGATCAGGTAGTATTACACATTTCAGATAGTGACAAGGCTGATGGATTTCGGAACAGTAGAGGCATGAGAATTATAGTGTTTGAATTATTGCTCGGGTATACAAAGTCTTAAAAATATAATACATACATGGTTATATGGGGAATGGTGTCCTTTATTTATTTATTTTAAAAGTAGGTTAGGTCTGTATAAGTACATGATACATTATTTACAGTTTTCACAGGTTCTTGGTCTGGGGAGGCTTCTATGTAATGTTTTGGTTATTAGATGGAATCTTCTGTTTATAGTTGCCTCTCTTCGTAACAGTAAGGGTAGTTAATTCTGTCTGGGTAACTAGACGGAAATGGAGGCGGTTGGTGTGTTAATTCCATATAATATGCTTCATCATAATTTAATTATTATGTTCTCTCCACTAACCAACTTTACTCCTAAACTCGATTAATGAAATTAACAAACACATGTGGCAGCCGGGTATTCGAACCCAGGACGCTCACACCGAAAATCAACACGCTTATGCATTGCACCACGAAGACAGTTAAATCGGGTTCTTGTTGTGGATTATGACCGTTTGAGGAGAACCGCCATTTTTTATATCTCCCCTTGGGATCCTTAACCCGTGGAGCCCCGGCTAGTTTTGTAATGTTTGTTCACCAGAACCCGGCCGGTTTTCAATTTTTTTTTTATTCCAGAAACAATAGCGAAGGGGTTAGGAATGAAGGAAAAACCATGAAAAACCGCTCAAAAAGCTTAAAGAATGGTCCTACAGAGCCCCCGAAAACTTATTTTACAAGAGTACAAAATTGAAGGGAATTACCCCAAAAAACAAGGTTATTGCGCGCTCACACGCACGCACGTGGACTTTGAGAGTTTTCAACCATCGGCACGGTTGCGTGGGATACGTACACAGTTCCCATACAGATCTGAGCCCTCTTGAGTGGCTACACCTGAGGTTACGGTCGGCGGAATTAGGGTGACGCGTCAGACGCGTCGCTGGGGCTGTACGGGTTAATGAGGGGGGCCAGGCCGTGGTAAGATATGTATCATAAGGGTTCGTGTGACCCTCGTTTTCTCTCTACTTGTGGTAGGGGTGACTGTTGCAGGTGACAACTTAGGGTAACAACGGTACCATTATACAGTATTGTTGATTAATCCATATATTGTTTATTACATTTTAGATTATTATTACGTGTTAAAATGTGTTATACATACGTAAAATAATATTATTACATCAATTAAATTAACACAAGATATGAACTATCATGATTTAGATAAATTATCTTTGTGTTGGGAAAATGTGTTGAGAGTCACAGTTGATAATGAGTTTGTTAAATATTGATTAAAGTTGTCATGATTCACGATGTTTTGTAAAATCAATTGCATGTACAGTATACAGTAGGTAAGACAGTCATAGGTTCATCATGATGCTAAATTACCAGAAGCCAGAAAGAAACATTGCAGATGATGATCATATTTTACTGTATGTAGCCAAATGATAGTTATGACACTTCTGATTATATATTAGTTGATCAAACGTTTCCCTCATGGTCACAGTATAATTAAACCAGTTGGCAACCGTGTTTGAACCTTAGATATCAGATTCTTCTCTATTCATGATATAAAGTCGATTATCCTGTGTGGCTCCTGTCAAACTACCCACTGTCCCCCCCTCCCCCCCCCCCATTGTATATTTTGAGTATCTTGGCCTTTGTTGCTCTCTGACACTAGGTTGAGATTAGCATGAATCGTTAAAAAGAACCCTCCTCCAACACCACAGGCGCGGTTTTGCGAGCGTTTTGGCTTAAGGCAGACTTAAGCCAAGAGAGAAATTCGTTTTTGCGAGGACAAAACTCAAGCCAAACTCGAGCCGCGCTTAAGCAGGATCGACTTTTCTCAATCCACCCTGAAAGGCCGCTTCACTTTGGGACCTTGGCTTAAGCGGGTACACGTGTTTGTAAACAGTCCTCCAACAATGTTGTCTGCTGCGATGGTGTAAGTGTTTTTCTCCTGTTTTGTATTGGGAAAATGCCATAGAGACGAGTGTATATTGTGACTACATAAGTAATACATATATTTATTATATTTTGTTAAATAATGGCTAGAATAGGCCTATATATAAATGTAATGGAAGTGGTGCTTTTACCAATGTGAGGGTAGCCTACCCCTTGAACGAGGTTGAAGGCAGAATTTCAGTGTCTAGCCTATACAATTATCAAACTAAGCCCACATTATTAGCTCACCTAAGCTAATTATGTTCACAATATTGGATCTTGATGATAATAAAGTTTTTTCCTGAAATTTCTAGCCCATTAGGTAAGCTACCGAACAGTAGTAGTAAGGCATAGCCTATGCCCATGTGGCTATAGGCTAATACTTTATTCCCGACTCAAATGTAGGCTATAGGCTAGCTAGCTAGCATTTGCGTAGGCCTCTAGGGTTGAATACATAAGAAATATACAAATATTACATTTAGTGAAAACTAAATAGGTCTATAAGATAGAATAGGCCTTGGCTAAACATGGCTTGAATTTACAGAATGTTCAGAATAAAGAACCCTGATAAATGTTTACCCATGGTCCTGTTACAATATCCTCAAGTAACCTATTACAAACTGTTCAGGGGACTGGTTAGAACTTGTAGGATGTTTAATTAAATGTCGGAAACCAGTATTTACTGAGAAATAACAGTCTTAAAATGCGCTATGGGTCACCCAGGGTCCCTGCCCTCTCTTTCCCAGGTAATGTTGTTATCTTATGGCTAAATCTGCAGTTATACTACCCCTATTTTGTCGTTATTCTGTTGGTACTAATGGGTTAATATTATTATTAGTAGACTTAGTATACTTTGATGATGCGCGGAAATGTATATTTGACTTGAAATAGATACTGTACATTGAAGTATTACAAACCTTCGTGAACCCATAAACATGGAACGTGAACTGGGTTTAGACCGTCGCGCACCCATAAGCACGGAACGTGAGCTGGGTTAAGACCGTCATCGAGACAGGTTAGTTTTCGGTTAGGTTAGGTTAGGTTAGGCTAGGCTAGGCTAGGTTAGGCTAATGTTAAAAATACTAAAATGCGACGGTCCTCGGTATTAAGTTCAGGGAAAATGAGGGGTTAAAAGCGTAAAAATACAATAATATAGCTTTATGTATCCAAACTTGGCTCGGATTTTCCCAAATTGCAAACCCATACAACCCAATTTTGTGAATACCCGAGCCAACTTTTGACGAAAGCTGGCTCGGATTTCACAGGGTGGAGTGGGTAGCCTAATATTTCATGTTATAAAAATAGTCAACTTTGGGAAGACATTAGCCTAACCCAACAACCTTACCTAACCTATCCTAGTATTGGGTGGGGGCTGCCACCCCACACCTCCGCTGGTTGGGTTAGATTATTTTTTGTTTAACGTTCTAGGCTATTAGCCTAACCTAACCTAGTATATGGGTGGGGGCTGCCGCCCAACACCCTCGCTGGTTGGGTTACTTTTTGTTTTTGTTTTTTTATGTGCTAGACTATTAGCCTAACTTAACAACCTAACCTAGTATATGGGTGGTGGCTGCCGCCCCCACACCCCCGCTGGTTGGGTACTGGCTGAAAAACTTATTGTTTTACAGTAGCCTAGGCCTATACATGTATTTTAGCGTTTTTTTGTTTTCTCCCTTATAATACATTTCAGCTCTTAATGCCATATATAGCAATGATGTATATGCTCTACCGGACCTATTAGGCCTAAACAGATCGATGGGCTAACTGTCGGTCCAAAACATCAGTATAACCGGGTAGGTTAGGTCCTTTGGAGATACAGCCCGGGCCAGGAGGGTTAACCCTCCTGGCCCGGGCTGTATCTCCAAAGGACAGGGTGGGCGATCTGGCCAAAAAACGTCTAGGCCTAGGCTACCGTATTTTGGTTAATTTTAACTGCTAGAAATTTCCCACGCATCTATAATTGTAGTGCGGTTTCCAATCTGTAGACTGGCATTGAGTAGAGCTCTCTAAGTCAACTGGTTCAGTTGTGATGACGATTTTAGTGGAGAGCATTTTCAGGCGATGTTAGCAATATGTGGCGGCGTATAGACACCCCTTAAAAGATAGCGCATTTTAAGACTTTATTTCTCAGTAAATACTGATTTCCGACCTTCAATTAAACATCCTACAAGTTCTAACCAGTCCCCTGAACAGTTTTTAATAGGTTACTTGAGGATATTTTAAGGGGACCATAGGTAAATTTTTACCAAAACCCTAAACTAGGCCTAATATATTTTGCCATGGGATACATTATGGGTTGAGGGTGGGGAGACTGACCCGAGCCTAGCTCATGAGCTATATATAGGCCTGGTGTCACTTATTTATGTTTGATTACAAGTCATTACAACCTTTCAGATACAACTTCAAGTGTCATACATGTGGCAAGCTGTACCTAACAGAGGAGGCGGCTTCACAATGTGTTGCAGTGCATATGATGTAAGTAGCTTGATGTTTGATATACATGCATGTATGCACAGTAACATGTTCTGGGAGAAAAACCTTTGAAGACGAACCATTGCTGGGAAATATCTCATAATTATGCTAATTGCGACACTTTGAACCAACTATTATTAAGGCCTTAATCTTTCAAGGATCACAAACGTGTTTTCAGAACATAATTATACAGTACTGTATGGTACTATATTTTCATTTCCAATGCATTCATTCTACACACCCGAACATGTTTCTGATGGTTTAAGAATATTTTAGGTATATGCCATAAATATCAATATTTTTTGAAAAAAAAATAAAAAAATAATTACTGTAGGCCTATACAGTATCTCATTTCATCCTTGTGTTTGACTGTTCACGATATTTTATTTTCCTCAATTTCGTATCACAATTAACTTAACCTTGAAGGAAAGATGTTGCATCAGGCTTTACGCGTAATAGGTTAGCCTAAAGTGAACAAGATGCAGAAATACAGTTAGACTACCAGGCTAAGTGAGGTACCGGTACTGTACCTTTATCAGTCTCGTGGTAAGGTGTCTGCCTCGTAGCCAAAGGGTCTCGGGTTGGATTACCACCATTGGTGCCCATTTTCGGGAGGCTATTTTTGCATCAATCACCCAAGTTTAGTGGTGTTGGTAAAATTGTCAAGATGACTGAAAGTAAGATTGGAGCTCCATAACCCCCCTTTTGTACCCCCTTTCGTACATACGTGCTAATCTTTATCAAATATCCGGACAAGTGAGACAGCTCTCAATAGAGGTGTTGGGTGCACTCCCATTAGATCCTAAGATTGGAGCTGTACTTTTGTATGAACCGCATAAATTTATAATAATTACTTTTCAGGCATGAGTGTCTACACTGCTTGACGGTGTATGACACTCAAGAACAAGCTTCAGCGTGTTTCGCACAACATGCAGCCCGAGAGGTACTACAAGAAGCGGAAGCTTGTGGAACCCGCAGTCAGGAACGGGAAGCTACCGATGAAGGTAAGGGGTGTTATATCAGCTGTGCGTGTTGTATACAAGTGTGAGGTTGTGTTGAATGATCAGCACGAGCGTATTCATTTTGACAGCGAGTCGCTGAAGGTAGTGTACCATCTCTGCCGGCGGTGGGCAACATAGATTCTATTAATTCCTTGAATGCACCTAGGGGTAGACCAAATAATTGGGATCAGACTGTGCGCGCTGACTTTAAATTAAATAACCTTGACAAATGAGACAGCTCTCAATAAGCCTCTTTGGAGTGCCGCCATTAGAGTCTAAGACTGTAACTATGCTTTTGTGTGACCATTCGGTTTATAAAGTCTATGTATGTATGAGGATAAATTCCGGTCTCTATCAGGTTTACCAATAATTTCAAATATTTTGTAACTGGGCTGGTTGTTGTTGTAGCGGTACCCCAGGCTGCCTGGCCGAACAGCCCCAAGGCCCCGAGCACAGCCAAGGCCATAACCGAGCGCCCCCACACAACCCTCCCTGCCGACCACAATAAAGCTTGGGTGACTGAAGCCACTCCACCATGGCAGGAAGCTGAGGAGTGTGCGGAAACGCACAGGAAACCAAAGCCCCACCCAGGGCCCTGTGCCCCTCAGCAATTATGAAGAGAAACTTGAGGGGCAAGGGAAAAATGTGACGCTTTGGCTTCCAATCTTGGTAGATTGGGAGGTCAATCCACGGAAGAGACGCCGTCACTCGAGATCTAGAAGATATAGAAGTAAAAGGAACAGTCAGAGTAAGCTATGGGTATGGCAGAGATCGCTCAGTTCTCACTCTGATAGACCAGCCCATCACCAACTGGGATGGTATGGACATGTGGAGAGAATGGATGCACAAAATTGGGTGAAAAATGAGGTCTGTCATTTTGGACGGAGCTGCACCAAATAAACTATTATTACTGTATATATATATATGTTTATATATAATTATTTTTTGTTTTTTCATTCAAAGCGGATGCTGATATGCCCCTACATCTACCAGCAAATGGAAATGGCCAGAAACACTCCATATGGACTGCTTATGATATCGAAGTCTTGGTCAGTGCTGTGAAGCAGTTTCATGCACGCCTTGCAGGGAAGCAAGAGAAGAGGGATCGTGTGTGGTGTGAAATTTTTGAGGTAATTTCTCCAGATGTGAGTAATACCATACTTTAATTATGCCATGCATGTGTGGGAAGATAACCAATAAAGTGTGGAGGATATATGTTCATTCTTATTGGAATTGTGGAATCCACTTTATTTATTTAATTATAGTGCACAGGTTACTAAGCCTAAAGCTTATACGTTACTTTATGTTAGGTCAATGTGAATCATGTTATTATACTGAAGATTTAATTATATTAAACTTATACTGCCAGGTAGATGTAAGTTGATATAAGTTGACTGTTCAAGTACTTACAGTTTCTTACAGTAGATCCTCTGGAAAAAGGCAAACTATGCCTGTGTATCCAGCTCAGTACCAGTACTTGCACTGCTGCGGTCGTTCACGGTGTTGGCGGCGGCGGTAGCAGACGCAACATTTTTACTATTCTGTATTTTTGTTTTATTATCAAACTTCAAATCTTGTCTTCCCCATGCTTTATCAAGATTACTTTCAAACTCCCTTATTGATTCGGAATCGACTACATATTGGGGCAGTGCGTTCCACTCATTTACCACTCTATCACAAAATGAGTTCTTTGCCTTCTCAAGCCTATTTCTTTCTTTGTAAATTTTCTTAGTACTGTACAGTACCGTACTTCATAATCTGTCGTGGGTCATCCTCATGGGCATAGGTCTGCTTTTGCGGCTTTTGTGCATGGTCACTTTCAGAAATTATAATCACACTTCTGGCAATTGATAGACAGACCTCTTGCAAAGTTCATTTGTTAAGCAGCTAATATTTACTATTTAGTAATATGATCCAATACCAGATATTAATTAAAAGTGTTTAGATTGTTGCAAAATCTAAAGGTATGCCAAGATGTAATTCAATACAGGATATACTATAAAAGTACAGTACTGTACTGGTAGTACAGTTCCCTATAGAAATGGATATGTGGTAGAGTTGCACCCACCTCCCGAACTCCCCTCCAAATTAGGAAGTGGAGTTGGTGAGATGGGTGTGTTGCATAACATATTGGCTGCATATTCTGTCTGTCTATCCCATGCTTGTGGAACTGCCATACTGAGCTACTGGTTCCAGTACCATCTCCTAAGATTGGGCTCAGCACTGAAGGGTGGTGCACTCCCGCATTCACCGTCAACTCTTCAGTCAGCCTCCCACCTTCACCCGCACCACCATAAAAACCAATAAGTGCATGAATTTTACAAAACATATTGATATATATATGAATATAATTATGTATTTATAAATTATAAACCAATATTTTCATTAAGACTATGTACAGGTACTGACACATGTTCGTGAGCTATTATAATCTTTATGCAAATTATTCCATTCATATTGATGATGAAATCAAATCAACTATACTGTGTAATAAATATATATTATGCATTTATCAATATACAGTATAGCTGATTGTATCTGAACATACATTTAAATTGATATATTTGCATCAAGAATATCGCAGAGCTTACGAAAATAAATCGGTAGGTATACAACATAATACAGGTAGGTATGGTCGGTGGCCGGGGGAGTGCTGGAGCGGCCTTGGTGACCCTGGTCTCTGGGTCTTCTCCTGGGTGACCTGGATGTGTGTGAGTTTGTGTTTTTTATCTGTGTTTATTTGTTGTTTTATGTTGTTTTTGTGTTTTCCCTGTTCTTGCTCTGTCTTGAGTCGGCTACCCCCAAAATGGGGATTGGGCCTGAGCATATAGATAGATAGATAGATAGGTATACATTATTTTTATATTGTTGAATTACATTCAAACTTAGCTAAATTTAAAATCCCATAGGATATTTTAAGTCAATTATATATTTCTGTACAACTGATTCCATGGGCATCACGTCAGCAGTGCGCAACGAAATGGAAAAACTTGCGGTATGGATATTTGAGGTACATTCATAATCTTAAAACGACCGGTGCTACTAAAATCAATAAGCCGCCAGGGTATGATATAATTTCTTCGTTCCTTGGGGAGCGCCCAATAGTAAACCCGTCCACGATTCAACTTGGGGTAGGAGGGGTGCCGGTTCCCCAGCATGTAACAAACATCCTTAAAAGGGACAGAAACCCCTGCAACACAACACTACCGAGACCTGAATGGAACGATGCTGCAGCAGGGCCAAGCTCAACTGGGCAGACGCCCACTCCACGAAGACCCCGATGATCCTCCCTGTGTACAGATACCGAATACCCCTCGGCAAAGTACGGGTAAATCAAAAATTAGGCCACCATCTCACTCCCACAGAATGGAGAACCTGCATAGGCAGGTTTTGCAGCAAATGAGGAGCCTGGGCTCCTCTATGGACAGAAATATGGCACAGTGGAGTGTGACACAGCAATCCTATATGGAAAATCAAACAAAATTGGTAGAATTAGAGCAGAAAAAGTTAGACCTCTTCATGCGCACTCAAAACAAGGAGAAAGAGAACCAGTAAAGAGCGGATACTGCCAAATAGACAGATGATTCCCTCTCCCGCTGACCTGTGATGGACTTTACTTCTCCCTCGCTCCCCTATAATATTATTATTAGATTTAGAACCTCTGGTGTCTTCACAATTTTCAACTCTAGATTATTTGTGCAATACTGTATACTTACTATATTTATGGATGGTGTGGTGCAATAATACAGTATATGTTTTAATATGTTTATGGATGGTGTGGTGCAATACTGTATGTTTAATATGATTATGTATGGTGTGGTGAGGGAGGTGAATATGAAAACTATGAAAAGAGGATTTATTTTAGTAGGAGAGAATGGTAGAAATTTGGAGTTGAATCAGTTGCTGTTCGCTGATGTCCGATTTTGAGGAGAAAGTGCAGGGGGTAGTCAAAGAGTTTGGTGTAGTTTGTGGAAGGAGGAAACTGAATGTCAACGTCCATACAAGTAAAGTAATGGTGTGTAATAGGGGTGATCGTAGGGTGAATCTAGATGTGAGGCTGGTCTCTGGTCTTCTGGAAGACCTAGATGTTTGTGAATTTGTATTTTGTCTTTAACCAGAAAAATATGTTAGAATTTGAAGATATTTTGTTTTAAACCTCTTCATGCGTAGTCAAGACAAGGAGCAAGAGAAGAACCAGCAAAGAGCGGATACTGCCAAATAGACAGATAATCCTGTCTCCCGCTGACCTGAGATGGACTTGACTTTTCCCTTAGTCCCTATAATATTATTAGATTTAGAACCTCTGGTGTCTGCACAATTTTCAAGTCTAGATTATTTGTGCAATACTGTATGCTTACTATATTTATGGATGGTGTGGTCCAATAATACAGTATATGTTTTAATATGTTTATGGATGGTGTGGTGCAATATATACTGTATGTTTAATATGTTAATAGGGGTGATCGTAGGGTGAATCTAGATGTGAGGCTGGTCTCTGGGTCTTCTGGAAGACCTAGATGTTTGTGACTTTGTATTTTTTCTTTGTGTGTTTATTGTTTTGTGTTGTACCTACCTATTCTTGGTGTCTTAATATGTGTTAACAACGATGTGATTTTTTGTTATCACTTGGCTGTTGTCGACTGATGCCCAAGTAAAGAATAATACAAGTACTGTATTTCTTGTGTAACCTTATTATAGGCCTATACACCATATACTGTAAGGATTGTATATTTATGAAAATGTATGCTAGTTAAACCACTATTAATTAGGCTACAGTAGGCCTATATACTGTATATTGAGAGAGAGAGAGAAGAATAATGTATCCAAACCATATAATGATACAACTGCAAGCAAGTTAAACCAGTGCTAACTGAAATACATCCGTATGAAATATCCAGCTTAGGCAAACACCATGTACAGTACATTATAATTCAATTTAATGTGGCAACATCAATATGAGTGGAAATGTGCATATTGATAAACTTAATACCATGCCGAAACTTACCTCGGCACAACTTTGTATACCAACAGTACTGTTTGTTTAAATCTGTTGTTGTTTCTTCATATTTTGCAATTATTTGTCTTTATTATATTGTAAATATTCAATGTCGATAGTATAAATCGCTTGCTTTTGCTAGATCCTTATTGTATTTGTACATAACATGTAGGTTATTTGAAGGGTAGTAATTGGTAGGGGTCACTTGAAGCATGCTATGCTTACAGGTGCCCACCCGATAGCACTATCGTGAGCGAGTGCTGTGCATAACATTTAAATATGATACCAATAAGTCGTTAAAGTTTGAGGTGTATCTTACAAAAATACATTGCATTTATTTCTAGATATATATTAAACAATAGGTAAAGGTGAGAAAACAAATATTAAGGTGAAATCTTTAATTACAATGAATAGCATAATTTTGGGCTGTGGGGGCAGGCCCAATGTGAATATTAATATTAATATTAAAACAGTAAACATAATGGTCACATAGTGACAGCTGTTAGCATAGCAGCATATACAGGTGGGCCTACAATTAATTTGTAAATCACAAAGTTTAAACAAATAAAAACAAATGGTGAATGGGCCTGGGCAAATAAATAAATAATTGTAGTTGTGCAGTATTTGTGACATTTGATGTAAAAACTCACTATCAAATATATTTCAGTGTTCATATAATATATTTTGTACATAGGCTTTTAAGCACGACGCAAAATTGGACTGGCCATTAAACACGATGCTCATACAATGTCACTATAAAATACTTGCAATGAAATAACTTTTTTCAACTCCTTCCATATCGGGCAACTCAATTTGGTCTAGGCCTCCTACAACATACTATGGTTCAGGTTCATCAACTGCTGCACCAACCCCTTCATTTTCTAAAATATATAATTCTTCTTGAACAGGGTTGAGTAGTGTGATGTTGTGCAACACACAAGCAGCTAGAATTATGTTTGGAATCTTCTTGATATCTGCATCAATATACTTCAAGCGCCTGAATCTACCTTTGAGGAAACCGAATGCATTCTCTATGATCACTCTAGTTTGTGACAATTTACTATTGAATTGTTTCTGATTATTACTTAAATTTCCACAATCTCTGAATGGAACTTGGAGGGAATTGGATCGTTGAAAGGCAGAATCACCTATGATGTGGTAATAGTTTGAAGGGAAGAGACATTCAGGTGCATGAACCATTATTTGGCAGAAATCGGTTTCCTTGAAAACTCTGCTATCATGTGCAGAGCCAGGAAACCCAGCATTAATGTAGGTAAACACTTTTTCATGATTGCAAATGGCCATCAGATTTACAGCATGTCTGTCTTTCCTGCTGTTGAAATCTTCCTGAACCCCTTCAGGAGCTTTAATTTCAACATGGCATCCATCCAAGGCACCAACAACTCCTGGAAAGCCTGAAACTTCTTTAAAAAAAATTTCCACTTCTTTTAATTGATGAGCAGTGGGCCATTTGACATATGTTTCACCAATACTGCAGATTATATTAATGAAAGTTTGAACAGCGTTAAACACTGCATTTTCGGAAAGGCCAAACAACTCGGCGATTTCCCGATATGTCTGTTTGTTACGTAAGTACCACAGTCCCAACTGCAGACATAGTTTTGGTGACACTGGAGGAATCCCACCACGAAATACTGGCGTATGATGTTCTTCAACAATGTCTAGAAGAAGGTTAAAGGTGTCCTTGGAGACTCAGGTTTCTGAAGAAGTCCAAATCGCTCTTCTCCTCTAGATGATCGCTGAATCCTTGATGTGTTTCGTGTATTTCTCTGTAAGGGAGATAAATATATATTGTAATGTGTGTGTGTGTGTGTGTGTATACAGTATGGGCTATATCATACATGTGTAGGGTATAGAGGTAGGTTACTTTAACACTCCATAAATAATATATTCTATGCCTAGCCTAGGTTTAACACTACATAAATAATATATTCTATGCCTAGCCTATGGCCTAGGCTAGTAATAAAAAAAAAAAAAAAAAAAAAATAGGCTACCCTATTTTTAAGATGTAGGCTACAGTAGGCTAAGTAGGGTGATAGGAGGCTAGTTCCATAGATTTAGAGAATTATCCATAATCCTAACATAGGCTGCCTAGAGAGAAGCATTGTGCAACAAATTGACTCAAAATCACAATTTACAGCAAAAACAGTAATGGTATGAGCAAGCCATATTGTATCTATAAAAGTGTAGGTGGTAAAAGTTTTAAAATTAGCCATCGAAATTTGACTGCATCCCAAAAATGCAAATAAGCCTAGGCCTAGGCCTAGCCTAATTCATTTCTTTAGGCCTAGGCTACCAACAAAATATTTTGATAAGCCTTCATACTGCGTAATGTGAGACTGCGGGCATGATCATAACTAGGATTTGTTTATATAGTACCTACGGTAATCTAATAAATATTCCTATCATAAATATTCCTATCGGGAAAAAAATCACACATGGGCTAGGGCTACCCCCACTCCATTGGTGTAGGCTAATGCCGAACCTGGGAGTTGATGCCATCAAGGTTGAAACCGCCGTCACTATCTCCATGTAGCTCTGAACCATTGCAGGAAACACGGTAGTGTAATATTCATTCATGCCGTTGTTGAAAAACTCCATCTTGGTCTGTAAAGATCCGCTCCTAATAGTTCCCAAGTCATGTTATCATGCTGCTCGTCGTCTTGTTGTTCCGCCATCTTCAGTGTTTGTTTATATAGGTCACGTGACTTGTGGTCGGAGTCAAGCCAAACTATTTTTGCGCGGCTGCTCTTGCTTAAGCCAATAGGGGAAGCCGGGCTTAAGCCAAAAATCTTCCAAAAACGCGCCTCACTTCTACTGCTAAATTTCACATGTATTACTCGAAAGGCCTACCAACATGTCTCAGGGTAAATCCTATGACTTAAACTATTCAGCTTCAGTACAAATCTGGTTCTTTCTGATTAACTTCCACTAAATATGAACATTAATAATTCGTATTTGCTAACTTGGAAGACAATAGACACAAAATTAGGTAGTAGGTAGTAGGGGTAGGCAGCCCCGCCCAGGGAAGTACTACCGCCAAGGTTTCGGGAGACTCAGGGAATAGCCTGAATTCCATTTTCTCTCCCAGGCCTTGGTAGCTGGATACATATCTTTCTGCCTCACACATCAGGGGTATCAGGAAAACCCTCTTTATATAACATACACATCCAACTTCACGACATTGCCCTACATTGCTATCCTCTATCCATAAAACACTACTCTTCCCACTACATATCATACATGTAACACCATACACCTTACCCAATAAACATGGCAGTACAATTGTTAAGAGCAAACCTGGTGGTCCCTCGGATATCCACCCCCGGCAGGTTGGGTCATTGACACAGGGCCCTCCCGGTCGTCATCATGCGACTGTGTCAAGAGCATTGCAACGTCCCAAAGCTGCTCGTCGGTGCAGCTTTTTCTTTAGTAATATAAGGGGACTTCACTCTAACATCAATTCTGTACACCAATTTCTTCAAGCGGAATCCCCTACTCTCCTTTTTTTGACAGAGACTCAAGTAACATCCACATCTGACACGTCTAGATTTAATTTTCCAGGTTATCAACTGCTCCAAAATTTCAGACCTAAAGGAGGTGTATGTTGCTTCGCAAAATCTGAAATTGCCCTGGAGGAGGTTACTAGTTTCAATTGTCCCTATTTTGATTATTCTATATACAAATTAATTTCTGCTGGTAAATTTAAATACATATGTTGCATCTACCGTTCCCCAAATACTCCTCCAGAGCAAAGTCTTTTTGATTCTCTGTCCTCACAACTCAGTGTCCTCAACTTAAATGCTTCTTCTGAAATCACTGTGTTGGGTGATTTTAATGTCCATAATGTTGAATGGCTCACTCATTCAGCCAGGACTGATGATGCTGGTCTTGAATGTGAGCTATTTGCAGACTCATTTAATCTCACTCAACTAGTCAAACCAACCCACCCGTGTACCAGATAATCCTAATCATAATTCCCACCTACTGGACTTATTTTTAACAACCAATTCAGAAAATTATGATGTTACAGTGAGGTCCCCGCTTGGATCTTCTGATCACTGTCTGATACAGGCCACCTGTCTATCACCTACCACACCTTCCCACTCTGAACCTGTTTTGGTGACTAAATGGCATTACGATAGGGCAGACTGGGAGGGTCTTCAAGGTTTCTTTATTGATATTCCCTGGACCTCTTTCTTTTCTAATGATGCACACTCCACCTTGAGCCACATACAAGATTTTGTAAAAATTGGAATGGAAACTTTTATTCCTCATCAAAAGTACAGTAAAAGATCTAATTCACCTAAATGGTTTGACCATAATTGTGCTAGAGTAACTGAACAAAAAGCAATAGCCTACAATGCATACACAAGATCAAAAACACATGAAGCCTTTAATTACTTTAGAAACATCAGAAATCATGCCAAAACTGTATTAAACCTAACTAAATCAAACTTTCTCCACAAGCAGGCAAATAAACTTCTAAATAATCCAAATGATAACAAAATATTTTGGTCTACTCTTAACTCATTTAAATCCAACTTCACTACTGCTTCATCCATTCCACCATTAAAATCTCCGACTGGCAATCTTGTAAGTGACCCACGAGGAAAAGCTAACCTTCTTGCGGATATTTTCTCCACCAACTCAACCTTAGATGAAATAAATCAAGATGTCCCTGTACTTAATTTTAATTCGCCTGAAATTCCCTCACTTAAGATCCACACCAGACATGTCAAAACTATTTTGCAGAATCTCTCGGTAGATAAGGCTCCTGGTCCAGATGAAATTCCTCCAATAGTACTTAAGAATTGCTCCTTGGTGCTCGCTCCTGTATTGGCAAAATTTTTCCGTCTGTGTACTCATACCTCATGCTTCCCAGTACCCTGGAAAGAAGCAAACATCCATCCAGTTCCTAAAAAAGGTGCCTCTTCAGATCCATCAAACTACAGACCAATAGCTATAACTTCCACTCTTGGTAAAGTCTTTGAAATTATATTAAATAATCACATAATTAAGCATCTTGAGAATAATAAATTAATCAGTGATAGGCAATATGGTTTTAGACGATGTCGATCAACTGCAGACATGCTATGCCTTCTTACGCATCAGATCAACCAAGCTACAGACCAACATGGTGAAACACATACAATAGCACTGGATATATCAAAGGCATTTGATAGAGTCTGGCATCAATCCTTATTGTCGAAGATGTCACACTACGGCCTTGCATCATTAGTTCCACTAATTTCTTCTTATCTTCATAACAGAAAAATACGTGTAATGGTAGATGGCCTTTATTCTCAATTTCACTCAATAAATGCTGGTGTTCCCCAGGGATCAGTTTTGGCCCCAATTCTGTTCCTCATTCATATCAATGATCTCATATCTACCACTCATAATCCAATACATTCCTACGCAGATGACTCAACACTCCACAGTTCCTTCACATTTACCAATTCTTTCACCCAACCCGATCTTATAAATTCAAAAATAAACACTGCAATTTCTCTGAACCAGGACCTTTCTAGAATTAATGGATGGGGACAAAAGAATCTAGTTTCCTTTAATGCACAGAAAACCAAGTACATTCAATTTTCTAACCGACAGAATCTCACTGACTCCCATATATTTTTTAATGATGTAAATATTCCCACTTCCCCTAGTATTGACATTCTCGGTGTAACATTAACTACTAACTTGAGCTGGACACATTATGTTAGAAGCATTGCTAAGAATGCCTCTAAAAAACTGGGACTCCTGTACAGAGTTCGAGAATTCTTCACTGACGAGCAGTTGGCCGTGATATATAAAAGTCATGTGCGTTCTCAGATGGATTACTGTTCACCTCTGTGGGGTGGAAGTGGAGTGGTTGCATTGAGGCAGTTGGACAAAATTCAAAATAAAGCTATTAGATTAATCAATAACCCTGCAATCACACAGGACCTTCCTACATTATCCATACGAAGAAACGTTGCATCCCTTGCATTATTCTACAGATATTTTCACAGCAATTGTTCCGAGGAACTTGCTTCAATTGTGCCGCCTCTCCACATCTTTCCCCGTAGAACTAGGGCAGCTGAGAGCGCCCATGAATTTACACTTTCTCCTCCACAATGCAGAACTTCTGCTTATCAGAATTCATTTATCCCCAGAGCTACTACTCTTTGGAATTCACTTCCCTCGAATTGCTTTCCACAAACTTACAATCTACAAATGTTTAAATCCAGTTGTTACAAACATTTTATGAATGGAGGATGCCTTTAGGCACATGGACCTTTTTGTTTTATCTGTGTTTTTCCTTCCTCCGTTCATTGTCTCTTAAAAAAAAAAAAAAAAAAAAAAAAATTACATACATATAGTAGAAATGTGTTGGTATGACTGGAGAACCCTGTCCAGTTCATCGGAGAGAGAGAGAGAGTATTATGCTAATTTGTATTCAGACTATCAAATTTCAATTTGATTGCAAATGGCGTGGTGTGAAGAATAATTACCAGCGATTAGATGGAAGATAAATATCGTTAACAAAATCAACATATTATATAGTTTAGGGCCCTAACCAGCTTAGGGCTCTTCATAATTTATACAAGTGTGTCTCACTAAAGTATGTCTTGCACCGTCTATGGTTTTTGTTTTGTTCATGTAAATACTAATATTATCATTGACAATAGGTAGAACAACAAATAGTACCGTATTTCTAGTCATGCCTACGTCTTGTCTACTGCTTAGTGAATGATGACAAAGTGAGACTGAGTGTTATTATGTGAAAGATAACTTCATATCAGACAGATTCTTCGAGGTAACACTTTGTTTCTACAACTTTCGTTCATGAAGGATAATATTTTAACTCTGCACACTCCCGTTCGCTTCTATGCAGGGATACCACTAGCCATTACTGGGTAACCTGTGTCTGTCCCGTATATATTACCTCAAATTATTTATGCAATGTTCACATTATGTAGACAATTACCTCTTTCATTATGCAGCCAACGTTAAACACGAATTTATATTCTGAAACTCGTGTAAGTTGTGGCAGCCAACGGGTTTTATATGCGTTGCCAACCAATCAATATAATGTGCTTACTTGCTTAAGCTTATCTACGAGCTTTTGGTGACTCTTCATGATCATATATTGCGATGTATACATTTGCATTAGGCTATTTGTTTCCTTTGCCTTTAATATGTCTTCTGACACTGATATTCTATATTTTATTAATTTCACCACAACACCAAACACCCTCAATGAAATTAAATCCGCCAGGATTCGAACCCGGGTTATCACACCCAGATTTTTGCCACCTTAACCATTACACCACCAGGACGGTTAAAGGTTTATGCACACGCCTACGACTTATTATCCATCCTCGAATACTGGATATAAATCTATATGTTTATACATGATCACAATCCCTGTAAAAAAAAAGCCTCCTTACTATACCAATTATTGCCAGATAAAACTGCGAGTTCCAGAGAGAGGGTGGGTCAGCTGGATCTTTGACAGACTGTACATGTGTCATGGTCTGCCATTGGCCGGACATGCATCCTCTGGATTGGTCCGGGCTTGAACTCCTGTGGGGTCCCGGATTGGGACGACCTTTTATTGGTAGACTGTGTTAATCCAGCCGGAATTAGAGCACGGGTAGATCCTCTTTGTGGGGTAGACTGTGTTGTTGTCGCGGCTGTAGAGCATGGGAAACCTGGGGAATTGTATTTCTAGTTTCCTAATCCTTTGGGTCTTCCTTTTCATCTCCGGCTTTCCTTCACTGCAGCTAGCTTCACCATGGTTTGTGGTTCTTCTTCTGACATCAACAGGACCTCTGCAGTATCTGGGTTGCCCTCCCCTTTCAGCCCCCTCATTTCAACTATATATATATATACCTAAATGGCACAGGTCATGACATTGACAAACAATGGGGCTAAAGGTCTAAAAAAAACTCAACACTAATATGGCAAGCGATTTAAAATCGAAAACTAATGAATCTAAGTATGAGGGAGAAAGAGGTCCAGATATATACAGTACACCCTCTAGTCACCTCACAATGTTTTGCTTAGCTACCTTTATACGATGTTATTCATCTTAGGAAGGGCCATTGAGACTCTGTGCTTAGTTTAGTGCAGATACAATAACACTGAATAGATTCATAAGTAATTGCAAACATTTGTATCCAATTAAAATCTGAATCAATTACAAATATAATAATGTACTGGATAAAGTTACATGGTAATAGTTGTACTGTGTACAAAATACTGAACATGTTCTGAAATGTACTGTCAAACCTGTTAATGTGTACAGTAATATAATATTATTTCCATTTAGGCATAATTGTAGGAGTAAAATATGAATATAGTATGATACCACTAACATATCACAACCACACATGTAAGTCATCAATGAGGTAAGAAATATATATTCATTAACTATATCTCCTTTCTCCCCCTTATACAATAATTGGGTAAGAGATATGTGTACAGTGTGGGTGTATTGGGGTAATGTATTATTTTGAGGACTTTCTTTGTTATATTCCAGCTGTCATTAAAACGCTTTATTCACTTTAGGATAGACTTGTTAAATTAAAAATTGTTATTGAAAGCTTTGGCACCATTTCATGTCCAGAGGTTCATTCTTTGTTGAATAAAGTCGATTAATGGTTGTTTTAGTATAATTAAAATTACGTTTTTTTTTCTACAGAAAATGTATATGTAGTTTGGAGGCTGGGGCGGGTGTCTCATAACCTGACCAAGGTACCCGGCAGCTCTGAAGATACTCGGTTTTTGGATGGACTATACCTGCCTGGCTGCCCAGAATAGTTTCCCTTCCTTGGTATTTTCGTCCTGTATTTCTTTACTTCATCTTAGAAGGCGGCAAATAACTGTTAACTAAGTGGAGAGATAAGTAATGTCGTTCTATACCTAGACTGGAAAATGTTAAAGGTAAACACACAGATATACAAGGTTTTCTAAATCTGATTTTAAGCAACTGTTTCTAGCGAGGTTGGGTCATTTGAGTGTGTGTGTGTGTGTGTGTGTGTGTGTGTGTGTGTGTGTGTGTGTGAGTGTTTGTGTGTGTTTATATGTGTGTCACTCTTTCCGGTTGACTAACTGTTTATATTTCTGTATAAGTGTTTCTGTGTGTGTATTTGTTTGTCTGTGTGTTTGTCAAGTGCATTTGTGTTAGGGGTTCCTCCTTTCTATCTGTACATCCACAAAGGTTGGACCGTGATGGTAAAGTGTTCTCTCCTTGTCTTCGCTATGATAGTTTCCGGCCTCTCCTCTCCTCTACATTAATTCTTACCATTAATTACCCTTGGGAGGAATAATACTAAAATGGTTAGTCTACACGTCTGCCACGCCTTTACCTGGAAACCGTATTTATCTGTCCTCATATTAGGACAAATATTCGGAGAAAGGTATCTTGTAAATACAAAACATTCACTCTTAATAGTGTATTTCCTACCCATTGCAACGCAGTTACGAAATGTTCTAGGTAGGGTGTTAACATTATTGCTACTACACACCACAGTAATTGCTTAACATTAAAGGAACAAATGACTGCTACACTTATAAATGATAAACTTAAAAGCCCGACTCTCCCAAATATACTTGGAGCTAGTGGGTTCGAATACTGGCCAGGATACCTCTCTCCCAACCTGTCCGACATTATCATTAAACACTTAAAACAGTTAACAGTGATTAAAGGAACACACTGACTCGGGCATAATATGTTTAAATGGCTGTTTCAAAATATTTCGTAAGCGCTCCAGAATTATTCAGGATAATGAGTACTTCATTTATTGGATAAAAACAAAACACAATCTTAGGAGGAGCACTTTATTGACAACATTTCGCAGATAGCTTCTTCAGGTCAGGTCAGGTCAGTGACCTGAGGAAGATATCTGCGAAACGTTGTCAATAAAGTGCTCCTCCTCAGATGGTGTTTTTTTATCCATTCTGTCTACTTTTCAATTACCGCTCAACACCACCTTTATTGTTTATTGATTTTACCTCCGTGTATTGTCCAGTCAATGAAAGGGATGGGGATGTCACAATAGCCTGTAGAATCGAGTGTGAGTGAGCGGGAACGCGGCAGGCCACCCAACCTCTCACCAGCCAGCCAGCTTGGACACTGAGGAGTATGAGCTATACTATTGCTAGACATACAGCGCTGCCAAAAGCAACTGTAGCGTGACCGCGAATATCAATGGTAGCGTTGCGGGTGAAGCCTGCGCGTTACGAAGCTCATTTTGGTGTCATTTAGAAGCTATTTTTCTAGTTTTTGGCTGAATACATTTAATTTCATTCAGACACTTGCTTAATTAATCATGAGTGCCTGAATGAGCCCAAATGTGGCGGAAATATGCCCGCAGTGTAAGTGTTAATTAATATATATTCCCCCAAGACCCCCTTAGAAATATATGTGAGCATTTTTCCGTAGAAATCCTCCCTAGGTGAAGGCCATATTTTTCTCCTAATCTGCAAGATCGCTATTGCTTGCCAGGATAACATCGTCACCTACATGGCACAAAAGATCTTAAAATCGCCGAACTAGTGGAGCGAATGTCTTATTATGGAAAACAAAATTGATGGGGCTAATGCTGAGGGAGGAGAGGCTTCAGAAACCCCCTCCCTTAACCCTTATCAATATTCTACTATATATTTCTTTTCTATAGTCCTGCTTTTATTAGACGATCTTATTCAGATTAGGAAGAGCATTATACTGTACAGGTCAGAGGGATAATTGAAACGGGCTTGACCTTTTTTAATTCCCCATAATCCTTCCTATGCTGTATAACATCGGTAAATGATAACCAGAGCAATATGTCAAAATGCGGCCTAATCTTGATGGGGTTAAATTAGAGGTCGGGTCAAGGTCTACTGTGTAGGCCTTTCTCTACATTATTATAGCCAATAATTAATAAAGGCGGCGTCACACGAACAGTTTAGCAAGGCAGTATATAAAGTATAGAAAGGCAGCGCTACCTATTTCTGCCTGGTTACCTTGAATACACTTTATTGTAGGACTGGTGTAGACTGAAATCAAACATAACAACCAACAACAAACAAACCCTTAACCCACTGAGCCCCAGCTAGTTATAAATAAATGTACCACCAGGGACTGGCAGGATTTGATTTTTTTTTCCAGAAACAATAGCGAATGGGTTAGGAATGAAGGAAAAACCACAAAAAAACGATCAAAAAGGTCTAAAATTGGTCCTACGGAGCCCCGAAAACGGATTTTAGAAGAGTAAAAATTTGAAGGCAAAAACACCCCAAAATACATGTTTTTGCACGCTCACGCGCACGCGGTTGGACTTTGAGAGTTTTCAACCATCGCCAAGGTTGCGTGGGATACTTACACAGTTCCCATACAAATCTGAGCCCTCTAGGTGCCATAGGACCGGAGTAATTGGGACTGGACTACCTGTGACGACACGTTGTCGTCGCTGGGGTTTAGCGTTGCATACATTGGTGACGACACGTTGTCGTCGCTGGGGTTCAGGGGGTTAACTTACTAACTCTAAACTCTATTTTCATTAAGCTTTTCTGTACTAGCGACGTCTTTAATGTAGCTATATATACTGTATACTGTAGACGATTACGTGCAGTTTAAGAAGTATCTGTGGTATTAAAAAGGGTTAAGGGAGATATTTCGAAGCCTGTTAATTGCTGGAGGTCCTTCTTAAACCGAAAACAAAAGTCTAATAGTAGCCAGAATAAAGTTAACAGTACGGCACCGGTATTGAAGGGTTAACCTGCGGAAAGTGTAATCCATTATCACCGGATAACTTGATAATTACTGGTATATAAGATAATGCTATATTATCCGTATCATATTAAGGAGGAGGCAGTTCTTTTTTTCTGGACGCGATCATAAGATCTGTTGTCCTATTTTTGTTTTATCAGTATCAAGGACTTTTCGTGCCAATTAAGTGTCCATTTTTGTCCTGGCGATCGATATCAAGCCTGAATTTTTAGATGAGCCGGTCTTCGGCCAGAACATTTGTCTACAGAAACATGTACACATATATCTTGATTGGGGATCTTGAGGATAATTTATAAGCTTGATGGTAGTCTAGTGAGGAAACTAAAACTATGTTAAATAATTAACCTAATAAACAGACCCTACCCCTTTAGTGCAAAGTTCTCATAATTAACATCATATTTGACTATATTATCCTGTAATACCTGGATAATCCAGAAAAAGAGTACACAATTAAAATAATCATAAACACAGACTACAGTACAATCTTCTATTATGAAAAAAAATAACCACAAACATTTGCTTGCATGATAGTGATCTATGCAATATGGGCCAGTTGGTCTCTTTATAGGTGCCCTATAGATTACTACAGTATATTGCCGAACTAATTAAGAAGATTTATAATAACCAATCCAAGGCGATATAAGTAAACCTAGTGGTGCTTCCTTAAGGGAGGTATTGAGTTTTTCTGGATCCCCTTCTTCCTCATGTTTAGCTCCATTAGCTTTGAGGTTTTAGGATGTTTGCCCCATTAGTATGGCAATTTTAAGACCTTTCGTCCTTATTCTTTATCAATATTAAGACCTTTCGTGCCATTTAGGTGCGCATGTTTTTTCGTGGCTTGCAATAGCGAACCTAACAGTTTGAAAGGACCGGCCCTTGGCCGGGTTATTTTTGTACCGAAATATTAACAAATGGTTCTTGTAGGGGGGTCTTGAGGGTATTTTGTATAAGCTTCATGGAGGTCTAGGAAGGAAGCTAAACAATACTAACAACAAATAAATAAGTGAACATAGAGACCAAAGAGCTCCCCTTAACCTTTACCCAATAATGTATTGCGCAATGAGTCGTCGGGGAAGGGACCAATATTGGATGCAATATATTGCAGAGGAGGCGGGCGTCTGAGAATCAGCCCAATTTTTTAAAGCAATATCCCAGTCTCATGCTAGGCAGATCATTAGTTTGGGACGATATATTGGGAAGTGGAAATATATGCAGTGGATTAGTATATTGCATGCGAGTGTGAATTTGTGTGTTTTTTTTTTTTTCAAGCAGGCTTTTTATTTTACTACATGTTACTATTAACACCTTACGAGCGGCCTATGCGGTTTATTTATGTGTACCGCACAGCGGGGTGTTTTTAGCCAAAATAGGGCTGTTTACGTGATCATTTTCATGCCTAAATAAGACCCAGAACGTAAAACAAGTACCTATCCCTGAAAGGGCATAAACAGAGCTTTCGAATGACACCATAACGATCCTTGTATGAGGGATAGTTTTCTTGCAATAACCGTGCAACGCGAGTGCAAAAAGCAGGTAATTCGGTACTTTCAGTACATAATTGAGTATGTAGCGAGTGAGAGAGGGAGGAGGGAGCTGAGATTTGTGTCAGTAGGTTCGCCGCGGTGGTCTGGAGCAGTCATACGCTCGCTAGTCTCCTGCCACCACTTGTCTCTCTCTCAGCCATTACGTGCTGAAATTGCCACTCGAGTTATGTCGAGCGCCGCCACATAGTCCAGCTTTATTTAACTCGACTTATGTTGCTCGCCGCTAAATAAGGGTTAAGAAGTGTTTGAAGCCATGACCGAATATTTAAATAAATTGTACCATAATAATGATCAAACTACTTCTGTTTGCAGTTCCTCGTCTAATACTTTCCAAAAATGCTCAAAGAGTAATATTCTAGAGAAATTGTACCGATATGAATGAAATAGACTTTGTTGTCGCGTCTGTAGTGGACTCCAAAGGTAGTCAAAACTGTTGTGGCCTTATAATTGGCCACTTGCGAGTGTCGTTCTATAAGGAAGTTGGAGTTGTAGACATCGATATTTATCAGAATTACCAGCTAAAATATGGTCATAGTACATTTATATATACATAAAACCCAATTCACCATACCTTGTATTCATCAAAACTTACATTATTATTGTATTTCCATTTGATATCAATGTTTATGGCTCTAACTTCCTTATAGCCTGAAACTCGCAAGTGGTCAATTGTAGCCACGTGCCTGAAATATCCCTTCCATTGTGTCGCACCGAGAGGTGTAAAATAATTGGTGATGGAAATTTTAATAAACACACCGCATGTATGTATCATCACAAGAATATCACCTGGTTCTCAAAAGGGAACTAAGATTGCTTTGTTATTGGACACCCATGCATGGTGAAGTGGGTAGATGGCTGGGCTGCCGCTGGTATGCTTATAGACCTGGGTTCATTCCCTGGGTGAGCAATGGATATTTTTTGTCAGAAAAAAGTGGATTGGTTGTACGTAGTCCCACCACCAGAGGGCACCATCGCACCAACAGTCCCTCCTCTCGAAATCCAACCATCATAGTTTGGCCACTAAGCAGCATGAAACCTACATGTCTAACGGCAAGTGAGTGGGTTAAAATATAGAAACTAGATTATACTGACAGACTAGCTTTAAGCGAACTATAATGTTATACCATACCAAACTAGATTTATTGTAAGCCATTAGGCTAGATGAATTATTGTATATACCGGTATTCATTTAGACCATACAGTTACATAATTTAAACATAGTTTTAAATATTATATAATATATTTGTTTAGCTCAAACTTTTTGGAAGCAGGTGTTCGGGTATTGAAAGTAGTTGGGCGTCAAATATGTTTTCATTGTGTAGGTCTACCAGTCCCAAGCCCCACCCACACACACATTTATCTCATGATGGGGAGGTAGCTCAATGCTTCGTCTAACAGGTGCAGCAAGTTCACAAACAAACCCAGGATGTACTCTGTCTAATTGTATCAAACCTACGTACATTATTATAATAATTATTATAATTATTATAGTGTTTATTCTATGTGTATGAATGAGACAAAAGGCAGGCTACCTGTAACGAGTTTCTCCCCAAAGCCAAAGGGGAGGTAACGTGACTTGGAGGAGTATGGTGGTAGTGGTGTAGGGTGGCGTGGCTGAACTTGCGCTAAGTCATTCCGCGCTAATAAGGGGTTGAACAGGCGGCATGGGAGAGATGATTGCAGGGCAGGCATTTCCTTATCTTTTTAGTCTGAGGAAGACAATGGCTGTGCTGCCAAGATAGCTGCACCCAAGCGCAACCCACAGAATATGTTAGAGGTTGTTGTTGTTGTCGTTCCCCAAGCTGCCTGGCAGAACAGCCCCAAGGTTCCGAGCAAGGCCAAGGCCATAAACGAGCGCCCCCGCAAAACCCTCCTTGCTTACCACTAATAAAGCCCGGGTGACCGAAGCCACTCTAAGGCGGGGAGCTGAGGAGGGTGCGGAAACGCCCGGGAAACCAAAGCCCCATCCAAGGCCCTGTGCCCCTCAGCAATTATGAAGGGAAAGTTGAAGGGCAAAGGAAAAATGTGACGCTTTGACTCCCAATCTCCCAACCTCTAGGTTGGCAGTAGGAAGGTCAATCCACGGAAGAGACGCCGTCACTTGAGATCAAGAAAATATATAAGTAAAAGGAACAGTCAGAGTAAGCGATGGGTATGGCAGAGATTACTCAGCTCTCACTCTGATAGACCAGCCCATCACCACATGACTAGAACCCAATCCTCTCAGCATCAGCTGGGAAAGGCCCTAGAAAGCCGCCTTTGGCAGGGGGATAGCTCCCCTATTTCAACTCCTTTCGGGGTTGGGCACCCGCCTATGTTAGAGGTTGAAGCTTTTAGTGGAGAGATAGTGGTAGGTGGTGGTGAAGGCAGGCGTGGGGGAGAACACACTTGTTGCGGGGGAGGAGTGGGTTCATTACTTTCCTCATCCTCATCCTCAGCTGGTCTCTTCTCACCCCTACGATGACTTGCAGGAATTTTGACAAATGCCATTGGGTCTGGGTCATCCTCGTCTTCATCCTCACTTGTTGGGGAGTCAATAATGTCCTAGAGAGAAGTCGGAGAGTAAGACACCCTCCATCCATGCGCCAGAGATGCGACGTGGCAACTATCTTCTTCAATACTCTCATCCAGTAATGAAAGGGCTTGATCAACACTAACACCCCTGCGTGGGTGGCGAACAGAACGTTCCGACATGGTGTAACACTCACGAGGTAAGGGGGTAAACTGGCGTCGTTCCGCGCGTCCCCACACCCACGCGGCTTTATGCCACATCATAAAGTAGAGGGGACTGTGCGTTGCATACAAAGGCGACGCATCATGGTCCAGTGGGTTAAATTTCTTGGATTAAGGATTATATGTTGACAACACATTAATATAACTTTTTAACCCTCAACCGACGGTGAACATCATAATTATAACGGGAGAGAGAATATTGGCCACCCCTGTGTGCCCATCATATGACGGGTGCCATTTTGAGGACGTTATGAACTATGAGAGAGAATCCGCGTGGTGGGGGGACGATAGCCGGCCTCTAATTGCTCGCCACCACCTTGCAGCTGTCACTGACACGTACTGTATCTCGTCTCCACCTCCGTACCTCATGCAACAAGGTAAAACACTCGAAAAATACCTTATTTTAGGGTATTTTCACCTCTGGTTACTCGATCGGTGCAAGAGAAATCGTGATCATTCAAGGATTATTCAGGTGTCATTAGAAAACTCTATTATCGCCCTTTCACGGATATATAATTGTATTACGCTCTGGCTCTTGCTTATGCATGAAAAAGAGCATGGAATGAAGCTTGTTTTTGGTAAATATACACGCCCAGCAATACGGTCATGTAAACAAGCATGCCCACTTTTAGGGAGTTAATAGGAAGGGAATACTTATTTTGCTATTATGATTCTATCAAATAGAAAAATACTGACACGTAAAGTATTTTGCAATTTCAAATGTATTGTATTTTCCATCTTTATTTACAGTGTGTATCTACGCATTATTATTGAATCCAATGCTTCGCACAAATTGCAACTCAATTCATTATTAACAACTTCCAGACATATATTTGCTTTTGATACCAAAATATGAAGCAGCAGAACATGTTGCAGTCTATCCCGAAAATGAACCACCAGACCCACCAAATGCAATTACGTGATGAGGCTCCAATAGCAGAACATTTTATTTTCGATAGTGTGCACCTTTTCATGCTATGTAGTATATACTGTATATTGTATAGAACAGTAGTTTCTATACATCATACAACATAATGTATTGGTTCAAGCTGTCTATATATTATTTAGTATGGCTTTACACACAACATTGGTTGAAATAGAATATCATTGAACGTGGATGGCTATCATGCCTGCATAGGTTGTTGGTATTTCTATTGTTATGCAACACATATTTTTAGTGCGCTGGATATTGTTTTTTTATTTCCAATATAGAAACAGTTGGAACTCTGAGTAATCAACGGGAACACAGCTGACAGTAATATATCTAACTCTAAAATCACTCAATCTCCACCAATGTCACAGAATACACAATTTCGGTTCACAAGTTAATTTTCATTTTAAGATAGGGTACAAACACATATGACTGAAATCTGAGTCTTATTTTCTATATAAGCTCAGAGACAAATATGGAATAGAGATCACTATTCCTGATGCATAGAGGAACAAGAATAAAAGTTTATCTTAATTTATAATAACATAAATAATTGTAAGATGATGAATATACATACAAGTGTAAATAAACACAGAGAGGTTAGTCTCAAAAATAAAAGCTGATATCCTGAGGTAAAGTAACACCAGGTAAAGCGTGAATGAGGTAGGTGAATAGTAATGAGGTCCCACGTGTTCATTGAGGATAAGATATATAATTTAAAATATCAGCTGAGATATAAATAACTTGAAAGTTAGTGCAACGTCTAGAATATATAAATCGCTATTCACCTATACAGTCACAATTAGGAATATTAGTTCGAGGAACTGAGGATAATTAATATTAGCCCGTGTGAGAGGCTGAAATCTCGACATATAAATATTAATGGGCCGAGGGCTAAATAGAATTTAATAAAGAATTCAAATAATACTTAATCTGAGGTTGAAGTCAGGAAGCATGGATATATATCGGTCTGACTAAGAGACAAAATAAATTAACACTCTCTGTGGACACTTATTCGCAATTACGTACCCAGCTAATAATACTTAAACATAGAATAGGATGTGCTAGGCGTTCACTGGTAATTTACGTGTAAGATGCGTGTTATTATTTCCAAACGAATATATCTATAAACATTAAATGTAATATAGGAATCTATATTACAAAGTATCTAGATATATCAATCCCAAGACAGAGTTTGTATGTTCTCTCAATACGAGCAACGATTGCTAGAAGACGATAATAGTTAATCTCGGCGATATACGTTAAAATAAAACACGTAACATATCCTATCATCACTTTGCAATAATCAACACACTCATTAGATCGAACAAGAAGCACTTAATTTGAGTTGGAGTATAGGAGGAAACAGCCGTGGACCAGGGGGACACGTCCTACACTCGCACTACTAGAAAGGGCACTTCTAGCTTGTCTGCTACACTCCTCTTTGGCCAACGCACATCCAACACACTCAGCATGCAGATACTTTTTAAGGGGACTTAGGCTAGCCCCTACGGAAGTATTCTCTGAGTTAACTGGATCACGTATAATCCAGGTACAGACGGATCCGTACCAGACAGTGAATCAACTTTGCCTAACTTTATCCTGTTTTTTATCAGGTAGCATTACACATTTCAGATAGTGACAAGGCTGATGGATTTCGGAACAGTAGAGGCATGAGAATTATAGGGTTTGAATTATTGCTCGGTTATACAAAGTCTTAAAAATATAATACATACATGGTTATATGGGGAACGGTATCCTTTATTTATATATTTTAAAAGTAGGTCTTAGGAGACTTGTATAACTACATGATAAATGATTTACAGTTTTCACAGGTTCTTGGTCTGGGGAGGCTTCTATGTAATGTTCTGGTTATTAGATGGAATCTTCTGTTTATAGTGGTTGCTTCTCTTCGTAACATTATGGGTAGTTATTTCCGTCTGGATAACTAGACAGAAATGGAGGCGGTTGGTGTGTAAATTCCATAAAATATGCTTTATCATAATTTAATTATTATGTTCTCTCCACTAACCAACTTTACTCCTAAACTCGATTAATGAAATTAACAAACACATGTGGCAGTCCTGGGATTCGAACCCAGGACGCTCACACCGAAAATCAACACACTTATGCATTGCACCACGAAGACAGTTAAATTGGGTTCTTGTTGTGGATTCTGACCCTTTGAGGAGAACGGCCATTTTTTATATCTCTCCTTGGGATCCTTCATGAGGGGAGCCGGGCCGTGGTAAGATATGTATCATAAGGGTTCGTGTGACCCTCGTTTTCTCTCTACTTGTGGTAGGGGTGACTGCTGCAGGTGATTTCACGGATTTAGGGTAGACTGAGGCTTTGATCTTCTCCTATTGGTAATGGAGGCAATCCTACAGGTTGAGGTTGGTGGCTCTTCTGCAGGTGTGGATGGGTTATTTATGGTGTTGACTTCCTCTCCTTTTCGCCCTATCATCTCATCTATGGTAAATCCTATCCCTTAGCTTTGAGTCTGACCAGACTGATAAAATTCTTAAAAGTCTGATCAAGTGATTTGCCTAGTCTCATTCGATAGGTGGGCAATATCTATCGATTAGATAAGCTAAAAATAAACTCTCGGAAACCTCTCTGGAAATGACTACATATATTAAACTATCATTGATCTGGCTATCAGAACCTATGACTTTTCTAACTAAATAGCATCCGCTATTTTAACTATATGAAAGCTATATTTCAACTCTTGATATATTTATTGTCTAACTTATGTATGTGTGGATGAACGAATGAATAAATTTGTGCTGGATGCTAGGGTGTATAGGGGTATTGGAGGGGGTCTGTCTGATCATTATGTAGTAGTAGCTAAAATTAGGATACAAAAGAAGTGGGTGAGGAGAGCTGGAGGGAGGCGAGAGGAAGGTGGAATGCTGAGGAGGGTGGAGAGGCAACAGGAGGAGGAAATCAGGGAAGAGTACAGGAGAACAGTAGAAAGACGACTAGATGGGTTCGACCTGGAAGATATGGAGGAAGTGGAGGAGATGAGCAAGGTGTTTAAGGAAGAGATTTGTGTAGCATGTGAGGAGGTGTGTGGAGTGAGGAGAAGAGGGAGGGGAGTGAAAAGTACAGCATGGTGGACAGAAGAGGTAAAAATAGCTGTGGAAGAAAGCATATAGAGAGTGGTTGGGCAGTACAGGGAATGAAGATTTGGAGAGGCAGAAATGAGCGAGGTACGTGGAGAGAAAGAGAGTGGTGAAGAGAGTAGTGAAGGAAAGTAATAGAAGAGTAGACGCGGTATTTGGAAGGAACCTGAGTGTAAAATGGAGGGAGTGTAAGAAACTGTTCTGGAAAGATGTCAAGAAAGTTAGGGAAGGTAGCAAGGGAAACAGTAAGCGTGTGAAAGATAAGAATGGGAGAATGCTAGCTGAGAAGCAAGAGAGAGTCGAAAGATGGAGGGAGTACTTCAACGAGTTGCTAAATGTAAGGAATGAAGAACCGGCAAACATAGTTGGATATGATATGGGAGGGAGAAGAGGAGAAGTAGTGGAGGAGGAGGTGGGGATCAGGAGGTCAGCAGTGTGGGAAGCCATGAAAAGAGTGAAGTAGGGGAAAGCACCAGGAACAGATGGAGTGTGTGGGGAATTGTTGAGGTATGGTGGTGAGATAGTGATCGAATGGGTATGGAAATTGTGCAAACTAGCATGGGAGAAGGGGAGTGCACCCGATGACTGGAACACTGGCATAATAGTCCCCCTATATAAGGGGAAAGAGGAGTGTGTGGTAACCGCCGAGGAATATGTCTTTTAAGCGTAGTAGGGAAGGTGTACAGTAGGGTAGTGATTGAGAGAGTGAGAGTGAGAACGGAGAAATGGATAGGCGACGAGCAGGAAGGTTTTTAGGAAGGGAAGAGGATGACTAGATCAGATTTTTACCCTGAATTGTGTTGTGGAGAAATATCTGGGTCGAAGCAACAAAAGGTGTACTGTATATATGGATGGAGTCATGAAAGAAATACTAGGAAGAGCAGTGGATGTTGGTGTATCGCTGAACAGTGGGGGAAATGATTGGAAGCTGCCTTTACTGCTGTTTGCGGATGATACAGTTCTGATGAGCGATAATGACTGGGAGTAGCAGGGAGTGGTAAATGAGTTTGGAACAGGATGCGAAAAACGGAATTTGAAGGTAATTGCGGTGAAGAGCAAGTTTATGGTCTTCGAAAGGGGTGAAGTCACAGAGTGTGAGGTGAAGTTGAACGGTCAGGCTATGGAGATCGTCAGCTCTTTTAAGTACTGTATAAGTGTGTTGAGTAATGGGACTATGGATGAAGAATAGCGGGAGAGGGTGCCAGAGGGGAAGAGGGTTGTAGGAACGTTGAAAGCAGTAACAAGAAATAGGGTGGTCAGTATGGAAGTGAAGAAGTCCTTGCATGACAGTGTGGTATTCCGACACTAACTTACGGAAGCGAAGCATGGACGTTCGGGAAGAGACTCGGACCAAGAGTGAGAGCGGTGGAAATGAGTTACTCGAGAAGTGTGTGCGGAGTTACATGGAGGGATGGACAGACGAAATGAGGAAGTATAAAGGAGGTGTTGTGTGGAGGTTTATGTGCTGGAAAGTGTGAAAAGGAACAACTTGAGATGGTTTGGCCATATGGAACGTATGGAAAGATAGAGAATGACTAAGAGGGTGTACGAGAGCGAGGTGGAAGGACAGACAGGGAGAGGTGCACCGAAGGAGAGGTGGAAGGATGGAGTGAGGAAGTATATGGATGAAGGCGGTGCTGGTTGGGAGGAGGGGCGTCGACTGACTGGGGACAGAGGTGCATGGGGGCGGTTCGTTCATGGCCACCCCTTCGGGGATCACGTCATCAGGCAATAGATAGATAGATAGATGTTTGGGTCCTAAGGGGGGGGGGGGGGGGATGACCACCCCCACTGGGTGTCATGTGCCTATTCAAAACTTACAGGCTGGCAGCTGGAGGCTGGCTGGGTGAGTGTGGCTGATGTACGATGCCTCCAGTTTTCGAGTGCGACTCATTTACACCACCAGAGCATCATGTGTGCCTCCACAGTGCTTAAAATAACAATAATTATCACTGAATGCCCCAAGGTTCCGAGCAAGGCCAAGGCCATAAATGAGCGCCCCCGCAAAACCCTCCCTGCTTAACACTAATAAAGCCCCGGTGACCGAAGCCACTCCAAGGCGGGGAGCTGAGGAGGGTGCATAAACGCCCGGGAAACCAAAGCCCCACCCAAGGCCCTGTGCCCCTCAGCAATTATGAAGGGAAAGTTGAGGGGCAAAGGAAAAATGACGCTTTGACTCCTAATCTCCCAACCTCTAGGTTGGCAGTAGGGAGCTCAATCCACGGAAGAGATGCCGTCACTTGAGATCAAGAAAATACATAAGTAAAAGGAACAGTTAGAGTAAGCTATGGGTATGGCAGAGATCACTCCGCTCTTACTCTGATAGACCAGCCCATCACCACATGACTAGAACCCAATCCTCTCAGCATCAGCTAGGAAAGGCCCTAGAAAGCCTCCTTTGGCGGGGGGATAGCTCCCCTATTTCAACTCCTTTCGGGGTTGGGCACCCGCCTATGTTAGAGGTTGAAGCTTTTAGTGGAGAGATAGTGGTAGGTGGTGGTGAAGGCAGGTGTGGGGGAGAATGCCAGTGTTGCGGGGGAGGAGTGGGTTCATTACTTTCCTCATCCTCATCCTCAGCTGGTCTCTTCTCACCCCTACGATGACCTGCAGGAATTTTGACAAATGCCATTGGGTCTTGGTCATCCTCGTCTTCATCCTCACTTGTTGGGGAGTCAATAATGTCCTAGAGAGAAGTAGGGGAGTGAGACACCCTCCATCCATGCGCCAGGGATGCGACGCGGCAACTAGAGATGGGAACAATGGGGTGCTCTTCTCTCAGCTCTATCTCTATCAGTGATGGTCGATACTCCTCCCCTGAATCTTAACCATATGATTCAGTGTCACTATCTTCTTCAATACTCTCATCCAGTATTGAAAGGGCTTGTTCAACACTAACACCCCTGCGTGGGTGGCGAAGAGAACGTTCCGACATGGTGTAACACTCACGAGGTAAGGGGGTAAACTGGCGTCGTTCCGCGCGGCTTTATGCCACACCATAAAGTAGAGGACACTGTGAGTTGCATACAAAGGCGACGCATCACGTGCGTCGCTGGGGTCCAGTGGGTTAAATTTCTTGGATTAAGGATAACATGTTGACAACACATTAATATAACTTTTTAACCCTCAACCGACGGTGAACATCATAATTATGACGGGAGAAAGAATATTGGCCACCCCTGTGTGCCCATCATATGACAGGTGCCATTTTGAGGACGTTATGAACTATGAGAGAGAATCCGCGTGGTGGGGGGACGATAGCCGGCCTCTAATTGCTCGCCACCACCTTGCAGCAGTCACTGACACGTACTGTGTCTCGTCTCCACCTCCCTACCTCATGCAACAAGGTAAAACACTCGAAAAATACCTTATTTTAGGGTATTTTCACCTCCGGTTACTCGATCGTTGCAAGATAACTCGTGGTCGTTCAATGATTATTCAGGTGTCATTAGAAAACTCTATTATCGCCCTTTCACGGATATATAATTGTATTACGCTCTGGCTCTTGCTTATGCATGAAAAAGAGCATGGAATGAAGCTTGTTTTTGGTAAATATACACGCCCAGCAATACGGTCATGTAAACAAGCATGCCCACTTTTAGGGAGTTAAAAGGAAGGGAATACTTATTTTGCTATTATGATTCTATCAAATAGAAAAATACTGACACGTAAAGTATTTTGCAATTTCAAATGTATTGTATTTTCCATCTTTATTTACAGTGTGTATCTACGGATTATTATTGAATCCAATGCTTCTCACAAATTGCAACTCAATTCATTATTAACAACTTCCAGACATATATTTGCTTTTGATACCAAAATATGAAGCAGCAGAACATGTTGCAGTCTATCCCGAAAATGAACCACCAGACCCACCAAATGCAATTACGTGATGAGGCTCCAATAGCAGAAAAATTTATTTTCGATAGTGTGCACCTTTTCATGCTATGTACTATATACTGTATATTGTATAGAACAGTAGTTTCTATACATCATACAAAATAATGTATTGGTTCAAGCTGTCTATATATTATTTAGTATGGCTTTACACACAACATTGGTTGAAATAGAATATCGTTGAACGTGGATGGCTATCATGCGTGCATACAGTAGGTTGTGGGTATTTCTATTGTTATGAAACACTTATCTTTAGTGCGCTGGATATTGTTTTTGGTATTTCCAATATAGGAACAGTTGGAACTCTGAGTAATCAACGGGAACACAGCTGACAGTGATATATCTAACTCTAAAATCACTCAATCTCCACCAATGTCACAGAATACACAATTTCGGTTCACAAGTTTATTTCCATTTAAGCTAGGGTACAAACACATATGACTGGAGTCTGAGTCTTATCTTAATAAATAAAGGTCAATGTTTGTCAGTTACCCGATCAGTTACCCGACTTTTGTTACTAAACTCATCCCACAGTTTTGGTGCCAGGTGGGAGTGTGGGGCACCGTTAGAAAGCCCAGGCTTTGGAGATAAATTTAGGCGAGTTTAGTGGAAATCAGAGACACTTTTGTTTAATAACATTTTCGGCAGAACTTATGTAGTATACGGGAGCGAAAAAAATGCGAAAAAATGGCCGTTTGGGGCAGAAGGAGGCCTCCGATCGAAAAGGTGTATGGAACGAAAGTTGTTCGCAGTCCCCCAAAATGGGGGTACAGATGAGGTCAGGTCCTAAATCGAAGGTCATTTAGCGGCCGAAATCGAGGCTTTGACACAGATTGCAGAGTCGTCCTTGTAGCCTGGCCTTTATGTTGGTGATATAACGCAACACCCAAGCTACGACCCTGACTAATTTATTGTACCCACCGATCCTTACCCACTCTAACATAGGATTCGGTGTTGATGTCGGTTGAATGACAGCTGTCACCGTTTCTAATGGCAAAGCTAACTCAACCTCGGCATTCCCTATAGCCCAATCCCCTTCGTGGAGCAGACATTTTGGGCCTTGCCACCTAACGTCGGACTTAATCAGTTTGGATGCCATTACTCCCCTACTTATTAGGTCACTGGGGTTGTCTTTGGTTGGTACATAATGATAGAAGGCGTTTGGTAGTAGGGATCGTATTTCATCCACCGTATTGCGCACATAGACGGGCAATGTCCTTTGACTATGCACCCAGCTTAGTGCAATTTGCCTATCGCACCATACGTGTACCGCCCTTAGTTGCAGTTCCTTATCGTATGAAATGCGTACATGATTAACCAAACGTCCCAATAGCAGCATGGCAGTTAGTTCCAATTTGGGAATCGTGATCCCCTTTACCGGTGCAACCTTAGCCCGGGCTGTGAGTAAAGTAATCCCAAACGAGGTAACACAATAAATAGCTACTCCATACGCTGTGGCAGTCTCATCACAGAATGCATGTAAAGACATGGGTCCAAATGCGGCCACTTGGCGCGGTAACTCTAATGTACATAGGGTGTTATAATCTTCTAGTAAGGACCTACCCTGTGTAATAAGATCATCGGGTAAAATTTAGTCCCACCCCACGTTACGTCTCCATATTTCCTGGATTAGAATCCTAGCTCTGATGGTAACAGTTAATGCTAAACCTAAAGGATCAAAAAATTGCGCGACTTTACTCAACAGACTACGTTTTGTGTGCGTCCCTGCCTGTTCAGTATAATCTTTGTTCAGGTACATCAGTATATCTTAACCTGGTTGCCATATCATCCCCAAGATTCTGGCATATTCTTGGTTATCAGAAGCTACTCCATCTATTATGAGACCATCCCGAAGCAACACAGAATTCGAAACCCACTCGCGGAGAAACAGATGAGCCTCAGTGAACTGAACAACCTACTAGCCTGCCTATAGCTTGCAACTAGTTCCTATTCACTATCACTAGACCCCTGTAAATTGTCTATATATAATCTACGAGCGAGTTCAGTCGTGTCTTCTTCACAATCCTCCAGATGTTTTTTAATGGTCGCGTTTAATAGAAACTGTGAACATGTTGCGCCAAACAAGACTACCTTAAACCGATAGGTTAGTATGGGACTCTCGGGGTCGTCGATGTTTTCGAACCAGAGGAACCGGGTGACTTCTCTATCCCCCTTCTACAGTTTCACCATCAAGAAGGCCTTTTCAATATCGCTGGTGAATGCATATCATCCCAGTCTAAATCGAAGCAATTGCTGAGATAGATCCGACGCCATTGAAGGGCCGGTCAACAGACAGTCATTTAGACTGGGACTATGGCCTAGGTGGGCTGAGCAGTCATATACCACTCGGATGGGAGTGGTAACACTATCCTTCTTTACCCCATGATGTGCGAGGTAAAGGACCTTTCCGTCACTCCCTGGCTCATCCACATTGACGGCCTCGATAAACCCTCGGTCGAGATAATTTTTAAAAACCTCTTCATAAGCCTCGTAGGTGCTAGGTTCTTGGGTTAGTTTACGCTGCAAGGCGTGTAACCTACCCAACGCTAAACCATAATTAGTGGGTAAACTGATATTATCATGTTTCCAGGGTAGACAAACTTCGTATTGCTTTTCTGTGGTCAAGTAACGCACAGATTCCGAGAACTTCTCGATCGCGAAATTTGATTCCTGGCCATTCTCCACAGGTTTAATTCCTATGTGGTCTAGTTTCCACAGTCTTTCTAGATTGAACTCGACAGCTAACGTTGGGTCCTCAATGTGAGTATCTTCTTCCGCGGTCGTGCTCATCCTCAACATGGATACCGTGTCACCCAGAACATTTGACTGGGTAGTTTGTACTGTACCGCTCATGCAGTAGCTAAACTTAGTGGGGATCAAGATCACTCCACTCTCTCTTTTAAAACCCGGGTGTATTACATCATAATAATAATCTGCTCCTAACAGTATGTGCACCTCCTTCAAGTCACCTACGGGATCAGACAGGTAAATACCTTTCCTACGAAGTGCATGCTCTACTTTGTTAATTCCTACAGATTGGTAGTCTGGGAGTTCATCTACCACTATACACTGTAAGAAGTGTTTCTTCTTATGGTAGATGTAAGCAACTTCAACAATTTCGTAGTCTCTACTGTCAGTCACTCCTGTTAAACCTTGCAACCTAAGGGTCTCACTACCTACTACACGGTATTTTAGACCGTCCAGCACCGATCACTTTATAAAGGATCGTTGTGAGCCCTGGTCTACGAGTAGCCGACAGACTTGTGTCCTGCCATAACCCTCTATGGGTATCTTGATTGTGGGTAAAATGGTGGTGTCCTTCCTACTGCCTAGCATTAGTGTTGCAGTACCCCCTACTTTTTCCTCCTTGACTGGACTACCTGTGGGGCATAACTTGTCAAAGTGATGACCCTCACAGTTGCGACAGGGCCTCAAATAGGAAGCAGTACATTTACCCTGCATACCATGGTCCTTACTCAGACAACCCTTGCACAATTTTAGCTTCCTTGCTTGAGCTAATTTGGCTTCATTGGTTTGATATTTGGTACAGCTTAGCCATTTATGCTTGGGATTGTTGCATAGCCTACATGACATTTGTGGTTTCTTTCGTGATTTTTCAACCTTCCCTTTAGAACCTACCATCATATTAATTGAACCCCTTGCTGTTGTCCCTTCTGACCCTCCCACCGTCCTACCATTGTTCAATTGTATGTTGCTAATCTCCTTGCTAAATGCCTCTTTGAACTCCTCCAAGTTAAAGGTACGAACCTTATCTAGAATAGCTAGAGGTAATTTCTGTCTTAAAATTATGACCAGCATTTCTTGTGAGGTTACCCTCAACGCATCTAATGATCTTGTATGACACTCCATATCTGCGCTAAACTTTGTCAGTTCATCAACCTTGTACTTAGGCTGTGCTAGGTTCAACAGGGCATTCATGTGGGCTACTTTGAGCTGGTCAGTGTCTCCATACGTCGCCTGTAATAACCTCACAACACTATCATAATTTTCACCTACGATGGAAAAACCTTCTACCAAATGTAAAGCTTCATCCTTGAGTTGGCCTTTCAGATAATGGAACTTTCGTACATCGTCAAGTTTTGAATCATGCACTGTGGATTTAAAGATGTCCCAAAATGCTAACCACTCGGTCAAGTTTCCCCTGAACTTCGGTAAATTTAATTTGGGCAAGTTGACTTCACGACGGGGGTCTGTCTGCCTGGCAGCGCTGCTAGTCGAGGTTATCTCTACCTTCTTCACCGCCCTTCGCAGTAAATGTATTGCCTCTAAATGGGCGATATCATGGACAGCGCGCTGCTCATACTCCGCCTGAATAACTGAGTCTTCCTCCAAACCTGATACTATACTTTCATTCAGGGTAGCTATCCGATCATAGGTAGTTTGTAGGTATTCCAACTTAGCCTCTAGCTGTGCAGGAGTTGCACTAGCTACAAAGTCTTCCAAATCGGACGTTAGCCTAGTGATGAGACCCCTCAAACCCCCTCTCTGGTTTTTCAAGACTGTGATAGACATAATTATTTTTTTTTTATCCTCTGGTTTACTAGCCATTAAATTAATTACACAAATTAGCCTAACCCTTCGTCAGCCAATACGGACCTCTATAATAAGTCTCAATCGTGAAATATAAGCACACCTTTTAGTAATTGTCATATGTACTTACAATTTCAGTCCACATATGCAATATTACATCACATTAGCCTACCCTTTATAGATTAATGTAATTAAAGTAAAGAGGTAGAAATGACTATATAAACCGCTTACCTTACACAATACAGAGCGCAATACACAACTAGAGCGCAATGACCGGTTAACAGAATTCTTGATTTTATTAACCCGTTGAGCCCCGGCTAGTTATAATATTTTGTTCACCCCAGTCCCAAGCCATTTTCACTTATTTTTTTTGTTTGCTAAAATGGAAGACAAGGATGAGAAATGAAAAAAAAAAAAAAAAAAAAATCACCTCTGACATTTTTTTTGGGGGGGCGGGGGGCCGGTGGGGTTGGGGGGGGGAGCTTCAAAAAAATGTGTTGAGCCAAAATGGAAGAGAATGGTGAGAAATGAACACACAAATAAAAAAAACTCATTTCGGTCATTTGGGGGTGGGGGGGGGGGGGGTGTCAATAGATCGTCCCCCCCGCATGACCGCACGCCCGGGAGCACTAGGGTAAAAACTGAGTATGGCATTGTACGGCATACATCCTAAGGAGTATCTCACATAAATCTCAAGCCTCTAGCTCCCATACGACCGGAGTAATGAAGGTTCAAGTGCGGTAAACTAGGAGTGTAAACTATCCCCACTAAGCCCACCACCACCAGCCGCGCGGCTGTCTCGGCCCGCTCACACCTACTGGCCCGGCTCCCCCACACACTACGGTACCTCCCCCTCCTATTCTCCCGCCATTTCCTACCTTACGAGCCACGTAAGTGTTTTTTATATGTCGGACGCACGTGATGCGTCGCTGGGAGTTGGTGATCAAAGACTGCCGACGCAACACGTGCGACGCTGGGTCTCAACGGGTTAAACTGTTCTGCTGGCATTCCCCTTACTCTAGAGCGGTATTCTAGGGAAATCAGGATACATTTCCCTCCCGTGTCCCTCTCGACAGCCAGAGCCAGGTCCCCTAATGCCGCAGCCAGAGCACGGGGTTCGGTGTCGGGGGTTATGTCGTTGCCCCCGATGAGTAAATAGGTGTAGAGGGGCCGGTATAATACCAGCTTACCCAACTCATCGGAGGACTTAAGACTTGTGATCTTAGCCCCCGGCACCCCAAAGTAGCGGAATTGAAATTTCCGATCCCCGGTCGCTCCCCTGTAGTCAACAGGGCCCTGGTCTGCTGCCCTCAGTCGGGTTGCGTACGAGTGGCCGAAGATCGCTATGCGATCTACCTCGGCCACTACTTGCACCGGTTTATACCCCAGACCTACACCCCCCGGATCCTTTGATCTACAACCTCCTTCAACGTTGCCCTTGCTGATGCCTAACTTAGGATATTTAACTGTGGGCCAAAGTCCCGGGTCTGGGCACCAATATGGCGGATTTAAGGAAGATAAGTTTACTCTAGGCTACCTAAGACTGAAAAGGTCCGACATATAATGTAAATAAATAATAATACCGGGATTGTAACTCCCTTATTAAAATCACCATAGACTACAGCTAGGCAAGGTGGAAATGCTGATGGAGGTGCTGATAGATGGTAGGCAAATGGGTGCTATTCGAACACCATTGGATGTTTACCTTAAGGTGGCCACGAGGATGCACCTGAATATTGAATAAATGAGGTTAACAAAAGTTAACAAAAGAACAAGTAGAGTGTTTTAAATATCTAGGAGGAACAATAAGCAGGAGTGGAGGTATGGAAGTGGAGGTAAAACAGAGAGTGTGTGAAGGAAGGAAGGTTTTCGGAGCAATGGGAAGTATGTGGAAGACGAGAAATCTCGGAGTGAAAGTAAAAAGTGCACTGTATCAAGGAATTGTTGTGCCAACAGTGATGTATGGGGCTGAGACATGGGCTCTGAAGAAAAAGGAGAAAAGAGGGCTGGATGTGATGGAGATGAGCTGCTTGAGGAGTATGTGTGGAGTTACTCGTAGAGACAGATTGAGAAATGAAGAGATACGTATGAGAGTGGGGCAGCAGGAACATTTGTCAGCCAGAGTGGACAGAAGGGTGCTGAGCTGGTATGGTCATGTTGAACGAATGGGAGATGAAAGGCTTACAAAGAGAATATGTGAGTCCGGTACAAGGGGAGATAGAAGGGCAGGAAGACCCCCATTGAGATGGAGAGACTGTGTAAGAAAGGCTTTGGATGATAGAGGAATGACTATAGATCAGGCAGGGGAAGTGGTGGTGGACAGGAGTGAATGGAGAATGCTTGTGAATAGTTGAGTGAACACGTGGTCATTTGGAGTAAGGGGTCGGGCGCAAGTTGGACTAGATAATAGTCCATCAGGCGCCTGGCCCGGGGAGACGATTAATATGAAGGGTGCCTGGAAGTGTGGTGGGAGGGCTTGTCGCTTTGGCTCCGCTGCATGTCTACCTGCCGAGATCGGAACCTCTCCGGGTGGTCAGGGGCCGGGGGAGTGCTGGAGCGACCTTGGTAACCCTGGTCTCTGGGTCTTCTCCTGGGTGACCTGGATGTGTGAGAGTTTGTGTTTTTTATCTGTGTTTATTTTTTGTTTTTATGTTGTTTTTGTGTTTTCCCTGTTCTTGCTCTGTCTTGAGTCGGCTACCCCCAAAATGGGGATTGGGCCTGAGCATATAGATCTATCTATCTATCTATCTATCTATCTATCTATATATTATATATACATATATATATATATATAGATATATATATATATATATACAGGGTGTTCAGAAAACATGTGTACAAAATGAAATGGGTGATAGGGAACACAGAATTAAACATTTTGTATTCCATGGAGGTATGTCCAAAAATACTTCCTTGCGGTGCTACAGGGTAGACAGTTTCAACGTAATTTCTCTAAATTTGTACCCTAACTTCTCTGTGAGTAATCCGTTTACATACAAACATGGTAATTTAATGTACACAACAGTATGAACATTACTTTATTAATGTCCGTACACTGCAAAAACAAAAGAACATTAAATTGAAGAGAAGATTAACAATCATTAATCATCAGTCAGAACTGTTTACTGAACGAAGATGTCTTATATCATACTGTTGTGTACATTAAATTACCATGTTTGTATGTAAACTGATTACTCACAGAGAAGTTAGGGTACAAATTTAGGGAAATTATGTTGAAACTGTCTACCCTGTAGCACCGAATGGAAGCATTTATGGACATACCTCCATGGAGTACAAAATGTTTAATTCTGTGTTCCCTATCACCCATTTCATTTTGTACACAGTCATGTTTTCTGAACACCCTGTATATATATATATAATATATATGTATCTATCTCACGGTCTCACCATCCAGACTCCCTGCTCGACACCACTCCTAAACTCTCAATGTTTTCTGTAGCCTCATCTTCAATTATTCTCAGTTACCCTTTTCCCAAGTTAAGGGGGAGTTTCTGGACCCCCTCCTTCCTCATGTTTAGCCCCAATAATTTTGAGATTTTAAGACATTGGCCCCATTAGTTTGGCGATTTTAAGACATTTCGTGCCATTCAGGTGTTGATTATTTTTGGCAAGCGAAAACGAGCCTGCAATTTAGGAGTTAGCGGCCTTAGGCCGCTATTCTGTCCTACATGTTTCTTTTTTTTCTTTTTAAGTCCCTTCGTTTAATAAACCTCTTTTTTATTATTATTGTTGTTGTTGTTGATGATGATGTTGATATTATTTTGTTGTTATTGTTTCTTCCCCCTTTTCTATTTCTCTTCACTTCCTCTTCGTCTTGTCACCCTCTTCTCCCCTCCTTTCATTATTCCCCTGTTCTCGTCGTTTACGCCACTTCTCCTCTCACCTCACACTCCCTTCTCCCCTTCCAACTTTTACCCTTTCCACTCTTATTTCGCTCTCGCCTCTGCCCTCTCTGCACTTCCCCCTTCCCTCTCTTCCCTTCCCACTCACCCACTCCCCTCCCCTACTCCTTTCTCCTCTCCCTGCCCTTCCAATATTCTCACCCCTCCTCTCTCTCCCCCTTCCCACCTTCACACTTTTCTCCCTCTTCCCCCCTCCCCTCCTCTCCCACGTGCTCCATCCCCACCTCTCAAGTACCGGCGGTTGATCAGGTCCTTCAAGGAAAAATCTAATAGAATCTTAATTTCAGGAATTGTTCCCCGGATTGATGTAGAAAACCGATTCTACAACATAGCTACCAGTACAAATCGCCGACTAGCCAAACTCTGCAGGGAGGAGGACATCGGCTTTGTCGACACGTGGGATCATTTTTACTATGATAAATCTTTGTTTTCAGGAGATGGTGTACATCTCAATGAAGTAGGAGCTGCACGTCTTGGTCGTCTGCTGAACGATGCAGTCAAGGATTTCCGTTCAAAAAACGGGGTCAACCGGGGGTATCCGGGGTTGTGTAAGTCAAATACGAACTGAATATTCAGACAATGCACAATCAGTAACATCCAACTCTAATACTCTTAAGGTGTTTTATGTAAATGCTCGTAGCATACGCAATAAATTTTCTGATCTAGAGGAAATCGTGTTTACAGAACATTATGATATAATCGGCATTACAGAATCTTGGTTAAATACGGAAGACAGAGACTTTTTAGCCGAATATACGCTTCCTGGTTATACAATGTTTGAGAAAAGTCGGATCAATAGAAATGGAGGAGGAGTTCTGTTTTTTATAAAGGAAAGTCTTAATCCCGTCTTAATGTCAAAACCTCAAATTGCGAATATAGACATATCTTACGTACTATTAAATAATAAACGAGGAACTAAAATAACACTAGCTTTATTTTACAGACCCCCAGCTCAATCAGTGCAAGCTGACAGTGAAATTTATGAACAAATTGCAGAAATAACTAACATACAAGATACCGTAATTCTTGGCGATTTCATCTTGCCCGTGACTAAATGGGGCGATATTCTTACTTCACACTCTGGACACGACCTCTATGCTAACTTGCAAGAGAGTTCACTTTTTCAATTTGTACAATCTCCGACCTGTGGTAATAATGTGCTTGATCTTGTACTCGCAACAAAAGAAGACTTAATAGAGAATTTGAATGTTGGTGATGAATTCAGTAACAGCGACCATCGTACGATAACTTTCATGTTAAAGTTTACTAGTAACAAATCAAATAGCAGCATTGAGAAAGTCCCTAATTTCAAGAAAGCAAATTTTCATAAACTTAAATCAAAGCTTAAAGAAACTGACTGGAGCTTTCTGACTAACAATAACGACATAAATACATCTTGGGAGTGTTTCACAACCACTTACCTTAAGGCAGTGCAAGACTGCATACCATCGAAAATCCAGGCCCATAAGAGCCCAAATGGTGGAATAAAGATATTTCAGACTGTCTGCTTGCTAACAAATTTGCTAATGATAGATTAAAAAAAACGAAAAATGACGAAGAACGGTGAAATTTGTAGAGCTACGAAAAAAGTTAAAAGCAAGAAAAAGTAATACACCGAATGTTGCGACATCAAAGTAAGAAAAAGAAAAGATCAGACAAGAAAAAAGTAGTTACTATGAAAATGGAGAATCACCCGACGAAGTACAAATGAGTAATGCCCTCAATACCTTCTTTGCAGTTTTTACAACCGAAGACCTCAGTGATATCCCTACACCATCGCCGATTCAGATTGATAATTCAGATGTTCTAAGCATATCACCGTTACAGAGAGAGAAGTATTGAATTGTTTACGATAAACTCAAGGTAAATAAAACGCCTGGACCTGATACAATCTCGCCTAGAGTTCTAAAGGAAGCTAAGGATGAGCTCTCCAAACCACTGACATTGCTATTCAATGAATCCTTGCAGTCTGGGACTATACCTGATCAGTGGAAGCTAGCCAACATAACACCGATATTCAAAAAAGGCAGCAAATCCCTACCCAGTAACTATCGTCCAATTAGCTTAACCTCAATTGAATGTAAAATGCTAGAAACGGTCATAAGAGACAGACTCATAAATCACTTAGAGGCAAATAACTTACTTAAAGATACTCAACACGGCTTTCGTAAAAAAAAGTTCCTGTTTAACAAACCTCTTAGACTTCTTCCACGATATCCTCAACCTCTACAATGAGAGAAAAGCTGTAGATATTATATACCTTGATTTTCAAAAGGCCTTTGACAAAGTTCCCACAAACGTTTACTGCTAAAACTAAAAGCGCATGGAATACAAGACGGTGTGTTGAAATGGATAGAAAATTGGCTCAGCGACAGAGAGCAAAGAGTAGTCATAAACGGTAAGGCATCTAAATGGACCAATGTAAGTAGCGGGGTACCCCAGGGCCATCGGTACTAGGACCCAATCTCTTTCTAATTTTCAACAACCACATAGATGAGGGGCCCCCCTGTTCAATCCCAAAATTTGCTGACGATACAAAAATTGCAAATAGCTTACTCTCAAAAGAACAAGTTGACGATATGCAACACAATCTAGATAAATTGTCACGTTGGGCCCAAATTTGGCAAATGAGTTTCAATGCGGATAAATGTAAAGTACTACATATCGGATACCTAAATGAGAAAGCAAACTATTCGATGAATGGCACTCGGTTTAAGAATATAAACAGAGAAACCGATCTGGGAGTAACAATATCGAGTAACCTAAAACCGAGTCAACAATGTTCAGAAGTTGTTAAGAAGGCAAACAAAATAATTGGCTTTATAGGCAGGTCATTTGAGCATAAATCCAAAGAAGTTATCCTAACCCTTTGCAATTCCTTAGTCCGCTCTCTTCTGGAATACTGCGTTCAATCCTGGTGCCCTTATTACCAAAAAGATATAAACAAGCTAAAACGAGTTCAATGTAGAGTTACCAAAATGATACCTAGCCTAAAGAACAAACCATATGAAGAGCGTCTTAGAGAATTAAATCTATTTCCTTTAACCCAGCGCAGATTAAGA
>CM064541.1:20048693-20299239 GCA_032716605.1 Paralithodes platypus
TAGACTCAGTATTAGGGAATAGGTAGCGAAATTAGGATAATAAGACAAGATGATATGAACTCGGTCCCAGTCGAGGAAGAATGCTGATGACAGACAAAACGCAGTGAGAGATGCAGTACAAATGAACCGTGAAACAGACAATGAAGTTAATGGAGATGTACAAGCAAATCCTGTTAGAGAAAATGCAGAAAATAACAATCAACAACTGCAGCCCGCAGAAGAAAACGCAGGAATCAATAATTCGCAAGACAACAGAGGTGTGGAACAAAATAATGAAAATAGTGTAGGCCTAAACGAAGATAATGAGAGAGAAATAATCGAAAATCGTGAACAGAAACGAACGACCTCGTAACGTAAACATGAATGGTGGAGAATGGATGGGACATTCTGGTGACGGACTCACAACATTAGTGAATGAAATCTATACAGAAGTGATACAATGGCAACATAATAAGTTTGAACTACCGATTTGTGAAGCCGCAAAAGACATGTGGGGGAACTCAGACGTATGATCCTAAAGTATGTTCAGGATGCCCCTTTGGCGCACGTGGCAATCAAGATAGCTTCTTTCATTCCTCAGTTGTTCCTTCAAAGAAAAAGACCAAAGGGAACACGAAGGAGAACATTAAAGCGCTGAAACAGAGAATGGAGTGGTGGAAAAATGGGGAGTTAGACAAAATTCTTAGCCAAGTACGAGCAATCCAGCAAAGACTGAAAACAAAACAACGAAGAAAGAGGAAGCCAGATGATATGGCACGATCAGTGGGAAATAGCATGAGGATTGGTAAAGTGGCACAGGCAGTCAGAATGGTCACTGGGGAAGCCTCAAGTGGGGTGCACGAAGTGAATCGACGCATTTTGGACCAGCTGAAGGAGAAACACCCAGAAGCAAAACCAGCAAGTGATGAGGCCAAACTAGACGGGGAATATGTTCCTCCAGACCCGGTGATATATGAGAATATAACTGGAGACCTCATATGGAGAAAGGCGCTGAAAAACACAGGGACAGAGCAGGTCCATCAGGAGTAGATGCTAAGACTTGGAGGATCTTCCTAAGTCAAAACAAGTTTGGAAGGTTTGGTTCAGCCGCGGGTGACCTTTGTGAAGCAATAGCAATGCTGGCAAAGAAACTTTCATCATCACCATGCGTGAACATAGAAGCTCTGACAGCATGTCGCCTGATACCTTTAAATAAGAATCCAGGAGTTAGACCAGTAGGCGGTTGGGAAATTCTTAGGAGGATTATAGGAAAAGCAATCATGTCTGTATTTGGAAAAGATGTACAAAGAGCAGTGGGCAACATTACAAGTATGTGCAGGACAGCAATCCGGAGGAGAAGCAGCAATACATGCAATGGTGCGTGTATCATGAGGAAGATTGTGAAGCGTACTGCTATTGGATGCAACAATTGCCTTTAACACCATTAATAGGGAGGCAGCTATTCACAACATCAAGATCAAATGCCCGAGCATCGCAAAGTACATAGAAAATACTTATAAGGAGCCAGCTAACCTGTATATAGTTGGAAGCACAAAGAAGGAAGAAATTAAAATTCTCAAATCAAATGAAGGAACAACGCAAGGAGATCCAGTGGCAATGGCAATGTACGCACTGGCACTATCAATTCTGCAGCAGAAAATAAAACATGAGGTAACCCGAGTGAAACAAGTGGCGTATGCAGATGACCTCACAGGTGCAGGAAAAATAGGGGATCTCAAAGAATGGTGGCGGAGAGTACAATCGGTAGGCGAAGTCATTGGGTACCATCCGAATGCTAGTAAATCTGTACTAATAGTGAAAGAAAACAAGTATGAAGAAGCGGTGCGGACTTTTGATGGGACAGGAGTGAAGATTACAAAGGAGGGTCAACGCCATTTGGGAGCAGTAATAGGCACAGAAGAATGCAAGAGAGACTATGTGCGAAAAAAGGTAGCAGAGTGGGTAAAGGAAGTGAAAACCCTGGCAGACATTGCGAAATCTGAACCACATGCTGCATATACTGCCTTCACATATGGTGTTAAGCACAGATGGACCCTTTCTTATGAGAACAGTGCCTGGCATTAGACAGATGCTCCAACCGCTTGAAGAAGCAATCAGAGGAACATTCATACCGGCCCTAACAGAGATGGAAGGCGTCACGCAAGAGCTAAGAGATCTATTAGCTCTTCCGCCAAGGTTCGGAGGTATGGGGATCATAAACCCAGTGGAGGCGGCACTACATGAGAACCAAAATTCCCTTAAACTTACTACGTCTCTGACAGAAAAAATACGGGAGCAAAATGAAATGATGAGGTTGGACGAAGAGGAACAACGAAATGCAAGACAGGAAATTTACAAAGAGCAGAGAAGAGAGACAGAAACATAGCCTAGAACAAATTAAGACCAGATGTAGGGAAGACTGAAAATGAGAGTTGAGATGGCACAAGACACGGGGGCTTCAAATTGGCTCACATCATTACAATAAAGGAGAAAGGCTTCAGCTTAAATAAACAAGACTTCAATGATGCCATAGCCTTGAGGTATGGGTCGCTAGTTGCGAACCTGCCGCTGAAATTTGTATTTGTGGTGAAATAAACAACTCAGACCACTGTATGACTTGTAAGAAAGGAGGATTCATCTGTATCCGGCATGATGAAGTACGAGACATCACTGCACAAATGCTGGACGAGGTGTGCCATGATGTCAGAATCGAACCGGAACTTCTGCCCATGGACGGACAGCGCTTGGCCCACAATAACTGCAAATACTTCAAATGAAGCAAGAGTGGACGTAAGTGCTCGAGGTTTTTGGACGAGGGGACAACGGGCTTTTTTCGACATCAGAATCTTCAACCCAAGAGCACAAACATATCGTGAGCGAGGACACAAGGCGGCATACTTGAGAAACGAAAGTGAGAAAAAACGCGCTTATGAAGAAAGAATTTTGAACAGGGATCAAGGAAGCTTTACTCCTCTGGTAACTCTCATCGTCGGGAGGTATGGGACCTTCTGCAAGTGTCTTCTATGCCAGATTAGCTGAACAAATATCGGAGAAAAAGCGCCAGCATAGAAGCCAAGTCATAACTTGGATGAGATGCCGGCTCTCTTTCTCTCTTCTCAGGTCTGCACTCCTATGTCTCAGGGGTACAAGGTCCTCCCCGCTACAGAGGACAAGAGTGAGAGACTTGGACTTTGAAATGGTCGTGGCGGAGGGATGAATTGGGGAACAACTAGGTTGATTGTAGGGAGGTACTGGTACAATAAGATAAACTACAATGTAACTAGAATAAGATAGATTGTACACCACTTTGTAACTGTCACCTTAATAAAAAAAAAAAAAAAAAAAAAAAAAAAAAAATAGAAGGAAACATGCTTACATTACTGAAATGTTTGTGGACATGCAGTAATGCAAGTAATGGTCACTCTTCTGTATTGTGTGGGTGGGAGGGGGGTCTGGTTGTGTTGATGTTTTCGTCAGGCTTAGTCATCCGCGAGCTTGGCATATTATGACATTTTATTTTGCATGATAATATTTAGTTAAATCCTCGAGGGTCATCCCAATTCTGACAAACCTTTGGTCACTGACGCCGGATCTCCCACCGTCAACAGCTCTGCATCGCCACTGAGAAAACTCGATCATAATTTGAGTATTTCATAACCCTATTCCCTTTATTCATTGCATGCACAGTAGTTAAGTGCTTGTTTAACCTCCACATAGTTCTATAGTTGCCGTGCACGTTATTTTATTGCTTTTCTGACTGATAAACATTGTTTACATTTGTTAACCTAGCTTGTAGCAGACGACGCGCACCTCAAATCGACCTATCTTTGTATTTTCTTATTAACTCTAGTAGTTATCGTATTCAGTATCCTACTGTAGCTATATATACCTGTAATTTTAGTTGTTGCTTGCATGATCTTGTAGTAACCTTTGACTGATAACTTTGTTTATCTAAATATAATCCTGCTTGACTAGCCTACAGTGACACCAGGGCCATCTGTTGATACAGTATATTAACCCCTTGTGTGCAGTTACACTTTATTCTTATATATTCTCTATTTGGTGAATTGTATATTTAGTTACATATTCTATTATATATATATGTATATTTGTTTTGCTTTTTTTAGGTAGGTTATCATCCCTGGTAGCCTATTTCTTCGTATTTCATCATTTTTGTTTTCGTTTAGTCTAGGCCAGGCTGGTCCAACTACAGGCCCGCGGGTTGATTATTTATGGCCCACAAGCACTCGACTCTCATTTAAAATATAACACTAAAATGGTATGGTACATGATGTCTTCATACATTAGTGAAGTCTCTCTCTCTCTCTTCTGACCCGAATGTGAACCGTTACTACTTGTCTAATTCCTGTTAATTCTCTCTCTCTCTCTCTCTCTCTCTCTCTCTCTCTCTCTCTCTCCTGCTCCGAACGTGATACGCTACTTACTACGTGTTCATTTCCTGTTAATTCTCTCTCGTTCTCAGTCTTGGACAGCCCAGTGTTGCAGATTTATCAATTTCTCGCTAGATCTTGAGAAATGTGACTTAGCATTAATTACTGTTACCGTATCTAACAACGGAAATCCTAAATATATTCTGGATTCTGAATATTCGATATTTGTGTAGGCCTATCTACGTATTGTATTAGTTTCCCAGCATCATTAACGAACATAATACACAAATTAACCTTGAATCTTTGAAAGAAAAACCGTAAACAATGGCAACCTTGGCAGTAGGCGCAGTCTGAGTCAAAAGACTCACCACCTGTCAGTTTGCCTCCGTTTTGCAACCTAGTAAGTGCCGCAAATATCATATTTCCAACCACCTCTCAAAATGAGTTTGTGCGTGTGTGGCCCACGGCATTAAAGGTATATGCTGAAGTGGCCCATAGTTTTCTAGAAGTTGAACCAGCCTGGGACTCTAGGCTATCATCCCTGGTGGCCTACTTCTGCGTACTTCAATTTTTAAATTTTCAGTTGGGCTATCACCGTTTGTGGCCTATTTCTGCGTACTGCTATTTCATAATTTTTGTTTTCGGTTATTTTTGTTTTCGGTTAGTCTAAGCTATCATCCCTGGTGGCCTATTTCTGCGTACTTCAATTTTAAAATTTTCAGTTAGGCTATCACCGCTGATGGCCTATTTCTACGTACCGGTATTTCATAATTTTTGTTTTAGGTTATTTTTGTTTTCGGTTAGTCTAGGGCTCTAGGCTATCATCCCTGGTGGCCTATTTCTGCGTACTTCAATTTATAAATTTTCAGTTAGGCTATCACCGGTGGTGGTCTATTTCTGCGTACCGGTATTTCACAATTTTTGTTTTCGTTTATTTTTGTTTTCAGTTAATCTAGGCTATCATCCCTGGTGGCCTATTTCTGCATACTTTAATTTTTAAATTTTCAGTTAGGCTATCACTACTGGTGGCCTATTTCTCCGTACCGGTATTTCATAATTTTTGTTTTCGTTTGTTTTGTTTTCGGTTAGGATAGGGTATCACCCCTGGTGGCCTATTTCTGTTTAAATAAAAATAAAGTTGTTTTCGGTTCGGCTATCACTGCGTATTTAAATTTAATTTTGTTTTGTTTAATTTTCGGTTAGGCTATCACCGCTGATAACCTATTTGTGCGTATTTCAACATTTTTGTTTTCGGTTAGGCCTATTTAAGTAAGTGAAGCGACCTGAAGTAAGTGAAGTGTTTTTAAAGAGAGTTAAGTGTTTTTAAAGTGAGTTAAGTGTTTTTAAAGTGAGTTAAGTGTTTTTTAAGTGAGTGAAGTGATCTGAAGAAAGTGATCGTCACCTTGCCTCGTGCCTGTACGAACTGCGCCGGTAGGTTTGGTGCTTCCATGTTTGCTCCTGCCGATCCACAAGTCTGCCGATTCTGCCAGCAACGAGAGGATCTGACAGCGAAATTGGATGAAGCCCACAACAAGATCAACGCACTCACCAGGAAGCTGGAATCACTCCGAGAGTTTGTAACACTCAATGTTGGAGTATCACTAACTCCAATTGTTTCAACTCCAGCATCCACCACCGCCCCAATGTCATCTGCCAACAATCCAACACCTGCAGTAGCCACTGCAGCAGGTGCTTCTGATGAACTTGAGCTGACATCAAACCAGGACAGCCGCCCTGTTACCTTAGTCCCTCCCCCACTCCTCGTGCAAGAAACCTGCTAACACGAACAGTAACAACCCCTCGCCCCCGTTCTAACCACTCCTCTCCCCGACCTGTACGCAGAGTCTCGCCACCACAGGTTTCCGGATTTACACCAGTGAGGAACGGTGCATGGCCAACGCAGAAAAGGTCTCATCTACCAGTCAAAATGTCAAACAGATTTGAGATCTTGGTAGAGATGGAAGACAAACCAGAAGAGATCAGGCTCGTTGGGGATTCCATCCTACGAGGACAGGTTGAAGAGTTCTGCGACAGAGTCCCAAATCGACGAAAAAGATTTTGCATCCCAGGAGCTGGACTGGACGACATTGTGGAAGCCTTCGAAGATACCACAAAGGATGCAAACGAAAATACCCTTTTTGTCATCCATGCTGGTTCAAATGACGTTATACGCAGCAGATCCGAAGAGTTGATGGAGAAATATCGCAAGATGATTCAGCACTACAAAAACAAGTCAAGGAATATCATCATCTCAGGCATTCTCCCCAAGATCGACGCATCTGACAAATTCTACGACAAGGCCTTCAGCACAAATAGCTGACTAAAATATTTGTGTCTGAAGGAAGAAATTGAATTCATCAACATCTGGGATAATTTCTACAACCAGCCTACTCTCTCTTCCGCAAGGATGGCACTCATCTAAACCCTGTGGGTTCAGCAAGCATGGGTCATCTCCTACACGAAGCAGTCCGCAGCCATGGATCAAAAAACGCCATCCGGGAAGAAGGAGCAGCAGTGACATAAATCATCTAACGCCAAGCCAAAAACAGAGGCAACCGAGGACCACCAGCGATAAGGACCGAAGACAGCAAGGACCGAGAACAGCCATGAACATAAATGTAGATCCGACAAGAACCAAAAATATTATTTACACCTTGCGAGCGGCCTACGCGGTATATTTGACCGTGCCGCACAGCGTTTTTTTTTACCATAAATGGGGTTGTTTCCGTGCTCTTTTTCATGCATAAACAAGACCCAGAGCGTAATACAAGTATGTATCTCTGAAAGGGCGTAAATTGAGCTTTCCAATGACACCCGAACCATCCTTCTACGATCACTGGTTGTCTTGCAACGATCGTGCAACCGAAGGGCAAAATCGCTAAAATACAGTAATTTCTTTATATAATTACGTATGTAGCGAGGGAGTGAGGGTGGATGTAAGTGGAGTAAATCTCAGTAGGTCCACGGCGGCCGTGGCGAGCGGTCATGAGGTAACCCATGCTCCTCCAGTCACTCGTCTCTCTCTCAGAGCCAATATTGCGCCAAAATTGCCTCGGTCTTAAGGCGGGCACCGCCACATAGTCCAAATTTTTCGATTCGGACTTAAGTCGGGCCCCGATCTTTAAGGGTTAAAGAGCGTTCCGTGAGTTCTAAAATAACAAATTTAAAGGTTTTCTATGCAAACGCTCGTAGCATACGCAATAATTTTCAGATTTAGAGGAGCTAGTGTTTACAGAAAATTATGTGATTGGCATAACAGAATCTTGGCTCAATACAGAAGATAGAGACTTTTTAGCAGAGTATTCACTTCCCGGTTATGTAATGTTTGAGAAAAGCCGAATAAATAGAAATGGAGGTGGCGTTTTACTTTATATCAATGAAAGTCTTAACCCAACCCTCTTGTCAAAACCTCAAATTGTGAACGTCGACACATCTTTTGTGCTAATAAAGAATAATAAAGGTACAAAAATAATACTTGCGTTAATATACAGACCTCCAGCTCAATCAGTGCAAACTGACCAAGAAATTTACGAACAAATTGCAGATGTAAGTAACTCACAAGATACCGTAATTTTTGGCGACTTTAATTTACCTGTGACCAAGTGGGGCGATACTCTTACTTCACACTCCGGACATGACTTATATACGAACTTGCAAGAGAGTTCGCTTTATCAATTCGTTCGAACGCCGACCCGTGGTAATAACGTTCTTGACTTTGTACTTGCAACAAAAGAAGAATTAATAGAGAATTTGAATGTTGGTGATTAATTCAGTAACAGCGACCATCATACGATAAATTTCACTTTAAAGTTTACTAGTAACGAACCAAATAGTAGCATCGAAAAAGTCCCTAATCTCAAGAAAGCAAACTTTCATAAACTTAGAGCTATGTTTAAAGCAACTGACTGGAGCTTTTTAATTAACAATAACGACATAAATACATCTTGGAAGTTATTCGCAACCACTTACCTAAAAGCAGTGCAAGTCTGCATACCATCGAAAATACGGCGTCCAGGCCATTATAATAAGCCCAAATGGTGGAATAAAGATATTTCAAACTGTCTGCTTGCTAAAAAATTTGCTAATGATAGATTAAAATCCTCACAAATTGACGAAGAACGGGTGAAATTTATAGAGCTACGACGCAAAGCCAAAAGTTAATTAAGCAAAGTAAAAAGACCATAGAGTTACATATTGCGAATCAAAGTAAAACAAACCCGAAAGAATTCTATAGTTATATCAGAAAGAAAAAAGTAGTTACTTCAACTGTTGGACCGTTAGTCGATGAAAATGGAAAATACACCAAAGACGAAGTACAAATGAGTTATGCCCTCAATACCTTCTTTGCATCAGTTTTTACAACAGAAGACATCAGTGATATCCCTACACCATCGCCGATTCAGATTGATAATTCAGTGTTCTAAGCAATATCACCGTTACAGAGAGAGAAGTATTGAATTGTTTAGATAAACTCAAGGTAAATAAAATGCCTGGACCTGGTACAATCTCGCCTAGAGTTCTAAAGGAAGCTAAGGATGAGCTCTCCAAACCACTGACATTACTATTCAATAAATCCTTTCAGTCTGGAACTATGCCTGATCAGTGGAAGCTAGCCAACGTAACACCGATATTAAAAAAAGGCAGCAAATCCCTACCCAGTAACTATCGTCCAATTAGCTTAACCTCAGTTGTATGTAAAATGTTAGAAACGGTCATAAGAGACAGACTCGTAAATCACTTAGAGGAAAATAACATACTTAAAGATACTCAACACGGTTTTCGTAAAAAACGTTCCTGTTTAACAAACCTCTTAGACTTCTTCCAAGATATCCTCAACCTCTACGATGAGAGTAAAGCTGTAGATATTATATACCTTGATTTTCAAAAGGCCTTTGACAAAGTTCCCCACAAACGTTTACTGCTAAAACTAAAAGCGCATGGAAACAAGACAGTGTGTTGAAATAGATAGAAAATTGGCTCAGCGACAGAAAGCAAAGAGTAGTCATAAACGGTAAGGCATCTAAATGGATCAATGTAAGTAGTGGGGTACCCCAGGGATCGGTACTAGGACCAATTCTCTTTCTAATTTACATCAACGGCATAGATGAGGGTCTCACCTGTACAATCTCAAAATTTGCTGACGATACAAAAATTGCAAATAGCGTACTCTCAAAAGAACAAGTTGACGATATGCAACACAATCTAGATAAATTGTCATGTGGGGCCCAAATTTGGCAAATGAGTTTCAATGCGGATAAATGTAAAGTACTACATATCGGATACCTAAATGAGAAAGCAAACTATTCGATGAATGGCACTCAGCTTAAGAATGTAAACAGAGAAACCGATCTGGGAGTAACAATATCGAGTAACCTAAAACCGAGTCAACAATATTCAGAAGTTGTTAAGAAGGCAAACAAAATAATTGGCTTTATAGGCAGGTCATTTGAGCATAAATCCAAAGAAGTTATCCTAACCCTTTACAATTCCTTAGTCCGCCCTCTTCTGGAATACTGCGTTCAATCCTGGTGCCCTTATTACCAAAAAGATATAAACAAGCTAGAACGAGTTCAACGTAGAGTTACTAAAATTATACCTAGCCTAAAGAACAAACCATACGAAGAGAGTCTTAGAGAATTAAATCTATTTCCTTTAACCCAGCGCAGATTAAGAGGTGACTTAATTCAAGTGTTCAAAATCATCAAAGGCATCGACAATATGAACTGTAGTAAGTACTTCACTATCGACCAATCTAATTGCACGGGGAAACGGTTGCAAATTTATTGGTAATTCTTTTAACTCACACGAATCTAAGAATGTCTTCTTCAATCGAGATGTCAACTTGTGGAATGGGCTTCCCCGAGACGTTATAGACTGCAGCACCGTCGATTCATTTAAACTCCGCCTAGATAAATATCTTGCATCTAACCCGCGACTGACTGCGTTTGTTAATGAATAACTTTATTTTATCCCCCCCTCAGGTACTAACCCATCTGTCCCCTACTAACTTCCTAATCCTGCCACGGACATTAGTTCCCTTTCCAATGTTCCCTTACCCACTCTAAACCACTGTTTGGACACTTGATCTTCAGTGTTTTGGAGGACAAGCAGCCTAGAAGGGTCACTAGAACTGTTGTTGCTTGATTCCTTTGTACTCCTTTGTACTTTGTACTCGTCTTATCTGTTTATTTTGGCTATTAGTAGAAGCTTTTATTCAGATTAGAAAGGGTATAGGGTTATATTTCTGGATCCCATTCTGTCTTATGTTTTGTCCCATTAGTTTTGATATTTCAAGTCGCTCACCCCATTAGTTTTGCGATTTTTTAAGACCTTTCGCCACATTTCTGACATTTTTAAGACGTTGCGTGCCATTTAGGTGTTGACATTTTCCTGGTAAGCGACAGCAAACCTGTAATTTAGGAGGGACGGGCCTTCGGTAGGGACGTAAAATGAACACATTTTTGTCGAAGGGGGCTTGTGAATATTTTGTTAATCCACCGAACCCAAAGGAATATAATAATAAATGACACCCCAGGCCCAGGCAAATTTCAATTTTTTAATGAAAAACACATGGGATGGGTTAGTAATGAAAGGAAAACAACAGCTTATCTAGGTCATTTGGGGGTCCTAGGGGGCGGGGGGGAGGTGGGAGCCACCATCACTGGGTGCCGTGCGCTTCTTCAAAACTCCCGTGCCTGCAGACGACAGCCGGGTGAGGCAGCGTGGCTGATGTACAATGACTCCAGTGTTCGAGTGACACTTATTTACACCACCCGAGCATCATGTGTGCCTCCATAGTTCATCAAATGGCAATGTATCACAGAATGTCATTGTAAGTGAGTTATCTGCTCAACAGGTGGCGTTGTGTGTGTGTAAGTGTGAGAGTCCGAGTGTAGGGGATGAGACAGTGAAGCACGGGAACGAGGTGGCTTCAGAGATGGGGTCGTTTCGGGCCATGAGTGAGCACCGTGCCTCATGTGAAGGCAAGATGGCAGGTGCTCGTTGTACTCTACGTGCTTCACATGTCTCACTCCCTTGACTGGAACAAGACCTCACAGGCTTCACTGTTCATTGTAAAGCGGTGAATGTTAAGGCTCTCAGCCTATGTCCGAGAGGAAGTTAGTTGGAATATAGGAAAAAAAAAAAAAAAAAAAAAAATGTTACAATGTGATATGTGCATAAAGTCAAGTGTTATATGTGCCGATGAGTGGCAAGCCTCGGGCGCGTCGTGGTTGCCATGGTGACCGTCGACCATTTTGTTCCCAGACAATAACAAAACACACGGACAAACGTACACACAGCCTGTCTCCACCGCATGACTCTCACACTATGTAGCTATGTGTGTCTCCACAATGCGTAAAATAACAAGAACTATCACTGAAAGTCATTGTGAGTGTTGGTAGAGTGCTATACAGTGTATATAGTCTTGTAATTACAATACGAAGCCCCGAGCCTCCTGGTTGTCATGGTGACGGCCGGCCATCATAAAACATATATGAACACACGCTACCACCACCCAACACAACTATGGCCTAAGCTCCGTGGCTAGTATACTTTGACTTTGCCTGTTCCACTGTTACTTCATAATATTTTGGTTACGATTATCACATTGTGAATGTCACTGTCACTTATATTATGCGGTAATTTATAGGCAGCTTGTAAGCGTTCAAGGGTGTGATAGTCCCTGAAACATTGTGGCTACATCAGTCTGGGGAGGGGCAGGTTGAGAAATGAGTCTACAAGAACACACATACATACGCATGCTAGTCCTGCCGCCACCACCACCACCACCACACTGGGCTAAGTATTTGTGTGGTTAGCTTACATCTCTCTCACTCTTCGACTGTTACTGCATAATATTTTGGTTACAATTATCGTATTGCTATCTTCCAGTATTGCAAGTGCCTCCTTAACACTTACACCCTGCGTGGGTGGCGGTGGGTGGAGCTGGGGCGGTCAGAAATGGTGTAACACTCGCGAATCGCGATGGTAGGTGGTAAACTGGCGTCCCACTCCTGCGCGTCGCCACACACATTGCAGCTGCACTTGGGGGGTTGCCAAGCATTGGTATGGGTTCGTGGTATCCTAAAATAGTTCCCATACAAATCTGAACCCTCTAGGTGCCATAGGACAGGAGTAAATAAGGGCGAAAGTGTGGTCGCATATGCTGCGGTGCTGGGAATTTGCGTTACATAAATATGCGACGCAACACGCGTGACGCTGGGGTCGAGTGGGTTAAGCTTGATGAAGGTTTAGGGAGAAAACTAAAAACCCCTTGAGTGACTGTAAATCCTTTTGGCTGCACACTGGACCGCCATGCTTATTGCCGTATATACATAGATAAACCCTTTCAAGATCCTGTTACAAATTGCTTTTAGGGTTTCTGGCTATATTTAGACGACTTTATGCAGATAAGGAATGGTATATGAAATTCAGAGGGTTAATTGCGATAGTGTTTGCCCTTTTAATTACCACAAATCTTTCCAACTGTGTATAAAATCGTCTAATGATAGCCAGAATAATCTGTCAAAATGCATCATAATCTTCAAAGGGTTAAGAGTAGTTTTGCTACGTGTGCCTTAGTACGACATGTAGGACATAACAAAGTGCTTCAAATGTTTAAATCAAGGGGAAAAACACATATTTTATCGAACATTAGTCATATATGTAATGTCACCTAACTTATGATAGTTTCCACACACAAACACACACCATACTTTTTGTAAAATTCTGAGCAAATATACTTAATTCAATTAAATTCACAAACACACATTTTTGAATAACAACAGGCTATATAAGTATATATACATCTTTTTTCTTTCCAAATGCCATCTCACTAACCCTTTCAAGCTCCTAAGATACCGTTTAGTATTAATATAGAACATTCTCCAAATCTCTCAATTAGCTTTCCAAAAATTAGTGTTATGTCAATAAGCTTGCTCAAAGACAACTGCAGGGGTTGAACAGAATATACTAAAGGTTTGTAAACTCCCCTGATGGTCACAAAGGCTAATAGATAACTCAGGAAGAAGCAGGTGCGTCTTCCCGTACATAAAAGGGCTAATTAGAAGAATAACGTGTCCCAGACAAAGACCCGTACATTCATCATACATAATTTACGTCAACAAACTATAACTTATTCACCTGTTTCACTCCAGGGAACTGATAAGACGTTATTACTCACGTCTTTATACCAAGAATTAACACATTTCTTCTATTCAACAAAGAAAGCTCTAGAACTCTCCCTCAATCAATCTTTCCTTTATCCTATGACTTAGACTATTTTTATCTATGTGTGTCCAGGCATTTTTACCCGAATGTACCTTGAATTTGGCTCTCTCTCACTCTTTTGGCTGCGAAGGAGACACTCGTTACAGGCAGCCTGCCTCTTGTCTCCTTCATACAGATAAAAAAGGTACAGACATAAATATTTAGTATCTGAAGTAGGCGTACATTGTGTTCTATATGGTGTGCCTTGTCTATCTACTGTAAGTACCTGCATTAATCATAGGTTACATTATATAATATGAAGTAGAGGAGAGTTCAATAATACCTACATTAACTTAAACGGAACATTCCCTTAACCCCTTCTGTACCGGTGACGTATGTTATATTATTTTCTAGCAATATTTAGACGATTTTATGCAGCTTAGAAAGGATCTGTGGTAGTTAAGAGGGTTGATTGAGATAGTTCGAAGCCTTATAATTGCTAAAGATCCTTCCTAAAGTTAATAAATTCGATTAATAGGAGCCAAAATAAAATTAAAAGACGTCGCCGGTATAGAAGGGGTTAATAAACTAAATATAATCGTCTGTGGATAGCTAACATGTAGTATAACAAATATAATCGTCTGTGGATAGCTAACATGTAGTATAACAAATATAATCGTCTGTGGATAGCTAACATGTAGTATAACAAATATAATCGTCTGTGGATAGCTAACATGTAGTATAACAAATATAATCGTCTGTGGATAGCTAACATGTAGTATAACAAATATAATCGTCTGTGGATAGCTAACATGTAGAATAACAAATATAATCGTCTGTGGATAGCTAACATGTAGTATAACAAATATAATCGTCTGTGGATAGCTAACATGTAGTATAACAAATATAATCGTCTGTGGATAGCTAACTTGTAGTATAACAAATATAATCGTCTGTGGATAGCTAACATGTAGTATAACAAATATAATCGTCTGTGGATAGCTAACATGTAGTATAACAAATGTAATCGTCTGTGGATAGCTAACATGTAGTATAACAAATATAATCATCTGTGGATAGCTAACATGTAGTATAACAAATATAATCGTCTGTGGATAGCTAACATGTAGTATAACAAATCGGAAGCATCTCCTATACTTTGTTAACCCTTTGAAGATTATGACGCATTTTGACAGTTTATTCTGGCTATCCTTAGACGATTTTATACAACTTGTAAAGGATTTGTGGGAATTATAAGGGTACAAACTGTCTCAATTTACCCTAAATTTCACTTACATATACCCTTCCTAATCTGAATAAACTTGCGGCATAATTTTCAAAGGGCTAAGTTATATTGCGTTCAGTCTTACATTATTTTTAACATCGTTCTTAACACCAATATCAACTCAAAGTAAATTAATGACGGCATGTGATTCTCCCAGGATTCTAACTTAGGATATCACATACATAGCTTACACGCTCTAACCATTACACCATCAAGACAGTTATAAGTACAGCACATGACCACGATTGATATCCATTTATCGAATACTGGATATTAATCTAATCATGTAGTGTACCCAACTGCACTATAAAAAGCCTAATGCTTAAGAGAAAGGAAAGAACATTTTATGGGGCAAGGATCACATAGGACGGACCTCGCTACGAAATATTCTTGAACCTATTGAAATTATTTTTAACATCGTTTTTAACACTAATAACAACCCAAAGTAAATCAGAATTTAAAGTAATTTGTAGAAATGTGTCCCAATCTAGGATGGAATAAGTTTACTATACCATCTGTACCTAGTAAACCTAGGACATTATTATGATAATTATGCCCTGGAAAATTATTGGCTGGGTAAGAATAGCTTACCTTTTTTTTTTTTTAAAAGACCTCCGTCTACGTATTGTGAAAAACCTGTTATCCTCCGGCAAATTGTGGGGTGCTTTCACTAAACTTCATCTCCAGGGTTCTTCCACCAACTCTTATCACACTATTCCTTATGTAGTCGTACACATCCAGGCTCATCATAATACATAACCATTGACCTACACATTACTATACTCGGTTATATTTCAGCTGACGGTACACTGAATCCCTTAGCAATTGATTTATCGATAACTGACGGAAAAATAAGAAACTACTATGTCTGCTTCATATTAGTGCCAAGTTTTCATTATTAACATCATATTTTCCTACAAAACCTGCATAATAGCGGCAATACTTTTTTGATTTCCCTAGGAATGACTTTTGCTTCCGTGGCCGGGAACCCTCGGAGTGTGCTGAATAGAACGCATTACCGAGGTAATCCTCTCGGGCATGGAGGCATACATTCCATTTTCTTTCTCTCATTCAAACGCTAACAAATCTTGGTTTACTCACGCTTGTTCTACTGCTGTCCGCAACAAGGAGGAAGCATTCAAACGGTACCGTCGCCTTAAAACTCAAGAATCTCATACTTCCTATGTTTCTGTCCAGAATCAAGCCAAATCTGTTCTTCGACTCGCCAAACACTCTTTCATCAATAATAAATGCACAGAACTATCAAATTCTAGCTCTTCCCAAGCTTTCTGGCATCTAGCAAAAAATCACTCCAACAAGTTTTCTTCCTCATCTCTCCCTCCCCTTTTCCACTCTGACGGCACCACCGTCACTTCTTCCTCTGACAAAGCTGAACTCTTCGCCCAAACTTTCGCTAGAAACTCCACCTTAGATGATTCCAGTGCTATTCTACCCTCTCCACGACTCCAGCCCCCTCTCACTTACTCATGCCTAATATCCTAATCTCTTCTAAAGATGTACTTTCTACCCTCTCTGGGCTTAATACTAAGATGGCATACGGTCCGGACGGTGTTCCTCCTGCTGTACTAAAAAACTGTGCTTCCATGCTGACTCCCTGCCTAGGCAAACTCTTTCGTCTCTGTCTCTCCTCTAACGTCTTCCCTTCATGCTGGAAGTTTGCTCTCATTCAACCTGTCCCAAAGAAGGGTGACCGCTCTCAACCCTCCAACTATCGTCCAGTTAGTTAAAGTTTCCATCATAATCATTACATTTTTAGCCTGTACAGAAATCCTGTTGTTAACAATGACATATATGACTGCCTCTTAACAGCCAAGGCTTAGATACAGTCTGTAGATGTCAAATCATCCTTTATTTTTGTTGGTGATGTCAATGCGCATCATCAAGAGTGGTTGAACTCGGTCTCTCCAACTAATAGAAATGGTCTTGCTGCATTGGATTTTGCAAACTTATCTGGTTGTGAACAGCTAATCCAAGGACCTACTCATATGTCTGGAAATTGTCTTGATCTAGTACTAACAGATATTCCTGGTGTTGTAGAAACCTCCGTTCTTGTACCTGTTGGCACTTCCGACCACAATGCCATCATGTGTAAAATTAATCTTGATTTTTCTGTTCCTGATATTACTCTCTCACGTAAAGTCTACTTTAAATCCCGGGTTAACTGGGACAACGTTTGTAATGATGTTTGTAATATTGAGTGGAATCACATACTAAGATCTCATGACCCGGTTTCAGCTCTCAACAATTCCTTTCTTGGTATCCTTCGCAAAAGAGTTCCATCAAAAACAATTAAGTCTCGTATCAGGGATAAAGCATGGTTTAATGATGACTGCAAGCGTGCATTTGATGACAAATAGGCTGCATATCGTCTATGGAGGCGTAATCAAACCCCCTTGCATTGGGAAAATTATGTTTTTAACACCTAACGAGCGGCCTAGGCGGTAATTTATATGTACCGCCCAGCGGGGTGTTTTTACCCTAAATAGGGTTGTTTACGTGATCATTTTCATGCCTAAATAAGACCCAGAGCGTAAAACAAGTATCTATCCCTGAAAGGGCATAAACAGAGCTTTCCAATGACACCCCAACCATCCTTGTACGACCGCTAGTTTTCTTGCAACAATCGCGCAACACGAGTGCAAAAACCATGTAATTAGGTACTTTCCTTTCATAATTCCCTGTGTAGCGAGTGCGTGAGGGTGGGGGAGGGTGGGATTCATGTCAGTTGGCCCACCGCGGTGGTGTGCGATGGTCTAGCCTTACTACGCTCCTCACACCGCTCAGCTCTCTCTCTCTGCAACATTACGTGCTGAAAATGGCACACGACATAAGTTGTGAACCGCCACTTAGTCCAAATTTCTTTCACACGACATAAGTTGCGCCCCGATAGACAAGGGTTAAAAGGGCAGCTGCGAAGAGAGTTTATGATGGTGCTGAGAGGGACTATAACTCCCATCTTCAGGATGTTCTGGCAGGAGCTACACAGCCTCATAAATGGTGGTCCACTTTGAAATCCTCTTTATTTGGAATAGATTCCTCCATGCCTCCTCTTTGTGATTCTGATGGCTCCATCTCTTTTGATCCATTATCGAAGGCCAATATTCTATCTAATATTTTTATTAATAAGCAGAGTAATCAGGAATTGTCTTTGCCATTGACATGTTTCCCTAGACCCAACCTCAATTCAATGGCATTCAAATCAGCTGAACTGAAAAGGTACTTGCTGGATCTTGATACCTATGGTGGCTCAGACCCGGATGGGTTTTTCCCTCTCTTTCTTAAAAAGGTTGCAGTGGTCTTGGCACCTAAATTGGCCGTGGTGTTTAGGTTGCTTTTGAAATCAGATAGTTTTGCTCTTTGCTGGCGTAAGGCTATTATCACTCCTATTCCAAAGGGAAATACTGCCCCATCATCTCCTAATGACTATCGCCCTATCTCCATTACACCTATCCTATCCAAGCTCTATGAGAGGCTTTTGTCCAGACGCCTTTCCTCTTATTGTAGTAGTCATAATTTGATACCAAACTCAAAGTTTGGTTTTCGTAAGGGACTGGGTACATGTGATGCGCTTCTGACACTCACCCATGACTTGCAATCTTCATTGGACCAGGGACATGAGTCTCGTGTCATGGCTATTGACTTTAGTTCTGCTTTTGATTTAGTCAACCATAAAGCACTTCTGTATAAGTTACAGCTCATCGGTATTGGTGGTAATTTTTTAAGGATCTTTGAAGATTTTTTGACGAAAAGATCTCAGTCTGTGGTCATTGATGGGTGTCATTCCCCTTCTGTTACTGTTGTTTCTGGTGTTCCACAAGGCAGTGTCCTTGGGCCTTTGCTTTTTATTATTTTTACTGCTGACCTGTGTTCCGAGCTTGAAAATAAACTAATTTCCTATGCTGATGATACAACTTTATATGCGTCAATTCCATCACCAATAGATCAACACGTAATTGCTACTGCTCTGAATAGGGATTTAGCCAAAATTACATCATGGTGTGAACTTTGGGGCATGAAACTTAATGCTAGTAAAACACACTCCATTATCATCAGCAGATCTCGTACCTTGGATCCTCCCCATCCTTATCTACAAGTTTCTGGCGAGCAAATTGAGAATGTGGATACTCTGCGTTTGTTAGGAGTTACTCTTGATCCCAAACTTACTTTTGAAAAGCATATTCGTTCTTTCTCCTCTTCCATTTCCCAAAAAATTGGTCTGCTTCGCAAGGTTTATACAACATTTGCTTGTGACGCCACAGTTATCAAGTCTTTTTATGCTTTTATTTTGCCACATTTCGAGTACTGCTCACCTGTCAGCAGCTGACTGCCATCTCAAGTTGCTTGACAGGTCGCTAAATTCCATCAGTTTTATTCTACCTCATTTGTCTCTTGATCTGTGTCATCGACGTAAAGTTGGTGCCCTTAGTCTTTTATTTAAAGTTTTTAACAACCCTCAGCATCCCTTACATGGGGTTCTGCCTGGGCCCTATGTCCGGGCTCGTGCAACTAGATTCACAAGCAATCTTAATGATCTTGCCATGAGCCGTGTTAATTTTTCTACTACACAGTTTTCACAGTGTTTTGTGCCGGCCATGGTTGACTTGTGGAATAAGTTGCCAAATGAGCTAGTCAATTCAGCTCATATCTCCATTTTTAAGTCTAGAGTTAATGCTTTTTTGCAGCATTAATTCTAATTTTTAAACTTATTTTATTCTATTTTATTGTATTATATTTATACTTGATATCCTCCACTGCATAATATGTTATCTGTGTTTAATATTTGTTATATGTACAGTATATAGTATATGTTTATATTTTTTCCTAAGTTGCCGTAGTCTCTCTCCAGTGCCTCCGGGTGTTTTGTGTGGATTCATCTTGATGGTGTTTCTGCACCCTGGTTGGAGACTTCGGCATCTCATATAATAATAATAATAATAATAGTAATAATAATAATAATCTCTTGCATCTCCGAACTTTTTCAAACTATTCTTACTTCAAAATTTGTTAAGCATCCAGTATGGATTCCTTAAGGGTCGCTCTACTGGGGATCTCCTTTCATATCTTACTAACTCTTGGTCATCCTCCTTCCGGGACTTCGGTGAGACCTTTTCTATTGTGCCTTTATCTCGAATTCCCTTTCTGGCCGTTCCATAGTTGCGGTTGTGGATGGCCATCATTCACTTTCTCAACCTATCAACTTTGGTGTTCCTCCAATCTCCAATTCTCTTTCTAATATTAATTAATGATCTTCTCAACTGTACCTCCAGTCCTATCCATTCATATGCTGCTGACTCTACCTTACACTATTCAACTAGTTTTCCAGAACACCCCAAGAAGCAAGCACTCAAAAAATCACACGAAGATGCCATAAAACACTTAAATTCTGACCTATCAACCATTTCCATTTGGGGCATCGAAAATCTTGTTACTTTCAAAGTTTCAATGCTTCCAAAACCCAATTTCTCCATTTATCTACCCGTAAAGAACTTTCACAGGACTATCCCTTATGTTTCAACAATACACAAATCAATCCTTCATCTTTTTCTCAGTATTGTAGGTTCTTTACCCCCGCACAGCTTCTTGCTCTGTACAAGGGCACAGTGCGTCCATGTATCGAGTATTGTTCGCATGTGTGGGGAGGATCATCTCACACCGCACTCCTAGACAAAGTAGAAAGGAAAGCCTTTCGTATCATTAACTCACGGCCTCTCACCAACTCTATACAATCTCTCTCTCTTCGCCGCAATGTTGCATGTCTCTCGCTATTCTACCGCTATTACAATAATCAATGTTCCTCAGAGCTCTCTCAGTGTATACCACCTCCTCTACGTAGAGTACGTAGCACCCGTCTTGCAACACAATCCCATCCCTACTCTGTGCAACTCTCCAATCCAAGAGTGAAACGATACTCTCAAACCTTCTTCTATTCAACAGCTGAGCTCTGGAACTCTCTTCCTGAATCCATCTTCCCCTCATCCTATGACTTAGATTGCTTCAAACTCCGTGTGTCCAGGCATTTTGTCTCGAACGTTCCTTGATTTTGGCCCTGTCACTCTTGCAACTGGGGGAGGCACTCGTTACAGGCAGTTCTGCCTTTTGTCTCTCTCATCAACATAGACAAAACAAATTTACCCTCAGCTGAAAACAAAATACAGAATATAATTATAATTAAATTTTATATTAGTTCTTGCACTTTGAAATTTAGTTATGCAGTGTCATTAATTTGACTGTACAATGTTGATATGCGTATTATTATTATTATTGCATTATTATTATTATTATTATTATTATTATTATAGTAGCAGTATATTATATTAATATTATTACAATAGTAGTAGTAGTTTCAGCAAACGTATATATATGTTTCTATGGTAAATTAGCAATGTTTCATATATACAAATATATGCTCCAGCAGTTTGTTGACCAATTAAACTGTATACAAGTTTCCGGAACTTTATCCCACAAGACACAAAACAGCATCACCAAAGTCCTCCAGGTGTTTTAGAGGAATGTAGTAATTACCACCAGTCAAAATTTACACAAGACGTAAGATTTATGGGGGGAGGGTTTATTTAACCCTTAACCATTGGCGCTCGACATATGTTGGGTTAAAGAAAACGTGCCCATATGCGGGCCTCGACAGATGTCGAGTGCAATTTGGAGCACGTAGTGTGCTCTGAGAGAGAGCTGAGCGGTGCGAGGAGCATAGATTCCCGCCTGACCGCTCGCCACCACCGCCGTGGGTCGACTGAAATTTATTACACCCTCCTCCACCCTCTTTCACTCGCTACACAGGGAATTATGTAAGGAAATTACCTTATTTTAGGGTTTTTGCACTCGTCTTGCACGATCGTTGCAAGAGAACCAGTGGTCGTAGAAGGATGGTTCGGGTGTCATTGGAAAGCTCTGTTTACGCCCTTTCAGGGATAGATACTTGTATTACGCTCTGGGTCTTGTTTATGCATGAAAAAGAGCACGGAAACAACCCCATTTAGGGTAAAACCACCCACTTGGCGGGTAGTAGAAGTTACCGACCCACCCGCTCGTAATGTGTTAATGGTCGATATATATTTATTATTGTTTTCCATTAAGCTTTAAAAAAAAAAACTTTTCCAAGATCCCCCTTCTAGATAAATGTGTACATTTTTCGGTAGAAATATGTCCAGACCAAAGGCCAGTTCCTCCCATATTAAAGGCTCGCTTTCGCTCGCCAGGAAAAAATCGAAACCTTTTTTATTTTTTTGCTAGACGCTTTAATTCCTGTGAAGGGGTGGCCATGAACATTAGGCGTTTGTCACGAATTGCTAGGTCAAGTTGCCCGGGCTGGACATCTACCAATAACATTTTGACAGAGCGGATTTTACCTCCCGACCATTTGATCAGCAGCTGACGCTTTACTGATTATGTCACGGCTCGAGACCTAAATGGCACAAAAGGCCTTAATATTGACAAAGAAATGGAGCGAAAAGTCTTAAGATTGCCAAACTAATGGGTCACATGTCTTAAAATATATAAACTAATTGGGCTAAGCATAAGGAGGAAGGGGTGCCAGAAAAACCAACCACCCCTTCTTAAGCCATTTTAGCAGTGGGCTTTAATTAATTCCGCCACCAGTCATTTTCGGATATACTGTATGTTTTAATGTTTATACACTGAGACTCAGGTGTCTGAAGCAACTAACAGTAGCCCCTTCTTTGTATCCGCCTTCTTTCTCTCTTCTAGTTTCCAAGCCAAAGGTGGATGTTGTATGCATGTGCACAACACACTCACTAGCTCTTGTGCTCCCGACTTCGTCTCTTCTGAAATCTTCTGGCTCAAAATGTCCTGTCACTCTCTGTGCTGTCTATTATCCCTTAACTCTACTGACTTTCCTAAATTCTGTAACTATCAAAACTTTAAAGTGGAACAAACCTATCAACCTTCCCTTTCTCTGAAACCTCCATCTTAGAAGATTTCAATTTTACCACCATCAATGGCTCTCCTCTCATTCCACAGACCAAACTGGTGAACAAGTCTATTAATCTTTTCTGTCCTAAATAACATAGATCAGTTGGTCCAGCACCCTACCAGTATCCCTGACCACCTTGGAGATCGGTCCAAAATTCTTGATTTGTTTCTAACCTGTAATCCTTCTGTTTACACTGTACACCTTTCCTCTCTGTTGGGCCAGTAAGGCCATCCGATCCTCCCAACCGGCAGCGCTTGTGTCACTTCAGGGCTGCCGACTGGGAGGTTATTCACCAGTATTTATTTGATTTTCCATGGAATGATTTTGGTTTCTGTGACCGGCGGGGACCCTTGGAGTTTGCTGAACGCATCACCATGGTAATAGTCTTGGGCATGGAGGCATACTGTACATTATATTGCTCTCAGTTTAATGCAAATACATCCTGGTTTACTTAATCTTGTTCTACTGCTGTCCACAATAAGGATGAAGCATTCAAACTGTACTGTCGCCTTCAAACTAAAAAATCTCCTCCTATATTTATTTCTTCCCGGAATTAAGTCTGATCTGTTTTGCAACTCGCCCACCAACAGATCACTGAACTTATATATATATATATACGATATATATATATATATATATATACCGGTATATATATATATATATATATATATATACATATATATACGATATATATATATATAGATATATATCTATATATATATATATATATATATATATATATATATATATATATATATATATATATATATATATATATGTGTGTGTGCTGTATATATATTTTTTTCTTTTACACCAAACATTCTTTATAATTGTGCAACACTAATAATATTTGTATTTATTTACGGTGGCCTAACGATTAATTACTGAAACTAGTTTGTACGAATTGTCTCCCATTAATCCTTTGATGATTATCCACAGGTTGACAGTTTATTCTGGCTATCATTAGACGATTGTATGCAGTTTAGGAAGGATCTGCGGACATAAAAAAAGGGCATAAACTCTCTCGGACTTCCACATACCTTTTCTAATAAGAATAAAATCGTCTAATAATAGCCAGAAAACAGAAAACAACTGCGTAATCGGATATTGAAAGGGTTAATAAAATACACTTGTAACTACAAACTTCAATAAATATACGTTAATATCCTAATGCAAAAAAGGGGCTTTAAAAAATGACCAAGCTCGTGGATGACTGAGCCTTCCGAAAACATCAACACAACCAGACCATGACACCCCCCCACCCCCCCATGACACTAAGATGAACCACAGCTCTGTATAACAATGATGAGAGACCAAAGGATATCACGATATATATATATATATATATATATATATATATATATATATATATATATATATAGATGGTTCGATTTCTAGCCCTGTCAGCTATATATATACAGTATATACTGTATATATATATATATATATATATATATATATATATATATATATATATATTATTTATTCCTCCCTCTCCACCATCCTCTCTCTTAATTATGCCTAATATCCTAATCTCTTCTAAAGATGTACTTTCTACCCTCTCTGGGCTTAATACTAAGAAGGCGTACGGTCCGGACGGTGTTCCTCCTGTTGTACTCAAAAACTGTGCTTCCGTGCTGACTCCCTGCCTAGGCAAACTCTTTCGTCTCTGTCTATCCTCTAACGTCTTCCCTTCATGCTGGAAGTTTGCTCTCATTCAACCTGTCCCAAAGAAGGGTGACCGCTCTCAACCCTCCAACTATTGTCCAATTGCTCTCATCTCTTGTATTTCTAAAGTTTTTGAACTATTCTTGCTTCCAAATTTCTTAAGCATTTCTCTTCTCATAATCTGCTCTCAGATCGCCAGTATGGCTTCCTTAAGGGTCGCTCTACTGGTGATCTTCTTCCATATCTTACTAACTCTTGGTCATCCTCCTCTCGGGACTTCGGTGAGACTTTTTCTATTGCACTAGACATATCGAAAGCCTTCGATAGAGTCTGGCACAAATCTTTAATTTCTAAACTACCCTCCTTCGGTTTCTAACCCTCCATCTGTGCCTTTGTCTCTAATTTCCTCTCCGAACGTTCCATAGCTGCGGTTGTGGACGGCCATCACTCACTTCCTCACCCTATAAACTCCGGTGTTCCTCAGGGCTCTGTCCTATCTCCTATTCTCTTTCTAATTTTTAAAAATTATCTTCTCAACTGTACCTCAACTCCCATCCATTCATACGTAGACGACTCAACCTTACACTACTCCATTAGTTTTTCAGAACGCCCAAGCCAGCAATTCCTCAACGACAAACGGAATGAAGCCATAGAACACTTAAATTCTGATCTAACTACTATCTCTAATTGGGGCAGAGAAAACCTTGTTACCTATAATGCTTCCAAAACCCAATTTTTCCAACTATCTACCCGTCGGGATCTCCCTGCGGACTATCCCTTATTCTTCAACAATACAAAAATCAATCCTTCATCCTCTCTCAATATTCTTGGTGTCTCTTTTTCTTCTGCTCTCAATTGGAAGGACCATATTACCAGCCTCCCAGAAGCTGGGTGTGCTCAACCGCCTTAGAGAGTTCTTTACCCCTGCACAGCCTCTTGCTCTGTACAGGGGCATAGTGCGTCCTTGTAATGTGTATTGTTCACATGTGTGGGGAGGTTCCTCTCACACCGCTCTCCTAGACAAAATTGAAAGGAAGTCCTTTCGTATCATTAAATCCCGTCCACTCACCAACTCTTTGCAATCTCTCTCTCTTCGCCGCAATGTTGCATCTCTCTCGCTATTCTATCGCTACTATAATAATCAGTGTTCCTCAGAGCTTTCCCAGTGTATACCACCTCCCTTACGTAGGGCACGTGGTACCCGTCTTGCAACACAATCCCACCCCTACTCTGTGCAACTCTCCAACCCAAGAGTGAAACGTTACTCTCAGACTTTTTTCTATTCAACAGCTGAGCTCTGGAACTCTCTCCCAGAATCAGATTTTCCCTCTTCTTATGACTTAAATTGCTTCCAACTCCGTTTCCAGGCATTTTGGCTCGAACGTTCCTTGATTTTGGCCCTGTCACTCTTTCAACTATGGGGGAGGCACTCGCTATAGGCAGTTCCGCCCTTTGCCTCCCTTACTCACGTAGAAAAAAACAAAAATGTATATATATATATATATATATATATATATACAGTACATATAATATTATAGTCAGCGTGTAATCCACAAGCAATGTAACTCATATATCATCAGAGATAAGTCAGTAAAAAAAAAAAAAATTACATAATCATAGTTTTCTCAATCTCTCACCCACTCTCTCACCTTCGCTCACTCTCACTGTCTCACTCTCTTTCTCATTTTCACTCATTCACCCATTTCAGAAACATTACAATATATATATATTCAAATTGCATATAAATAAAATACACACTGTACACTAACAACTGTGTAGCATGAAAACCAAAAGAAATGTAGAATAAAACATGCGTTGAAAGGTGACCGGAAAGGGGAAGGAAGGCAGGAAGCAGAGGAGATCCGGTACAGTGGAAAGTCCTCAATATATAACAGTGATAGACAGACGTACACTACCAGTAATTCTTATGTTCTTTACACCAACTAACTTTACTTCTAAACTTAATTAATGAAATCAACAAATCCATGTGGCAATCCGGGGATTCGAACCCAGGACGCTCACACCGAAAATCAGTGCACTTATGCACTACGCCACGAAGGCAGACCAGATCCCTGCCCCCACATCCATAATACAGTATGTAGTTCACAGTTCAGGTATCAATGGTCTATACCCCGTTCATTATAGCTAGGCCACACATACCCAACACTAACCTACATAACTAAAAAAAGGACTTGATAAGTTAGGCTGATATTTCTGTACTTTTGGGAAGAGTCAGCCAAGATAAAGGTGCGGACATTTACAGCCAATTTGCTCTAGCCCTTTTGGAGTTACAGAGGTTATTGGTTACGATTGCAGGCCAACTTACAATAAATGGACTATAAGGTTCTATAATCAAGTAACCGATCTCCAACGTATATATTGTGTTACCATGTTGAGGCTAGACTGACTCATCATTCTCCCCCTTGTATAAACAACTGTTGCTGCCTGGCCGCTAATGACTCATCATTCTCCCCCTTGTATAAACAACTGTTGCTGCCTGGCCGCTAATGATCCTGCTGCTCTATTAAACCAGGATCTTGATAATGACCGGGAAAAGCTCTTTCTACGAGGAAAACACACACACACACACACACACACACACACACACAAATCAATGTTTATGTGATCATTTTGACCTGATCACTTACCAGTTGCTAACACCATGTAATGAAGCACCCCTCTCATCATTATCCTTAATGTGATCACGCTTACAGAATACTCCAACCCCTCCATAGTAAAGCATGCAAGTGTGTGTTGTGTGTGCGTGTATACCACACATTATAACATAAGAACATAAGAAAATGGGAGTCTGCAGAAAGCCGATTGGCCTAAGCAAGGCAGATCCCTGTCCCACACAACCCCAATTACAAAGCCCAATTATAGGCTCAACACTCTAATACCCTGAGGATCATCTTACCAAAACGGTTAGAGATTAACGCAGGATTACGGGGGTCTGCAGAGTGCTGATTGGCCCAACCCTGCTGATCCCCCTTCACACCCAACCCTTCTCGTCCATATGCTTATCCAATTTTATCTTAAAGTTCCCTATCGTTTTTAATCCCACTATAGCACTTGGTAGTCCATTCCACCCATCTACAACTCTGTTACCAAACCAATATTTGCCTATATCTTTTCTGAAACGAAATTTATCTAATTTGAAACCATTGGTACGAGTTCTTTCGCTATCACTGAGCTTTAGTACATTTGTCATGTCCCCTTTGTTAATCCCACTAACCCACTTGAACACCTCTATCATATCCCCTCTAACTCTGCATCTCTCTAACGAATGTAAGCCTAATTTCTTCAACCTTTCTTTATACGGAAGATTTCTAATATTATGGATCATTTTTGTCATTCTACGTTGTACTCTCTCCAATGAATCTATGTCCATTCTGTAATAAGGACACCAAAATTGAACAGCATAATCCATATGGGGTCTCACTAATGACAAGTAAAGTTTTAAGATAACATCAGCAGTTCTGTTACTCACACTCCTTGAGATGAACCCGAGAATCCTGTTTGTCTTGTTTCGAACGCTTATACACTGTTGTCTAGGCTTCAAATCATTGCTAACAAACACACCTAGATCTTTCTCACAATTCGAGTTTTCTAATTCCACATTAGCTAGTTTATATTTAACATTTGTATGCATCTTCCCTATCTTTAATACCTTGCATTTGTCAATGTTAAACTTCATCTGCCAATTTACTGACCATTCGTGTAAGGTATCTAGATCCCTTTGGAGGCACTCTATATCTCTATCTGAATCAATTGTTCTCCCCATTTTGGTATCGTCTGCAAATTTACTTATCCTACTAGTTATACCTAAATCAAGGTCATTTATGTATATAACAAACAACAGAGGACCTAATACAGATCCCTGGGGGACACCACTTTTGACTGCTCCCCATTCTGACTTCGTACCATTTATGCTGAGTCTCTGCTTCCTACCAATTAGCCATGACCTAATCCATCCCAACAACGCCCCACCTATTCCATGCGCCTCAACCTTTCTCATCAATCTCTCATGGGGGACTCTGTCGAAAGCTTTACTGAAATCTAAATATATTATATCATATGACTTGTCATTATCTACTGCTTCATATACCTCTGAGCAAAAACTAAGCAAATTAGTAAGGCAAGAACGTCCCTGAGTGAATCCATGCTGAGAAGAATTTATTAAATTAAATGTATCTAAGTGGTTTCTAATTTTACTAGCAATAATTGACTCTAGTAGCTTTCCTATTATTGATGTAAGACTAATGGGACGGTAATTGGATGCTATTGATTTGTCACCTTTTTTGAAGATCGGAACTACGTTTGCACGCTTCCAAGCTTCTGGAACTATACCTGTCTCCAATGACTTGTTAAATAAAAATGTTAATGGGTAACTTAACTCATCCCTACATTCTTTTAATACTCTAGCATATACCTCATCAGGACCAGGCGATTTATGAGGTTTCAGTCTGTCAATTTCCTTAAGCACATAATTTCTACTTATAGTAACCGTACTTAACCTATTTTCTATACTATCGCTATATACCTTACGGACTTCTGGAAACTGTGCCAAATTTTCATTAGTGAAAACGGAAAGAAATTGACTATTTAATGTACTGCACATTTCTAAATCATTTTCTGTCATTTCTCCTATCGAAGTTTTAAGGGGACCAATTACATCTCTAACCTTGGATTTATATAGTTGGTAAAAAGCTTTAGGATTATTTTTTGAGTCATTGGCAACCTTAATTTCATAATTTCTTTTTTCTTTCCTAATATCCTTTTTTACCTGTCTTGATAGATTCTGATAGTAAGCAAGTAGGTGAATTTCGCCTTTTCTAATTTTTCTATATATTCCTCTCTTTTGTCCTAGAAGATCTAATAGTCTATTATTCATCCATTTGGGTCGGTTCTGTGTTGATCTAAATTTTCTTTTGGGGATGTATTTATTTTGTGCATTGAATACTGACTTGAAAAAATTATCGTATGTATCTACCAAGGTTGACGTCTCTTCCTGACTTAAGATGACAGGTGCCCGAGAAGGGGTACACTCATTTGGACACCTGGATCGACTTAATTTTTTGACCATAGGGTCCGCTAATAGGGCTCTTCTTAACCCACCATAATTGGCTTTTCTAAAGTCAGGTATTAATGTTGTATTCTCTCTGGTATTACCTTTCCATTGTATATTAAAATACACAGAATTGTGGTCACTATTTCCTAGGTGGTCCCCTATCTCTACATTATTTACCAAATGTTCATTGTTACTGAAAACTAAATCGAGAATATTATTACCTCTAGTCGGCGTATCTATGAATTGAAATAAAAAACTATCTTGTACTACCTCTATAAACTCCTCAGAATCAGAGTCTCCTATTTGATGCTGCCAATCTATATTCGGAAAATTAAAATCCCCCATAATGCACACATTGCTAAACCTTGATGCCATTTTAATTTCCTCCCATAATGACGTTCCGTCATTTCTACTCATATTTGGCGGTCTATACATAACTCCAATAACTATGGTCTCACTACCTTCGTTAACCTCTACCCAAACACTTTCATTATCGTTATTTAGTCTAATACCTGATTTAATACAGCTTTTTAATGTACTCCTGACAAACACTGCTATAACCGCCACCCCTCTTACTTGTTCGGTCATATTTAAACAAACTATATCCTGGTATATCAAATTCTGCTAAAAAATGCCTGGTTTCTGTATTAATCCATGTTTCAGTTAGCGCTATTATGTCTATATTTTCTTTGCTAACAAGGGCTCTAAGTTCGTTCATTTTGTTACATAGACTCCTACAGTTTGTGTAATATACTCTCAATTTACTTCTTTTCTTTATACCTAATTTACCTTTGTTTTTAGCGACATTTCCATCTTCCGTTGCACCATCACTAATATCATTTGCATTATAGTCATCATTTTTAGCATGAGACTGAATATCCTTATCGCTTTCGCCTGACGCTAAAATTGTTCCATTTAACCTCTCATTTACACTCTCAATATTTCTGTTCAAAACCCCACAACCACCCTATCTAAAGAACTAGCTAATGTAGAAACCCCTAACCGTGAAAGATGAACCCCATCCCTTGCGTACATCCCATCTCTCCCATAGAAACTATCCCAGTTATCAATGAATGGTATTGCTTTTTCTTTGCAATATTTCTCCAAACGGCAATTGACACCAATCGCCCTGGATGTCCATTCCTTGGGAACTCCTCTTCTGGGTAGGATACAATGTACTACAGGGATCCCTCCCTTCATCCTAACTTTATCTAACACATCCCGATACTGCTGCAGCAGTTCCTCACTTCTACCCTTACCAACATCGTTACTCCCGGCACTGAGACAGATAATGGGGTTATCTCCACTATCTTCCAAGATGTGGTCCATCTTCTCTAAAACCCTCCCAACTCCATGGCCAGGCAGACACACAACCTTCCTAAGTTTAGTGCGGGTAGCCCTAACTAAATGTCTTACCATGGAGTCGCCCACAATCAGACTTACCTTCTCGGGACACAGACTTACCTTTCCCTCGGGAGGATCCAGCAGCTGCAGTTGGAGAACCCCCGGTGGTGGCAGAAGCTCCCTTGGTGGTGGTGGTGGTGGGGGTGGTGGTGGTGGTAGGTAGCACAGCGTCAGCGGTTGGAGCTGAGTCGGCGGCAGGCACTTCGTCTAACCCTCCCTTATCCTGACTATCTTTTCCCTCACATTCGTCTCGCAAAGGAGAGAATGTATTTGTCACACTCATACCTATTCTACTATCCTGCTTCTTGAGTGTGACTTTCCCACCCGTATTTTTAACAACCTGCCATGAATACAATTTTTCATCAACTTCCTCCCTTTTCCCCTTACTTGACTTTATTTCCTCTTGGCTAAGCTTGAAAGCTAGATTTTCGTCTTTAATCAAATCCACTTCCCTCTGAAGTTTAACATTAACCTCCCTTAGAGCCAAGACCTCTTCCTTCACCACAACCATCTCCTCTCTTACCTGGAGAATAAGATGATGCAGATCAGTTAGAGACTCGCACTCCATACCTGCCATGATCCCAATAAGCTTAGCGAGGAGCAAGAAACTAAGTACAGAAAACAAAAACAAGTAAACTAACAGCTAAAAACTGAGCTATAACACTTTTATATAACACGAGTGCACTGCCCCCAAACACAGGTAGGTGTAATGGTCACTAAAGGTCACTGGTAAGTGGTCCGGGCAGGAGCTCAGATTAACACAACCTTCTCCTGTCACTGACTGAACTAGACTATGTTCATTATGAACTATGATCATTATGTGTTTGCGTGTGTGTGTGTGTGAGTGTGTGTGTGTGAGAGAGAGAGAGAGAGCGAGAGTGAGTGAGTGCGAAAGTGAGAGTGAGAATGAGAGCGAGAGATTAAGTGTGAAGACTTATCTCGTGTCACTCGTTAGATTTACAACTTAAAGTCACACTTTATTTTTATATAATCTCTATTTGGTGAATTGTATATTTAGTTACATATTCTGTTATACATATATTTGTTTAAGGTTAGGTTATCACACCTGGTAGCCTATTTCTGCGAATTTCAATTTTATTATTTTCGGTTAGGCTATTCAACGCTGGTAGCCTATTATTGCGTATTTCAATTTAAAAAAAAAAACTTTTGGTTAGGCCTGGAAGCCTAATTCTGCGTATCTCAACATTTTTGTTTTCGGTTAGGCTATCACCCCTCATAACCTATTTCTGCGTATTTCAGCATATTTGTTTTCGGTTGAAGTGATTGAAGTGTTTTTAAAGTGAGTGAAGTGTTTTTAAAGTGAGTGAAGTGTTTTTTAAGTGAGTGAAGTGATCTGAAGAAAGTGACTGTCACCATGCCTCGCGCTTGTGCGAACTGCGCCGGTAGGTTTGGTGAGTCCATGTTTGCTACTGTCGATCTTCAAGTCTGCCGGCTCTGCCAGCAACGAGATAATTTTACAGTGAAATTAGATGAAGCCTAGAACAAGATCAACGTCCTCACCATGAAGCTGGAATCACTCCAAGAGTTTGTAACACTCAACGTTGGAGTACCACAAACTTCAATTGTCACCGCAACTCCAGCAGCCACCAACGCCCCAACGTCAACTGCCAACAATTCAACGCCTACAGTAGCCACTTCAGCTGATGTTTCCGATACTCAAGATACAAATAGTGACTCTCTTCCCCCTCAAGACAACTTCCGTGTCGTGAGGAGCAACGTTTGCCCCAAGACCAGGAAACACATACCGATTACCGAGTGTCAAAACCGTTTCCAGATACTCACAGACTCAGATGACGAAGAGGAAATAGAAGAAGTCCGGCTCGTGGGAGACTCGATGATACGTGGTCAGCTCACAGAGTTTTGCGCCAGGGCACCTAAGACCAGGAAGCGTTTTTGTATCCCTGGTGGTGGTGTGGACGACGTAGTTGCAGCAGTTGACGAAGTATCAAAGCTGGCCCCTGCTAATACAATGTACGTCATCCACGTTGGATCCAACGATGTACAGCGAACCCAGTCGGAAGATTTGCTTTTAAAGTACCAGCAGCTGATCAAGTCGTTTAAGGAGAAGTCATCAAGGATCATCGTCTCAGGAATCGTCCCCCGGCTCGGTGTAGAGAGCCGATTTTACAACATAGCCACCAGCACAAATCGTTGTCTAGCAAACCTCTGCAGGAAGGAGAACGTGGGATTCGTCGACACCTGGGACAATTTCTACTACGATGACTATTTGTTTTCGAACGATGGAGTTCATCTGAACCAGGTGGGAGCAGCACGTTTTGGGCGTCTTCTCAACGATGCGGTGAAGGATTTTCGGAGAAGAAATCGACTCAGCACAGGACAACCAGGAAGGAGGACCGAAGACAGCGAGGACGGCAACCTACAAAGGAATTAAATACTAATCCGTCAAGAACCGCGAATTTGGATAAAGCTCCACCAACACGACCCAAATTCAAAACCGCCAGGGATAACGACTGAGGACCGAGGACAGCCATGAATGTAAATGTAGATCCGACCAGAACCAAAAATTCGATGAAAGAACGTTCTGTGAGTTCTAAAACCGCAACTTTAAAGGTTTTCTATGCAAACGCTCGTAGCATACGCAATAAATTTTCAGATTTAGAGGAACTAGTGTTTACAGAAAATTATGATGTGATTGGCATAACAGAATCTTGGCTCAATACAGAAGATAGAAACTTTTTAGCAGAGTATTCACTTCCCGGTTATGTAATGTTTGAGAACAGCCGAATAAATAAAAATGGAGGTGGCGTTTTATTTTATATCAAAGAAAGTCTTAACCCGACCCTCGTGTCAAAACCTCAAATTGTGAACGTCGACACATCTTTTGTGCTAATAAAGAATAATAAAGGTACAAAAATAATACTTGCGTTAATATACAGACCTCCAGCTCAATCAGTGCAAACTGACCGAGAAATTTACCAACAAATTGCAGATGTAAGTAACTCACAAGATACCGTAATTTTTGGCGACTTTAATTTACCTGTGACCAAGTGGGGCGATAATCTTACTTCACACTCCGGACATGACTTGTATACGAACTTGCAAGAGAGTTCGCTTTATCAATTTGTTCGAACGCCGACCCGTGGTAATAACGTTCTTGACATTGTACTTGCAACAAAAGAAGAATTGATAGAGAATTTGAATGTTGGTGATGAATTCAGTAACAGCAACCATCGTACGATAACTTTCACTTTAAAGTTTACTTGTAACGAACCAAATAGTAGCATCGAAAAAGTCCCTAATTTCAAGAAAGCAAACTTCCATAAACTTAGAGCTATGTTTAAAAAACTGACTGGAGCTTTTTAATGAACAATAACGACATAAATACATCTTGGAAGTTATTCGAAACCACTTACCTAAAAGCAGTGCAAGACTGCATACCATCGAAATACGGCGTCCAGGCCATAATAATAAGCCCAAATGGTGGAATAAAGATATTTCAAACTGCCTGCTTGCTAAAAAATTTGCTAATGATAGATTAAAATCCTCACAAAATGACGAAGAACGGGTGGAAATTTGTAGAGCTACGACGCAAAGCCAAAAAGTTAATTAAGCAAAGTAAAAAGACCTTAGAGTTACATATTGCGAATCAAAGTAAAACAAACCCGAAAGAATTCTATAGTTATATCAGAAAGAAAAAAGTAGTTACTTCAACTGTTGGACCGTTAGTCGATGAAAATGGAGAATACACCAAAGACGAAGTACAAATGAGTAATGCCCTCAATACCTTCTTTGCATCAGTGTTTACAATAGAAGACCTCAGTGATATCCCTACACCATCGCCGATTCAGATTGATAATTCAGATGTTCTAAGCAATATCACCGTTACAGAGAGAGAAGTATTGAATTGTTTAGATAAACTCAAGGTAAATAAAACGCCAGGACCTGATACAATCTCGCCTAGAGTTCTAAAGGAAGCTAAGGATGAGCTCTCCAAACCACTGACATTACTATTCAATAAATCCTTGCAGTCTGGAACTATGCCTGATCAGTGGAAGCTAGCCAACGTAACACCGATATTCAAAAAAGGCAGCAAATCCCTACCCAGTAACTATTGTCCAATTAGCTGAACCTCAGTTGTATGTAAAATGCTAGAAACGGTCATACGAGACAGACTCGTAAATCACTTAGAAGAAAATAACATACTTAAAGATACTCAACACGGCTTTCGTAAAAAACATTCCTGTTTAACAAACCTCTTAGACTTCTTCCACGATATCCTCAACCTCTACGATGAGAGTAAAGCTGTAGATATTATATACCTTGATTTTCAAAAGGCCTTTGACAAAGTTCCCCACAAACGTTTACTGCTAAAACTAAAAGCGCATGGAATACAAGACGGTGTGTTGAAATGGATAGAAAATTGGCTCAGCGACAGAAAGCAAAGGGTAGTCATAAACGGTAAGGCATCTAAATGGACCAATGTAAGTAGCGGGGTACCCCAGGGATCGGTACTAGGACCAATTCTCTTTCTAATTTACATCAACGACATAGATGAGGGTCTCGCCTGTACAATCTCAAAATTTGCTGACGATACAAAAATTGCAAATAGCGTACTCTCAAAAGAACAAGTTGACGATATGCAACACAATCTAGATAAATTGTCATGTTGGGCCCAAATTTGGCAAATGAGTTTCAATGCGGATAAATGTAAAGTACTACATGTCGGATACCTAAATGAGAAAGCAAACTATTCGATGAATGGCACTCAGCTTAAGAATGTAAACAGAGAAACCGATCTGGGAGTAACAATATCGAGTAACCTAAAACCGAGTCAACAATGTTCAGAAGTTGTTAAGAAGGCAAACAAAATAATTGGCTTTATAGGCAGGTCATTTGAGCATAAATCCAAAGAAGTTATCCTAACCCTTTACAATTCCTTAGTCCGCCCTCTTCTGGAATACTGCGTTCAATCCTGGTGCCCTTATTACCAAAAAGATATAAACAAGCTAGAACGAGTTCAACGTAGAGTTACCAAAATGATACCTAGCCTAAAGATCAAACCATACGAAGAGCGTCTTAGAGAATTAAATCTATTTCCTTTAACCCAGCGCAGATTAAGAGGTGACTTAATTCAAGTGTTCAAAATCATCAAAGGCATCGACAATATGAACTGTAGTAAGTACTTCACTATCGACCAATCTAATTACACGCGGGGAAACGGTTGCAAAATTATTGGTAAATCTTTTTAACTCGCACGAATCTAAGAATTTCTTCTTCAATCGAGTTGTCAACTTGTGGAATGGACTTCCCCCGAGACGTTATAGACTGCATCACCGTTGATTCATTTAAACTCCGCCTAGACAAATATCTCTCATCAAACCCGCGACTGACTGCGTTTGTAAATGAATAACTTTATTTTATCCCCCCCTCAGTTACTAACCCTTCTGTCCTCTACTAACTTCCTAATCCTGCCGCGGACATTAGTTCCAGGGCAGTAATTCTCTTTCCAATGTTCCCTTACCCACTCTAAACCACTGTTTGGACACTTGATCCTCAGTGTTTTGGAGGACAAGCAACCTAGAAGGGTCACTAGATCTGTTGTTGCTTGATTTACTTTGTACTCCTTTGTACTCTATATGCTTTCTTCTTGTCTTCAACAGCTATTTTTACCTCTTCTTTCCACCATGCTGTACCCTTCACTCCCCTCACTCTTCTCATTACTCCACATAACTCCTCACATGCTACACATATCTCTTCCTTAAACACTTTGTTCACCCTCCTCCATTTCATCCATACCCTCCAGGTCAAACCTACCTAGTCGTCGCTCTACTGCTCTCTTGAACTCTTCCCTGATCTCCTCCTTCTGCAACCTCTCCACCCTCTTCGCCACTCCACCTTCCTCTCGCCTCCCTCCTTGAGAGGATTAATTAGTGAAACTCAGTAACTTGGTCTTTGTGGCACAAGTAATTATCATAAGTGTTCTATATGATAGTGTTCACAACATTCTGACCACAATTGTACAATCAGATGCCATAATCTCTCGCCCACTCATTAATATTCCTGGACTATTTATAGTTTTGGAAGTATATCTTTGGAAACGAATTTATGAATATAATTTTCTTAACATCAACTACAAAACTACTGTATATACAGTATACTATTTATTGAAAAGCAAGTTTATCCAAAAATCAATTCAGGTAGTCATAATTGCACAAAGCAAATCATAGAGGGTCCATGAAATGTTATCAGTGGGCTAGAGACTATGGCATCCGAGTGTAGGAAAATTAACGGAATCTGATAGTGATTACGTTTTTTGCCCTTTCAAGATATGATCACGCATTTGTTTTATGTTTTCTGGCAATTATTACACTATTTTAATCAGATTAGGAACGGTATATGGAAGTCAGAGGATTAATTGAGAGTCTTTACCCTTTTAATTCCAACAGATCCTTCGTAACTTGCATAAAATCGTCTAATGACAAGCAGAATATACTGTCATAATGCGTCATAGCCTTGAGCAGGTTTAGTTGGTGGGAATTGTACTTATCTATTTTTTAATGACTTATAACTAGTACAGCATTTTTATTACGAAATATGTTCTTTGTGAAAACTTGGCAATATTATGATACAAAGTCACAGTACACACTTCATTGTTATTAACCCGAGAGCGGCACGCTATTGGTAGTTCAAATCCTCCCACCAAGCGAGGATATTTTTGTTCATTATCGCATAAAATCGTAATTTTACCATATGCGCCTATTTTATGTTTAATATGAAGATATATGTAACAGCAATAAACCAAGTGGGTATTTGGGAGGTGAAAAAGACAAATTATTGCCGACCCTCCGGGTTGGAGATATTGGCGCAATAAATAAACTGATAAACAAAGGAATAAGAGGAAAAATAGAAGATAATTTAAGGGGGGGGGGAGGGGGGGGTTTGACACATGTGGAGGAGTGATAGGAGGTATGGAGGAGAATGATCTCACTTTATCACATATTCCTTTGTTTTGAGTGCTACTGGGGTCTTTTAAAAGTTTTGTTTTTGGGCCTTGGATCTTAAGAGTCCCGTCACCTTTCACCAGCAAAACCTCTTAAGAGACTCTGCGTCTTTCCCGGGTTAACTCACGTGAAAACCACTACGAAAGGGGTAAACTATATGCCAGGTTTAAATAAATATACTATAGTTGCTTTCAGTTCCAAGTTACCTACTGAGCATGGCATTGGTTATGGTAAATGGGTACCTTGGAACTGAAGGCAACTGTACAATGTTCTTACATAATAAAGTGTATTCAAGCTAACCTGGCAGATATTGGTAACGCTGCCTTTCTATACTTCCTATACTGCCTCTCTAAGCTCCTTGTAAGACGCCGCCACTACTGTACTTATTATTGTTTATGTAATTATATAAGAACAGTGTTACCAATACTGCCTCTCTAAGCTGCTTGTAAGACGCCGCCTTTACTGTACTTATTATTGGTTATGTAATTATATAAGAACAGTGTTACCAATACTGCCTCTCTAAGCTGCTTGTAAGACGCCGCCTTTACTGTACTTATTATTGGTTATGTAATTATATAAGAACAGTGTTACCAATACTGCCTCTCTAAGCTGCTTGTAAGACGCCGCCTTTACTGTACTTATTATTGGTTATCTATCTATCTATCTATTGCCTGACGCCGTGATCCCCGAAGGGGTGGCCACGAACGAACCGCCCCCATGCACCTCTGTCCCCAGTCAGTCGACGCCCCTCCCCCCAACCAGCACCACCTTCGTTCATGTACTTCCTCACTCCATCCTTCCACCTCATATTCGGTCTACCTCTCCCCCTCTGTCCCTCCACCTCGCTCTCATACACCCTCTTAGTCATTCTCTCGCTTTCCATACGTTCCATATGGCCGAACCATCTCAAGTTGTTCCTTTTCACACTTTCCAGCACATCTACCTCCACACCACACCTCCTTCTTACTTCCTCATTAGTCTGTCTATCCCTCCATGTAACTCCGCACGCACTCCTTAAGTAATTCATTTCCACTGCTCTCACTCTTGGTCTGAGTCTCTCAACCAACGTCCATGCTTCGCTTCCGTAAGTCAGTGTCGGGATTACCACACTGGTTAATTATTGGTTATGTAATTATATAAGAACAGTGTTACCAATACTGCCTCTCTAAGCTGCTTGTAAGACGCCGCCTTTACTGTACTTATTATTGGTTATGTAATTATATAAGAACAGTGTTACCAATACTGCCTCTCTAAGCTGCTTGTAAGACGCCGCCTTTACTGTACTTATTATTGGTTATGTAATTATATAAGAACAGTGTTACCAATACTGCCTCTCTAAGCTGCTTGTAAGACGCCGCCTTTACTGTACTTATTATTGGTTATGTAATTATATAAGAACAGTGTTACCAATACTGCCTCTCTAAGCTGCTTGTAAGACGCCACCTTTACTGTACTTATTATTGGCCATGTAATTATATAAGAACAGTGTTACCAATTTCTGCCAGGTTACCTTGAATACACTTTATGCTATATGACCAAGGAATTATTTAGTCGTGTATACCTCCGTTGTATAAGCAAGTGGACAGTATTTTGTGAGTCGTCTCACTATTCATCCCCCACTTCTGTTTATTAGATCAGTCGGTAGAATTTGTGTGTCTGTATGATGGTGAAGGGTATGTGGTTAACCCGCTCTTCCTTGTTGATGACATAGTCCAGGATTATTGGGGTTGGTATATTGTAATAGCAATATTTACCTATCTTACACAATAATGGGTAATGGGTAGTAACATGTATAAGAGACTTCGCTTTCACTTCGTCACGCTTCTTTAATTAATTTTGCGGCTCTTAAACTTGTTGCAATATTTTCGACTTTGCTGGTTTTGTTACGAAGAAATATGCTTTTCTTTTGTTGTCTTTTTGTGCCAGCGCTCTTGTTGTTAATTGTCCATAAGAGTTGCACAATACTTCATCGTCAGTTGTCATGGATACTACCAATCAGAAACGCTTCACCCCCCTTCCCCCTTCTCTCTCTCTCTCTTTTACGATTACGGCTCGCAGCTGTTGGATATTAACATGGTTTGTCCTTGAAACCTATCTGAAATATGAATGGTTTTAGAACAATAAGTTTGGGAATCTATGTCTGCATATTGTCAGTTCTAGGTTGTGTCTGGCCTCTTCCACATTATTATATAAAACCCCCGTAGCAATATCTCCCGAGCGTTCCAGACTTACATCGACCCCTAAACAGTTGATAGCTTTACCGATAGAGCTTTGGCCAGGGGTTTGTATTGAAGAGGAGGACTTGGCTTCCTGATATTCGGGAAAACGAATAATATTATATACAAAATATGAAAACAAAATATATAGGAATCAAATGAAAACAAAACAAGCAATTTGTATATAATCTCGCCTTCTAAAAACGATTGTCTCAGTTCTTGGGATTAAGAGTCAATCCGGATTAAATGAGATTGCACTGTCAGATGATAATTATTCAGTGTAAAAGTCCTTCGTGTTTTTCGGGTTATTGTTTGGGATACAATACAACGAATTTGGCTCCAAAAAAGGAAGAGAGATTCGCAATAAAGAAAAAAACAAAACAAAACAGAAAAGTTATTTTTTGTTTCCATCTGCTGGTAAACTGCTATCTCACCATCCTGATTACTTGGCTATTACCAAGATATCGTAGCGAAATATGATGCTAATTATGATAACTTGGCAATACAATGATGAAGAGACATAGGAGTATCATATTTGTCCATTAAGTATAGACAAATCTGATGCTAAGGGATTCAGTTTACCATCAGCTGAAACAAAACAAACAACAAACTGATTAATAGAAACAACCGCTACCAGAGTTTGCCGAGGGAATCACTTATGATGTCACTGACGCTCGGGCACGTCCCTATTGTCCACAAACTGTATTATGAGGTACATTTCGATATTAAGGGAAGATATTCACTGAAGGCGGTGTTTTTTCTTGACAACTTATTCCCCCATGTTTAGCCCCATTCATTATGATCTCTTAACCCGGCAGCTGCGGGGAGACTCTTAAGAGGTTTTACTGGGCGACTGTAGGGAGACTCTTAAGATCCTAGGCCTAATTTTTCTTTTTAAAAGGCCCCAGTAGCACTTGAAACATTTTTTTCCCCCTCCATACCTCATATCACTTCTCCACATCTGTCAAAGTACCCCCTCCCCCCCTTCAATTATCACCTATTTTTCTCTTATTCCTGTAATTATCGGTTTATTTATGGCGCCAAAAATCCCCACCTGTTCCAAGGTGGAAAGGGAGGGTGTGGAAGGAGGAGAGAGAGAGAGTAGTAGCCCAGACTACCTCCAGTCTCTCACCAGAGCTCGTGGAGGGAGGGGTGTACTCTCGCTCCCTGTCAACTTCATGAATGAACCGCTCTGCAATATTTCATGTTTATCACCTCCCAAACACTATTCCCACTTCATTTATTGTTGTAACATGGTACTATCTTCATATTAAACGTAAAATAGGCGCATATGAATAGGTATTAATTATATTTATGGTAAATTAACGATTTTAGTGAGGAATGTATCTAAATACCTACGCACAGGGGTATGGTGTATACTACAGGGGCTGCGCAGCTGAGAGGTTAAGATGTTACACCCATTAGTTTGGCGATTTAAAGATCATTCGCCCCATTTCTTTGTTATGCTCCCGGGCGGGTGGTCATGCGGGGGAGACGAACTATTGAAACCCCCCCCCCCCCCCCCCCCAAATGACCGAAATGATTTTTTTTGAGGCCCCCCCCCCCAAAAAAAAAAGTAAAAGGGGAATTTTTTTTTTTTAAATATTATAACTAGCCGGGGCTCAACGGGTTAACATTAACACATGTCGTGCAATTTAGGTGTCGATTTTATCCTGGCAAGCGATAGCGAGCCTGCAATTACCTATGGCCGGGACATTTTTCTACCGAAAATTTACAAATTTATCTGAAACGGGTGTTTTAAGGCTATTTTATTAAGCTTAATGGATGTCTAGGCAGCAAACTAAAGACCTCCCTTAATTAAGTCTGGTAAACAGTACTTGAAATACACAAACCATTTCACGTATTCTATCAAGTTGTATTTCATAAGTACATACATGCATACACAAATGATAAAACTGAGTGTTCCACACAAAGTCGGATCTAGTCTTACTTCCTAATGGCGGCGCTCCAGGCAACACTGTTCAGAGCTGCCTCACTAATCAAGTTTCATAAGTCAAGATTGAATGGTTTGGTTCCACGTCTTTCTTGGTTTACTACTTGGTTTATTACTTGGTTTACTACTTGGTTTATTACTTGGTTTACTACTTGGTTTATTACTTGGTTTACTACTTGGTTTACTACTTGGTTTACTTCTTGGTTTATTACTTAGTTTACTACTTGGTTTATTACTTGGTTTACTACTTGGTTTATTACTTGGTTTACTACTTGGTGAAGTCCCCTCCACGTTCACGGAAATGCATCTTTTCTCCCAAGTTATAGTTAAATCATCTTCTCCACATGTCCAAACCATCCAAGCCTGCTTGTTCGCATCTCATCACAGATTCTCTTGATACCTAACCATCTCCTCAGCTCTGCACTAGATATCCTATCTTGCAGTCGTAAATCTTGACATTCTCATCTCCTTGCGTTACATTATGTTGATATCATCTACTTCGAACACGTTTCTGAAGCATAGCTCACCTTTGTTTACTATACATACACATTTCTTTACTTCATAATTCTTCCTCAGCAGTGGTCCTTGTATTCAAGTACAGTGTTTCTTCCTGTGGTGTACCCAGCAAAGACAGAAGCTTAACTGAATTGAGTTTGCTCCCACCCTTCTGCATATTGTACATGGGCATAATCCTCAAAGGGTTAAATAAGCTCTACATTCAGATTTCACTAGACTTTTGAATCCAATTATCGAGAAAATAAGACTATAAACCATGAGGACCTCGCCAAGAAAGAAACACAAAGAAAAATAGCAGAAATTAATATTTTTCTCCTGTTAATGATAAACTTATTTGTTTCAAGGTTTCCAACCATTATTTTTTATTTTCCTGCCACAAGATGGCTGTAGGCTGTTCATGCAAGCCACAAATATATAGGCCGACTCAAAATTCTTTGGCAAGTCGCCTTCGAATATTCATAATTATCTATTATCCTACATAAATAATTATATGAATCACTACATGGATGATATTCTGTTTATGCCATGGTGTTATCGTAATATTATACCTTGTTCCAAATATGTAGGCCTAAGCTCTTGAACATTATCCGCTATAACTAAAAACAAATAGAGTAATCGAGCTAATATTTTTACCATTTTGGGAAGGGTCAGCCAGGGAATAGGTGTGTAAATGTACAACTCATTTGCTCTGGCCCTTTTTGAGTTTCAGAGAATAAGGGTTCACGATTTCTGACCTACCTATTTGGAACAGGGTATAGTTCACTTTTCATAGACCTTAGCCGTTTCGCTGTTAACTTCGAAATAGTTATCTTTTACATAGAACATAGCTTTATCTACTGAAAAGGTTGTCCACCTGAGTGGAGCGTCTGAGAGGAAAGATGGTTTCTTCCTAATGTTATTATCTTTGTTAACCCTTTTAAGACTATGGCGCAGTTTGACAGGTTGTGGTTATCATTAGACGATTTTATACAGCTTGGGATGGATTTGTGGGAATATAAATGGTAAAAACTATCTTGATTAACCCTCTGATTTCCATATACCCTTCCTAACCTGAATAAAGTCGCCTAATAACAGCTAGAAAACAAAAGTGAAATGCGTTAGGTTCTCCATCTTACTTACTATCTATGAGTCCATTCACCTTCACTCACTCTTCCCTCTCACACCTCCTACCTTTGATCTGATTCACCCCTCCACTCCGCGCTCTCCTGATAGTTTTATTATTTCCTATGTTTGTAACCTAGGGGGAAGTGTTTATTTGATAGTTCTTTTTGTCTATCAGTTATGTATAGGCTAAGGGGAAGTGGTGTAAATTCCAGCTCTGTGTTTACTTGATGCTCCCAAATGCAAACACCATCCACATCACCATTATTTTGTCTTGTGTTGTCAGTTATGAAAGCAGACTATATAACCTGTAACAAAGCACCACAGATCCCCTTGCGCCAAGGACCTGAGACACGACCACTCTTTCAAATGTCTATCCAACCCCTCTTATATTCACTCCCCATCTCCCACACCATCACATTAAACCCATTAGCTTCCTCTGACCCACATACCAAGAGCCGCAGCCACCAACAATTCATTAAGACCACCAATTGTTTCCCCAGACAATGTGCAGGCTGGAGGTGGAGGAACCAAACAATATATGATATTCTAAAACTCTAAGGACATCTTTGAATAAGTTGGCCAAAGTGAATTCTGGCAGCCTCTTGGTGGATTTGAAGGTCTCTCTCTCTCTCTCTCATTTGGTAATCCTGATGGTGAAACCAATCATTCCCAGACGTTCACTAAAATTCAACACCTAAATGGCACAAAAGGTCTTAACATTGACATAAATTGGGCGAAATGTCTGAACATGGCTAAACTAACGGGGCGAACGTCTTAAAATCTCAAAACGAATGGGGCTAAACATGAGGGAGAAGGAGGTTCGAAAAATAATCCCTTAAGTAAAAATTTCCCCTTAACACACCACACCTATATAATGGCTTTCCTCCACCACCCACGTCAGTTCCGTTCAGTAGGTTTGTGATTTGTCTTTGTTAAGACTCCCGATGTACTCTAAGTTACTGTTATGTAACAATATTTGATTACTTTATTTATTTATAGCTATAGGCATTTTATATATCTCTTATTGTTTCCTAGTTCACAATACCTCTAACTCAACTGAGTATGTAATCTTCTTCAACACACGCTTATGTCTGTGTTATATAACTTGTATTATCATTTGTATTATCATTACAACTTGTGATATTTTTCCATGAGGTATATTATCATTTGTACATGATATCATGTTTCTCTCTTTTTAATCAACACAACGTTTGTACATTGTTCTGACTTGTATTGTTATCAGAATATTTCTACATAAGCTGACCTTACGTCATAACCAGATGATCAATATATGTCACAACCCAGCTCTCTTAAACAAAATGGCTGTCGAGTGAGGTGGTTGTATAAAGAACCTCATCGAACTGAACTTATAATTACAACAAAGGGACACTATCGTTAATTCCCTTGTGGCTCACAATCTTGTTAAGCCTTCTATTAAGTGTAACAACTGTAGTAGTGACATGACAGTGACCAGTAAGAAGAGGTTCCGATTTGATGAGGTGACTAAACGACCTCAAGGGAAACATGAGAGACGTAAGAAGTGAAGTACAGTCTTGTATTGTTCTTTACCATTGTTTGAGTGGAAGATTTTCAGTAGTTTACCCATGACTCAACAAATCATAACACCCACCCCCACCCTTACTAGTGGGGAGGGAGGGCTATGTAAATCATAACACCCACCCCCACCCTTACTAGTGGGGAGGGAGGGCTATGTAAATCATAACACCCACCCCCACCCTTACTAGTGGGGAGGGAGGGCTATGTAAATCATAACACCCACCCCTTACACCATAACCCACCCCCACCCTTACTAGTGGGGAGGGAGGGCTATGTAAATCATAACACCCACCCCCACCCTTACTAGTGGGGAGGGAGGGCTATGTAAATCATAACACCCACCCCCACCCTTACTAGTGGGGAGGGAGGGCTATGTAAATCATAACACCCACCCCCACCCTTACTAGTGGGGAGGGAGGGCTATGTAAATCATAACACCCACCCCCACCCTTACTAGTGGGGAGGGAGGGCTATGTAAATCAGACAAAATGTGGGGGTCAGATTAGGAGGAAAATACAGCAAGATTAAACAATACTTTACTAAATTTGCCTTGAATGTACACCCATGCGTACTAAAAGTTGTTCAGGGGTGGGTCCTTCCTTCCCCTAATCCACCTTGGGCAGGTGGAAGGGGGGAGCCGGGTCCAAGTCTACCCCCACCTTCCACCCCAAACTATCCCCATCTCCTCCACCTTCCTTCTCTAGCTGGCAGTTAGTGATTAGCGACGATTGTTCTCATGTCTTGCAAATTATTGTTAAACCATCAATGCTCATGCTTACAATGGCCGACATTTAACATTTATTAGACATTTATAAATACAATATACTGAATAATTGTATTCTCAAATTACTTACACAGACGGGCTTTTATATCTTAAAAGGAAAGGACTAAAGGCAAAGATTGGCTGGAATAGTGTTGTGACTGTTATTGATTATTTCGTTTATCATTTCAATCAGTTACTCACGTTTATTGAATACCATACATATTATAAACGGTCTGCATGTAATTATATGTGGCCAATACACTTTTCTTCAATCAATTAAACGTAGAACTCGATACAAATTACTATCAAAGTTGGTGTTAACTTCGTTTGAGTATAGGACTACAATCCTTACAGAGTGTGCAAACTACTATGTACTGTCTTCTTATGCTGTTCAACTGAGGACATTTTTACAACTTCTGAGGAAAGTTTGTTCCAGGTAGAACATATCGTAAATGGGAAACAGTTCCCACAAATACTAGTGCTGAACCTTTTCAATTCTAACTACCAGCCATGGTTGCGTATTGTATTCATAATAAGGTTAAACATTTTGCTATGATACACATCAAACCCATTACATATTTTAAAAACTTGAATTAATTGACCTCGTAGTCTGCGTGTTAAAAGAGAGACAGAGAGTCAGAAGACCACTACAGCAGAGATTCTTGTAACCCACGTTGTGTATAGAGACTCATTTTGAGAATACAATTATACAGTATATTGTATTAATGAATTCCTAACAGTTTGTGTATATGATTTTGTGTTTATGTGAGTGAGGAGACAAGAGGCAGAACTGCCTGTAGCGAGTGCCTCCCCATAGTTAAAAGAGTGACAGGGCCAAAATCAAGGGACGTTCGAGCCAAAATGCCTGGACTCACAGAGTTTGAAGCAATTTAATTCATAGGAAAAGGGAAAAACTGATTCTGGGAGAGAGTTCCAGAGCTCAGCTGTTAAATATGTTGGCCATTGTAAGCTAATTTCCTAGTATCAGTGCATTGGAATATAGAAAAAAAAAAAAAAAAAAAAAAAAAAAAGCATGTGCATTGATGGTTTAAAAATAATTTATAATACATGAGAACAAGCGTCGCTAATCACTAACTGCCAGCTATAGAAGCAAAGTGGGGGAGTTGGGGATAGTTTGGGGGTGGAAGGTGGTGTTATACTTGGACCAGACTCCCCCTTTCCACCTACCCAACGTGGAGTTATGGGAAGGAAGGACCCACCCCTGAGCAACTTTTAGTACGCATGAGTGTACATACTGTTCAAACTCATACAAACCTAATGTTAACAAATCCGAGACATTTTGTCAAAAGTTGGCTCAGATTTTCATTATTTTCAGATCCATAAACACCCAATGTTTAACACTCCAAGACAAGATATGTCAAAAGTTGGCTCGGATTATGATACATTTGTAACCCATACCAGCCCACTGTTCACAATATTTGTAACCCATACCAGCCCACTGTTCACAATATTTGTAACCCATACCAGCCCACTGTTCACAATATTTGTAACCCATACCAGCCCACTGTTCACAATATTTGTAACCCATACCAGCCCACTGTTCACAATATTTTATAAACCCTTATATCCACCTACTGGCGAAATAGATGCTGATTTCAATAAGTCACAGGGAGGTGAGAGTTTCAACCCATCATATATCCCACGGCAACCCTAATAAGGCCCCCTACTGGCAACATAGATGCTGGTTTGCCCAATATAGCTTTATATTGCCTTACTTTCATCTTTCACCCAACATTTTCCTACATAGTAATAGCTCTCCCCTTTATTGGGGGAAAACTTAAATTTGACTCCAACTTTTGACAAAACTTGCTTCGGATTTTGAAAAACTGGCCTTCTATGGTATTGAAAATTACGATAATTCCGAGCCAACTTTTGACAAACCTTGGCTCGGATTTAAAAAAAATGGTCTTCTATGAGTTTGAAAATAACATAATCTGAGCCAAGTTTTGCTGGATATTACATATTCTTGCTCCATTCTCCTCTCTAACCCAACATTTTCCCTATATATGTGTGTTCTGAGTATCTGTGTAACTCTCTCTCAGTTCAATCATTCACCTCGCTCTCTACTTAGTTCAATAAATCATCTTTCTCTGCTGTAATGCACTCCTTTCCTTTGTTCCATAATACTAATTAATGTTTGCCTCTTAGTCTCCTCTCTGTGTTCTTACTTCATGCTTGTTATCGTCTGGTACACTCGGGTGCCATAGTCTCTAGCCCACTCATAAGAATCTGTGGACCCTCTATGTTTTTTTTTATGCAATTATAGCCATTTGGATTTATATTTAGATATAACCTGCTTCTCAATAAATAGCATATATAGTTTTGTAATTGATGTTTAGACAATTATATTCATAATATCGTTTCCAGAGATATACTTCCAAAATTTGAAATAGGTGAAATCCACGAACGTTGGGCTAGAAACTATGACATTCGAGTGTACATTTAGTATATATCGTCTGTTTGTATTGGCATAGTTTTTAGTTCCAAAAGTAATTAGTGTTGTCTTAACTAGTTTTTTTAGTTTTTCTTTTGTATTTCGTAACTTAATTAACTTTATTCCTGCAATATACTTGTTTCAAGTTATTTGCTTTTGTTTCAGTTATGTGTTGTCCAGGAGTTATCATAATATGGTTATACAAATGTATGTGTTTACCATGATAAATATTATTATGGTTGTAAACCATGTGTATTCTTCTTGACTTCGCAACATGAAAACCTCATAATAGATTCCTAGAAATCGTTACTAAATTGCATAAGATCGTTTAATGATAACCAAATTAAAGTGTAAAAATGCGGCCCCAAATACTGAAAGTGTTGAGGATCCCAGGATGTACAAAGTACAAAGGAGTACAGAGGAAAACAAGCAACAACATATCTTGCGACCCCTCAAGGTTACTTGTCCTCCAAAATACTGCTGTTTCTAGTGTCCAACAGTATTTCAAAGAGATAAAGATGTGGAAAGGAAATACCTCCCTGGGGATTAACATGGCAGAGAGGGGGGGGGGGGGGGACAATATTAATGAAATAGCACACTTAAGGAAATATTTTATTAATTTACAAATGCAGTCAACCTTGGATTCAGAGCAAGGTGTTTGTCAAGGCAGACTTTGAAGGAATCAACGGTGTTGCAGTCTATAACATCTCGGGGAAGTCCATTCTACAAGTTGACAACTCAACTGAAGAAAACTTTCTTGGATTTGTGCAAATTGAATGATTTACCAATGATTTTTCAACCATTTCCCTGTGTGTAGTTTTATCGGTCAATCGTGAAGTATTTACTACAGCTCATATTGTCGATACCTCTGATGATCTTAAATATATGGTTTGTTCTATAGACTGGGTATCATGTTAGTGACTCTGCGTTGAACACGTTCCAGTTTGTCTATATCCTTTTGATAGTAAGAGCACCAGGACTGAACGCAATACTCCAGGAGTGGGCGAACTAAGGAAGTATAAAGAGTGAGGATTACATCTTTGGATTTATGCTCAAAAGACCTGCCTATGAAACCAATAATTGTGTTTGCTTTCTTAACGACCCTCTTGAATTGTTGACTAGGTTTGAGGTTACTTGATATTGTTACTCCTAAATCCATTTATTTGTCTATAGTCTTGAGTTGGGTGCCATTCATTGAATAGTTCGCTTTCTCATTTCGGCTTCCAATGTGAAGTACTTTACATTTGTCTTCATTGAAACACAATTGCCATATTTTAGCCCATTGAGACAACTTGTCTAGATTACCTTGCATATCCTGAACGTGTTCTTTTGTGAACGTTATTTGCAATTTTTGTATCATCTGCAAACGTTGAGATTGTGCAGGTGAGGCCCTCATCTACTGTATGTCGTTTATGAAGATTAGGAAGATAACTGGCCCCAGTACTGATCCTTGTTGTACTCCGCTAGTTACATTGGTCCATGTTGATGTTTTCCCATTATGACTACTCTGTTTTCTTTCACTGAGCCAATTTTCTATCCATTTCAAGGCAATTCCTTGTACACCATGTGCTTTTCATTTGATCAATCAGCGTTTTTTTGGAACTTTATCAAAGGCTTTTTGAAAATCGAGGTATAGATTATCTACAGCTTTAGTCTCATCATATAGATTTATAAAATAAATCTAAAAGGTTTGTCAAGCAGGAACGATTATTGCGAAAACCGTGTTAGCTATCTTTAAGTATGATGTTTTCCTCCCAGTGCTTTACAAGTCTGTCCCTTATGATAGTTTCTAGAATTTTACACACAACTGAAGTCAAGCTGATGGGGCGATAGTTACTAGGCAAGGCTTTGTTGCCTTTTTTAAAAATTGGGGTTACGTTCGCAAGCTTCCACTCATCCGGCACAGTCCTAGTTCTCAAAGAATTGTTGAGTAGCAGTTTCAGCAGTTTGGAGAGCTCACAGTTAGCTTCTTTGAGAACTCTGGGAGAAATAGTATCGGGTCCAGGCGATATATTTACCTGGAGTTTGTCTAAGCAATTCATTACTTCTCTTTCAGTAATACGAATATTGCTAAGCGCATTTTAATTAACTATTTGTACTGGTGATGCTGTAGGAATATCACTAAAGTCTTCCGTTGTGAAGACTGGTGCACAGAATGTGTTGAGAGCACTACTCATTTGAGCTTCATCTTTGGTATAGTGTCCGTTCTCATCCACTAATGGTCCAAATGTTGAGGTCACTACTTGTTTCTTTCTAATGTAGCTATAGAATTCCTTTGGGTTTGTCTTGCTATGATTTGCAACGTGCAACTCTAGGATATTTTTGCTTTGCTTTATTAGCTTTTTGGCTTTGCGTCGTAGATCTACGAATATTGTTTTGTCTTCTTCGCTTTCAGAGATTTTATATCTGTCATGGGCGTTCTTTTTACCAAGCAGACATGCTGCAATCTCTCTATTCCACCACTTTGGTGGTGGTGAGTAAAGGCTGCGTCATACAGAACTCGAATCCACCAGAACCCACCGGAATGAATTCAAAAATTCAAATTTTAGCCACTTCTTCCCCATTCTGGTCTATTCTTGTACGTGTTCTGGTTAGATTCTTGTCTATTCTTGTGTTTCGAGTGATGTTCTAGTCGTCACTCGATTGATCGAGTGAGTGAGCAAAAAGTTAGTGCATGCGTTAACTTTCTACGATTTATCGAGTGAAAAAACCGTTAAAAATGATCGAGTTACATTCTAGTCTTATCCTGGTCGCATTCGAGTCGCATTAGAGTCGCATTCTACCTATTCTGGTCATGTTCTGATGTAATTTTTATAGTCGATGCCGACTCGAATTACTTGAATGTTACTCGATGCCACTCGATAATGACCGGAAGTCAACTGGATGACAAGTTGATTATTCCACTTTAAAATTGAATGTAATGGAATGGGAGTTGAATATAACCCGAATTAAGAAGAATACAACTGGATGCCGACTAGAATATGACTGGTAGATGACTGCATACTTGCTTGATGTATCGAGTGTACACTGGATGTCGACTCGAACATGACTAGAAGTACTAGAATACAAGTGGAATCCAACTAGAAGGTAACTGGAATACAACCAGAATATAACTCGACTAGGTGCGGCCCCAAATATATAACGGATTGAAAAAAAATAAAAAAAAAAATAATAAATAAAATAAAATATAAAATCGGCCCTATACGAGGCCATTGTATTTCAAGTAGTACCTGGAATCAAACTTACTCATCTAACTCTCCACACCTTAAACTCCGGCTTCCCCTCAGTTGTGTCTACCAATGAAAAGTGTTTTTCCTTCACCCCAGCTGTGTGAGTTAAGGGGGTAGGGTTACTTTTAGGTCTATTTTTTATTTAGCCTATATATATTTTTTTGTTTTTACTTTCTTCGCTAGACATCCATCAAAGCTTAAAAAACACACTCAATTCGAGATTAATTTGTACATTTTTCGGTAGAAAAGTGTCCCAGCCGATGGCCAGTTCCTCCTAAAGTTACAGGCTCGCTGTCGCTCGCCAGGAAATAAACCTATGCCTAAATGGCACGAAAGGTCTTAATATTAACAAAGAAATAGGGCAATTTTTTTTATAACCGCCAAACTAATGGAATGAACGTCATAACATCTCAAAAACTAATGGGGCTAAACATGAGGGAGAAGGGGGTCCAGAAAAACCCTATCTCCCCCCCCCCCCTCCCCTCGTGTACGTGTATGTGTGTATGTGATTGAAAGTGCTTATGTTGCCGCGGTGAGTGCCCTGTAACTACTGGTGTGCCTGTGAACCAATCCTCCCTTTATAATATTATACTCAAAGGTTCCTCATCGAGTCACCTTCTGCCTATTCGAGTCACGTTCCACTTACGTTCGAGTTACGTTCAACTTAGTTCCACTTACGTTCGACTTAACTTCATGTAATTCTGGTCATGATATACTGACATTCCGGTCTCATTCTGGTCATTCGAGTTGCATTTGACTTGGGATCGAATAATCTTCTTTCCACATCCGGTTTCCTTCGAGTCACTTACTGGTTAACATCGACTCTGTTACGACTGAGGTTTAAATATATCAGGGCTCTTATTCATTGGACTAGTAATGGCATAAATGCTACAACGGAAAGCGCTAGATCCAACCTCTGATGTATTTCCCAGTGAACAAAGAACACAAACACTCTCCAGAGTTCTATATGCAATAATAGGTTATCAAACTCTCAATAAATGTGCGTCTACTCTAGGCTTAATGTTATGTGAAAACAGCCTATTACTACCTATAACCGAAGGTGCTTGGTTATGGTATGCAAAGTAAGGTGGTAAGAGAAGTTACAGCTTACGTTACTTTAATCAATAAATGTCAGGCACTCCTGCATGAAAGAAAGTGCACTAAAATCCTTCAACACCAACAAGGAATCTTCTTTAAATGTTAGATGCTATCAAGATGCTCGAATCGGAAATGGAACCCAAAAAGGCAGGCAGCGGAACAATGCTCGTGCAGGCTATGCACACAAAAAGGCAGGATATATAATGCAGTCGGAGCCAAGAATATCCTAAACGCTACAACAATAATAATAATCGCCACGACAATGCAGTATTCCTATCAACAAAAAGAGTCTAAGTCATTTGTGTCTCAATACATCAAACTAGGCTGCGAAATGCTTGTGTAATCATAAACGGGTATGCATAATAAGAGTAATTGGTTTAACATACTTAATGTCTACTATGACTGATAAAGTCTAGCTAGAGTCAATGATACGAGATACTGGTGCGCATGGCATGCCGCATAGCCTAGTGCAAATCTCAAGTCTGTGCGACAAATATTACGTTATAGTGAAAGGGTAGCTCTCTTGAGAAATCTTAATACCGAAGTATCAAGCGTTCTCCTGGCGTACCTCAAAGACAACCAACCAAGCTTAGAACAGTGCAGAATGGTATAGGCAAAAAGCCCTCATTCGTGCATGCTCTATTCTCAATGGCACACAGACTAGAATTTACCCAATCAACTCCAGTTCTCAGGTATGTTGTGCAGCTTTTAACTAAAGCCAGCACTCATTGGAAACAATACCTTATAGTATCAGACTCCTAGTCTAGCATTATCTAATCTAGCAGAACACTAATAATTATAGGAAGCGGTACGGAACAATATGAATGCCAACCAATGCTTCGTGATCAACTTATCTTAACAACTAAACATACATGGGTTATATAAGACCTTAATGCACAATACAACTGGCCAGCATGAAGCTGATTATGCAGAGTTAACCAGAGGGGGTATAATATTAATAAAAGGTGGTGAAAGATATGGAAAATGAGAGAGATAGGCAGAGGAAAAGGTTCTCAGGTGCAGAGAGGGGGCCAGATATCAAAGGGATAAGAGGGATGCTTTCTAGAAACCAGATCTGAGGGAGAGAGTGGCGAGAAAGTTGTATATATACTAGCACTAGTTCGAACCGCGTAGGAAAAGCGGTAACAAGTCCTCTAGCCAATGCTAAAGAAGCTAGCCAAACATGACGTCACCAAGCATGGTAAAAAACTCCTCCAACGAATCTCCACGAGACCAGCCAGCTATGACGTCATCGAGTATAGCAAAACACTGCACGCCTCCCCACACTCTGTTCTACTCTCTCTCTCTCTCTCTCAAATCCTATCATTACTACTTAATGATAAAACATATACTTTGCAGTTAAATATATAAAGCCTTGACATGGGTGAAAACAAAGAGCCTTTCTGGACTGCCCATGACACAAGCTTTCATATGAAATAAAGCACACAACAATACATCAACTGTAGCCACATCCACTGCCCTGGCAATCCTAGCGAGTCACTGTAGGACAAGCCATACGGTTCTAACGGAGTGGTTAACGTCACACCCCCCCCCAAGATTTTTCTCAGAGGCCCAAGGCTCACAAAAAATCTGATTGTTAGAACCCATGCTATATCTCTACTTCCCATCACCCAGCGGCAGTAAAATATCTGGCACAGTTCTCAACAAAACATTTTACAAAATTATAACCCTCCCCAACACAATAGGTTAAATCATATGTAGTTATTCTCCTCAAGAGCGAGCTTCTCTAGCCCAGCATTCTGAGAGGAGTGCAACTCAGAATTACTGCTATAACATACTGAAAAAATTCAACTATCAAAGAAAGAGTTTTATTTGATTTTTATGTTTTTAATTTGTTTATTTCGGCTGCACTATAGGGGCAAGCCTAGTTTTTTCTTCTATACCAAACGCTCAACTCCTGCTTTACGACCCAATACGCTGGGCTACAACCGCGAGCCAAACAAGCACCAAGCGCAAAATACTATTCAAACTAAAGCAGGAGGCTACCCGTGTGTCAATCTACCCAGGATCATATACCCTTGAAAGACAATCTGCAACCACGTTGTCACAACCGGCAATATGGCGTATGTCCAGGCTATACTCCCGTAACACTAGCGACCACCTGGTCAGCCTCATATTCCGATTGTGAAACTGGTCCAAGAACTTGAGAGGGTGATGATCTGTGTAAACTACAACGACCGGACCATAGGCTGGAACATAGACCTCGAAATACCTCAGTGCAAGCACAACTGCCAGCAGCTCCCTCTCGACAACAGAGCAGCTCCCCTGGGCCGAATTGAACTTCTCCGAGCAGAAACTAACAGGATGCTCCAGCCCATCATCATCCTTTTTCACAAGGACGGCACCAGCCCCCACACCACTAGCATCCGTTGCTAGTTGGAAAGTTAGGCTAAAGTCAGGGGCCCTGAGGATCGGGTGAGTGCACAACAGGTGTTTTACTACTCCAAACGCCTTCTCACACTCAGGCGCCCATTTGACTTTCTTATCCTTCCAGTTATCCTCCACCTGAGCTTGACTGTCCCGTTCTCCTTCTCCACCTTGACTGCTAAACGTCATCACAGGCACAGTGAGAGGCTCAGGGGGGTGCCTCACATACTCCTTCATGAGATTAACGTGACATAACTGATTGCGCTTACGTCTGTCTGGAGCGGCCACCAAGCAATCCAGGTCCGATAGCCTCTCAACCACCCTATAAGGACCAGTGTACTTCGCGGATAAGGGATGACCTACAAGGGGCAGTAGAATCAACACCTCCTGACCCACGTGAAACTCCCTGAGTTTAACTTTGAGGTCGTACCTGTCCTTCATGAGGGCCTGAGAGCTAGTCAAATTACGTCCAGCCAACTCCAGACTGCGCAACATCCGTTCTCGACTGTCGAGGACATACTTGAGCATAGAACAAGGTTTTTCTGTGCCCTCCCATATTTCTTCAACCATATGGAGAGGCCCTCTGACACGGTGTCCAAAGACGAGCTCATTAGGGCTGAATCCCAAACTTTCCCCAGGTACCTCCCGTGCAGCAAATAAACACATGGCAGGCCAAGATCCCAACCATTCCCACTCTCAAAGCAACAACAACGAAGCACAGATTCCAAGGCTGAGTGCCATCGCTCTAACACACCCTGGCTCTCCGGATGATACGCAGATGACACAACCGTAACAATCCCATGCTGCGGCATTGCTTGAACAAAGAGGCCAGAAGTGAAGTTGGATCCTTGGTCTGACTGAATTACCTGCGGGTAACCATACCGGGAAAAATACACTAGCAAGTTTCGGACCACCGTCTTCGCTGACCCATTTCTCATAGGGTACGTGTCAGGGTACCTTGTTGCTACCTCCATGATGGTCAGGGGATACTTGTAAAAATCTCCTGACTGTGCATCACTGTCCTCCTTCAACTCGACAGCACCGGTACCACATTCAAGAACCTCCGGGTCTTCTAAGTGCAATTTACGAATGTCCGAAGGAGCAAGCTTATCTAAGTGTTTGCGAAACAACTCATGCCCCCCTCCTACACTGAATTTAGCCTCCCGTTGCTCTCTCTCTGTGTCTTCGTCTTTTTAAGCCCATCCTCTGCCTTCTTACTAACAGTTAATGGGTCTTCTCCAGACTCGAAAATCGGTCCTAATAATGAGTCCCCGAGAATGTCCGTTGATACTAAACTCTCAACCGCATCAACTTCCAAACCCTTCTCGGTACCTTTCCTCCGCTTGTCTAAAGACTGTTGACCAGAATGTGACTCCCTGGATGCAAGAGATCTGGTGTCAACACACGCCATAGGTTGCACCGGACACTTCTCAACCCACTCCTGCTCCTCCCTAATCACGTCGGCCGGCTTCTCGGCAACGACTAAGGGTGGAGCCTCAGAAGTAGGCCCCGCAAAGTCGTTGCCGAGAAGGAGGTCGATGCCCCCAACAGGCAACTTCTCCACAATTCCTACATCCAGGTCACGATTCACACCATCAACTTCCATCTTCATTCTTACAAGCGGGTATGACCTTGTTGCATTAACTCCCTGAACCACAACCACCCACGCCGTATTTACAGGTTTACCAGTGAAATTCCTCAACAATGTTTGCGATGCCCCAGTGTCACGCAAAATTCTCACCTCATGTCTTCTACCCCCCCACTCCACACAACCGAGTCCCCTGTGGTCACTAAAGGCATCACGGACAGGAAATAAGCCTTCCGGATCCTTCTGCACTGGCAGTGTATTTACCTGGGAAGAATTGCCTCTAACAAACTCCGATGTCCTCTTGAATACTCCAATGCCGTGAGCAAAAGACACGGCTGCCGGAGGAGGTCGACTAGGGCACTCATTTGCCTTATGACCCTCCTGGTGGCACTTAAAACACATAAATTTCGGTTTCGGCTTATACTGTGATGTAAAAGGCCCCTGACTTTTCACATACGGTGTGGTGTAAGGTTTGGATTCAGTTTTAGTTTCATGGCTCTTTTGTTTAAATGTGTCATTGCTACGGGGAGGGGGAGGATAACGGTCCTTAGCACTTACATCGTACTTCTGTGAGGACCCGCAACCCCGAATCAACGACAGCCGTCGATCAGCCATTTCTGATGCTTCGACTAGAGTTCTTGGGTTTTTCTCCTTTAAGTTCAAAGTTAGATCACCGCCCGTGCTCTTAAAGAACTGCTCCAACATCATTAACTGCTTAATTCCATCAAATGTTGTTACCTTCTCAGATCGGAGCCAGTTCCCCATAGCATCGGACAAGTCCCGGGCGTGTTCCAAAAAGGTGCTATCTCTTCCCTTGGTTACACCCCGGAACTACAAACGGTACGTTTCTGGTTGCAGTTCGTAAGCCCTCAGGACAGCCTCCTTGAGATTCTCATACACAATACATGACTCCAAAGGTAACGCATCGTAGGCTTTAAGACCCTTGCCTATTAATCTAGAGGATACAAGTGCTGCCCATTTATTCTCTGGCCACTGGTGTTCCTGGCACTTCTTCTCAAAGCGTGCGAAAAATTCTGTTACACCACTCTCATCAAACACCGGAACCAGTTTCAATAAGTGCGAGAGAGATTGATCATGAGCACGGTTACCAGCCCCAAGTCGCTGTCCCGTTGTCTCTACTCGCGACTTCTCTACGTCCATGTCGGCACAGTACCTAGTCGACTCTAAATCAGCTTGGATTTTTGCTAGCTCTATGTGCTGGTGACTTTTTCTCTCTTCTATCTTGGCTAATTCTAATTGCTGCTGAAGCTGACATACCCTTTGTTGCTGCTGAAGCTCACATGCCCTTTGTTGCTCTACAGATACCCTGATAGCCTTTCTCTCTTCGATCTTAGCTAATTCAAGCCGAAACAATAATTCTGGAGATAACCCTTGAGGAGGTGAAGGTGCTACAATGTTTGAAATTACCGGTGGTCCCCCCAGGGGCAACCCACCCTGCCAGTCACCACCCAACTGTGGAAGTGTACTCGGGGTCGGCAAACCACTGGGATGGCTGGGAGTCGAGTGTAGGGGAAGCATGGCCGAAGGGCTCTGAGCACTCAACCCATCTCGCTCACCAGTCACCCTGCCCAGTACACACGTTATCAAGTTATCCCTGGTCATGCTGCTAGTACCCCCATGACCGATAGCTGTGGCCAGGCATTGGAGACCGTACCGATCCATACCCTCCAACCGCTCGGCAGTAACAGGCCATTGCAAAAATATCCTAGCATCCTCCTCACAGTTCACCTGATTAACCCTTTCATCATACTGCTGTTCCTCAGTTTCGACATTACGTACTGTGTCTCCATTCTCCTCTGATCCGGTATAAGACATGATGCTCACAAAAATTTCCCACCTCAATATTCAGAAAAGAAGCACCCCAAACTCTTATACCTCAATATACACACAAAAATTCTCGGAAATACTCAAGGGCTATACTATGTTGCAAATTTTTTTTTATTCTTGCTGATCCCCGCAAAATATTCCCCAAAACAACAAATGTTCCCTGCTAATAAATGTAGGTTCACCAAATCCTAGGTAAGGTCGCCATTTGTTACGACTGAGGTTTAAATATATCAGGGCTCTTATTCATTGGACTAGTAATGGCATAAATGCTACAACGGAAAGCGCTAGATCCAACCTCTGATGTATATTCCCAGTGAACAAAGAACACAAATACTCTCCAGAGTTCTATATGCAATAATAGGTTATCAAACTCTCAATAAATGTGCGTCTACTCTAGGCTTAATGTTATGTGAAAACAGCCTATTACTACCTATAACCGAAGGTGCTTGGTTATGGTATGCAAAGTAAGGTGGTAAGAGAAGTTACAGCTTACGTTACTTTAATCAATAAATGTCAGGCACTCCTGCATGAAAGAAAGTGCACTAAAGTCCTTCAACACCAACAAGGAATCTTCTTTAAATGTTAGATGCTATCAAGATGCTCGAATCGGAAATGGAACCCAAAAAGGCAGGCAGCGGAACAATGCTCGTGCAGGCTATGCACACAAAAAGGCAGGATATATAATGCAGTCGGAGCCAAGAATATCCTAAACGCTACAACAATAATAATAATCGCCACGACAATGCAGTATTCCTATCAACAAAAAGAGCCTAAGTCATTTGTGTCTCAATACATCAAACTAGGCTGCGAAATGCTTGTGTAATCATAAACGGGTATGCATAATAAGAGTAATTGGTTTAACATACTTAATGTCTACTATGACTGATAAAGTCTAGCTAGAGTCAAGATACGAGATACTGGTGCGCATGGCATGCCGCATAGCCTAGTGCAAATCTCAAGTCTGTGCGTCAAATATTACGTTATAGTGAAAGGGTAGCTCTCTTGAGAAACCTTAATACCGAAGTATCAAGCGTTCTCCTGGCGTACCTCAAAGACAACCAACCGAACTTAGAACAGTGCAGAATGGTATAGGCAAAAAGCCCTCATTAGTGCATGCTCTATTCTCAATGGCACACAGACTAAAATTTACCCAATCAACTCCAGTTCTCAGGTATGTTGTGCAGCTTTTAACTAAAGCCAGCACTCATCGGAAACAATACCTTATAGTATCTGACTCCTAGTCTAGCATTATCTAATCTAGCAGAACACTAATAATTATAGGAAGCGGTACGGAACAATATGAATGCCAACTGTGACGTTAACCACTCCGTTAGAACCGCATGGCTTGTCCTACAGTGACTCGCTAGGATCGCCAGGGCAGTGGATGGGGCTACAGTTTGTGTATTAGAGTGTGCTTTATTTCATATGAAAGCTCGTGTCATGGGCAGTCCAGAAAGGCTCTTTGTTTTCGCCCATGTCAAGGCTTTATATATTTAATTGTAAAGTATATATTTTATCATTAACTAGTAATGATAGGATCTGGGAGAGAGAGAGGGAGTAGAACAGAGTGAGAGGGGGCGCGCAGTGTTTTTTGTCCCGCTCGATGACGTCACGGCTGGCTGCCTCGCGGGGGTTGGTGGAGAGAGGCCCTTACCATGCTGTAAGCTTTGCTAGTGGTTAGATGACTTGTAACCGCTGTTTTCCCACGCGGCTCGAGCTAGTGCGAGTATATATACAGTTCCTCGCCACTCTCTCCCTCAGATCTGGTTTCTAGAACACACCCATCTTTTTTCCCTTGCTATCTGTCCCCGCTCCGTACCTGAGAATCTTTTCCTCTGCCTATCTCTCTCATTTTCCATATCCTTCACCACCTTTTATTAATATTATACCCCCTCTGGTTAACTCTGCAAAATCAGCTTCATGCTGGCCAGTTGTATTGTGTGTTAAGGTCTGATATAGCCTATGTATGTTAGTTGTTAAGATAAGTGGATCACGAAGCATTGGTTGGCATTTATATTGTTTAGTACTGCTTCCTTTAGTTATTAGTGTTCTGCTGGATTAGATAATGCTAGACTAGGAGTCTGATATTATAGGTATTGTTTCCTATGAGTGCTGGCTTCAGTTAAAATCGGCACGACATACCTGAGAACTGGAGTTGATTGAGTAAATTCTAGTCTGTGTGCCATTGAGAGTAGAGCATGCACGAATGAGGGTTTTTTGCCTATACCATTCTGCACTGTTCTAGTCTCGATTGTTTGTCTTTGAGGTACGCCAGGAGAACGCTTAATACTTCGGTATTAAGGTTTCTCAAGAGAGCTACCCTTCATTATAACGTAATATTTGACGCACAGACTTGTGATTTACACTAGGCTATGCGGCATGCCATGCGCACCAGTATCTCGTATCATTGACTCTAGCTAGACTTTATCATTCACAGTAGACATTAAGTATATTAACCTAATTACTCTTTTTATGCATACCCATTTATGATTACACAAGCATTTCGCAGCCTAGTTTGATGTATTGAGACACAAACGACTTAGGCTCTTTTTGTTGATAGGAATACTGCATTATCGTGGCGATTATTATTATTGTTGTTGTGTTTAGGATATTCTTGGCTCCGACGGCATTATATATATTCTGCCTTTTTGTGTGCATAGCCTGCACGAGCATTGTTCCGCTGCCTGCCTTTTTGGGTTCCATTTCCGATACGAGCATCTTTATAGCATCTAACATTTAAAGAAGATTCCTTGTTAGTGTTGAAGGACTTTAGTGCACTTTCTTTCATGCAGGAGTGCCTGACATTTATTGATTAAAGTAACGTAAGCTGTAACTTCTCTTACCACCTTACTTTGCATACCATAACCAAGCACCTTCGGTTATAGGTAGTAATAGGCTGTTTTCACATAACATTAAGCCTAGAGTAGACGCACATTTATTGAGAGTTTGATAGCCTATTATTGCATATAGAACTCTGTAGAGTATTTGTGTTCTTTGTTCACTGGGAATATACATCAGAGGTTGGAGCTAGCGCTTTCCGTTGTAACATTTATGCCATTACTAGTCCAATGAATAAGAGCCCTGATATATTTGAACCCCAGTCGTAACACAACCAATGCTTCGTGATCAACTTATCTTAACAACTAAACATACATGTGTTATATAAGACCTTAACGCACAATACAACTGGCCAGCATGAAGCTGATTATGCAGAGTTAACCAGAGGGGGTATAATATTAATAAAAGGTGGTGAAAGATATGGAAAAATGAGAGAGATAGGCAGAGGAAAAGGTTCTCAGGTGCAGAGAGGGGGAAAGATATCAAAGGGATAAGAGGGATGCATTCTAGAAACCAGATCTGAGGGAGAGAGTGGCGAGAAAGTTGTATATATACTAGCACTAGTTCGAACCACGTAGGAAAAGCGGTAACAAGTCCTCTAGCCAATGCTAAAGAAGCTAGCCAAACATGACATCACCAAGCATGGTAAAAAACTCCTCCAACAAATCCCCACGAGGCCAGCCAGCTATGACGTCATCGAGTATAGCAAAACACTGCGCGCCTCCCCACACTCTGTTCTACTCTCTCTCTCTCTCTCAAATCCTATCATTACTACTTAATGATAAAACATATACTTTGCAATTAAATATATAAAGCCTTGACATGGGTGAAAACAAAGAGCCTTTCTGGACTGCCTATGACACAAGCTTTTAAATGAAATAAAGAACACAACAAAACATCAACTGTAGCCACATCCACTACCCTGGCGATCCTAGCGAGTCACTGTAGGACAAGCCATGCGGTTCTAACGGAGTGGTTAACGTCACAACTCTTATTTGGGTTACATTCGAGTCCATCGAGTTACGTTCGAGTTACATTCCGGTCATTGACGGGTCGCATTCTACTCTGAAGTCACACTCGATTAAGGCCGCGTATTTCTCGTCAATTCCGGTGAAAAGTTCGATTCCAGTGGGTTCTGGTGGATTCGAGTTCTGTATGGCGCGGCCTTTTCTCTCATTGTTTGTTCACGTCATCGTTATTAATCAAACAGCTCCAGTTAGTTTTATCAAGAATCGCTCTAAGATGTGTCAGAATCATCTCTGAATGTGGGTGATGTACAGCTGCTAACAAGTATTACTGAACTCTTGTTTTCTTTATGTAAATATATCGATTTAGATTGATGTTAAGATCAAATCAACTATTTAATAATACGTATCAATAAATATATATCTCAGTGAATACCCTCTCCCTTGCGGTGAGTGCGAGGCACCCGTCTTTCAACACCATCCCACTCCTATTTTGTGCAACACTCCAATCCAAGAATTGGCAAATTAGCTCAGTCTTCTACTCAACTAGTGAACTCTGGGACTCTCTCCCTCAATCAATCTTTCCTTCATCCTATGTCTTAAACTACTTTAAACATTTGTGTGTCCAGACATTTTGACCACAACGTCCCTTGCATTTGGCTCTCTGTCGCTCTTTTGGCTCTGGGGGAGACACTTGTTACATGCACCTGTCGTTTGTCTCTTTCATACACGTAGACAAAAACAAAAAACATACTGTACTTATTGATGTATAGCCAATGTAATACTAACATTACAAATGGATATATTTATATAAATAAATTCGCAATAGCTCACAAACATTAACATTTGTCAGTAGCTCTACTGTACCTGCTGAGATCAAAATACTGTAATGTCTTTCATACGCTAATGAGCTCAGTCAGTCAAGTGATCCAACCTTCAAGGGGGAACAATATTACACGGAAGGAAATACTTCATCAAATAGAACACCCTCGTTAACGAAATGCATGTTCGTAATCGGTTTGCCTAGTGAGATCCTTTTGATGCACTCAAACCAATCACAAACTTCTATAAAATATAGAGGTGCAAAGGTCTGCAATGGTCTGTTCACTAGTATAACAAACACAACTAATATTGTAACTTTCAAGTATTCATTAAAGAGGCTTTTGATATCAAAATATGAGCACCCTGATTACTACAAATACATAACAAACACTGAATAATAAGGTTAAGGTAAATACAACGTTGATAATCAGGCTTTCTTTGTCTTAATTTTCTTAATTTTTGCTTCACATTTTTCAGGCTTGTTACCGAAAGGTATGATTACTTTCACCAAATCATGCACTAAATTCATGTAATAAACTTATATGTATGTGTATTCAGAAGAGTTAATATATTATTCTTATCAAGGTGCCTTTATATGAGAGCAATACTCTCAAAAGGATCAGCCATTATCACTAGACAAATTATAGCATAATTTTATGTATATCAAATGTATTTTACTTGGATAAACAAAAACATAAATTTAAATTTCAGTAACTATTTTATTATTTGAAGACGCATATTTGCATTTTGTCCTGGTTAGCATTAGGTGATTCGATACAATTCATATAGGATCTCTGAGATTCAAAGGACGAAAAATTATCTCAATTATTTCTCTCTCAAATTCTTCCTCAGCTAAATATGTTTCTAAACTTTCAAAACACATAATCCTCAAGGGGTTAACCATAATTTGTTTTGATCTCCCTAGACCTCCATCAAATAATACCCCCAAAACCCTTCTAGATAAAATTGTAACGTTTTCGGTAGCGGCCGGTTCCTGCTAAATTCCATGCTCGCTATTTCGTTCCCCATGAAAATATCGAGACCTAAGTGAGAGAAATGGTTTTAAATGGAACAATAAATGGAGCGAAAGGACATAAAAGCGTGCCAAACTAATAGAGCGAACGTCTTTAACTCTCAACACTTTTATTGATTTATTGTGTTTGAAAATGATAAGATAGTGTTAGTTGAAGTACTAGACACTGTAATGTGTGTTTGCACCCCTTGAGGATTATGAGGCATTTTGACAGTTAATTGCGGGAATTATTGGACGGATGTATACAACTTAGGAAGGATCTGTGGACATCAATAGGGTAAATACTATCACAATTAACCCTCTGACATCCATATACCCTTCCTAATCTGAATAAAATCGTCTAATGCTAGCCAGAAGCAGCTGTCCAACACGTCGCGTCGTGATTATCAAAGGGTTAAGGTGTTTCCTGAGCCGTAAGATCATTGGTCAGGTTTAAGGGAAGGTGGGTTTGTTTGTTATCCTTGTTAATTATTTGTTGATCCCTAGACCTCCAGCAAGCTTTAACAAAAAAAAAAAAAAAAAAAAAAAAAAAAAAAGTACTTATTTTGGTAGAAAAATGTCCCGGCCGAGTGCCGTTTCCTTCTTAATAACAGGCTCGATATTGCTCGCCAGGAAAAGATAGTCAGCTTAATAGCGCTCGCCAGGAAAAGATAGTCACCTTAATAGCATGAAAGGTTTTAAAATTTACAAAGCAACGGGTTGATAGGTCTTAAAACGTGAGTTGCAGTTGGGATGTGTGTACATGCTTAGATTGATATGCAGGATTCGAAGTTGCATAATAAATCGTAGGCAGTGTCCACCATTCTTTAACTGTCTTCGTGGTGCGATGCATAAGGTGTTGATTTTCGGTGTGAGCATCCTGGATTCGAATCCACGGACTGCCACATGTTTGTAAATTTCATTAATCGATTTTAGGAGTATAGTTGGTTGTTGGAAGGAACATAATAATTGATATTGGTTCAGGGGTAATTTATCGAGAGGACTTCCCTAGTGGTTAAGGCCCCATTAATTGCTCTTTCCATTCACATATGCATAGCCTACGTGAGTTGCAGTTGGGATGTGTGTACATGCTTAGATTGATATGCAGGATTCGAAGTTGCATAATAAATCGTAGGCAGTGTCCACCATTCTTTAACTGTCTTCGTGGTGCGATGCATAAGGTGTTGATTTTCGGTGTGAGCATCCTGGATTCGAATCCACGGACTGCCACATGTGTTTGTAAATTTCATTAATCGATTTTAGGAGTATAGTTGGTTGTTGGAAGGAACATAATAATTGATATTGGTTCAGGGGTAATTTATCGAGAGGACTTCCCTAGTGGTTAAGGCCCCATTAATTGCTCTTTCCATTCACATATGCATAGCCTACGTGAGTTGCAGTTGGGATGTGTGTACATGCTTAGATTGATATGCAGGATTCGAAGTTGTTGCATAATAAATCGTAGGCAGTGTCCACCATTCTTTAACTGTCTTCGTGGTGCGATGCATAAGGTGTTGATTTTCGGTGTGAGCATCCTGGATTCGAATCCACGGACTGCCACATGTGTTTGTAAAAATTTCATTAATCGATTTTAGGAGTATAGTTGGTTGTTGGAAGGAACATAATAATTGATATTGGTTCAGGGGTAATTTATCGAGAGGACTTCCCTAGTGGTTAAGGCCCCATTAATTGCTCTTTCCATTCACATATGCATAGCCTACGTGAGTTGCAGTTGGGATGTGTGTACATGCTTAGATTGATATGCAGGATTCGAAGTTGCATAATAAATCGTAGGCAGTGTCCACCATTCTTTAACTGTCTTCGTGGTGCGATGCATAAGGTGTTGATTTTCGGTGTGAGCATCCTGGATTCGAATCCACGGACTGCCACATGTGTTTGTAAATTTCATTAATCGATTTTAGGAGTATAGTTGGTTGTTGGAAGGAACATAATAATTGACAAAGAAATGGGGCGAAAGGTCTTAAAATCGCCAAACTAATGGTACGAACGTATTAAGATCTCTAAACTAATGGGGCTAAACATAAGGGAGAAGGGAGTCCAGAAAAACCCTACACCCCCCCCTGAACAATTTGGTAGCTTGTCGGTAGTGGTAGTGTGGTCTGTTATAATGTCTGGCTAGAGGAACGGGTGTGTGTGACAAATGTACAGTTGGCCACATAAGTTCTATTGGTAGTGGTAGTGTGGTCTGTTATAATGTCTGGCTAGAGGAACGGGGGTGTGTGATAAATGTACAGTTGGCCACATAAGTTCTGTTGGTAGTGGTAGTGTGGTCTGTTATAATGTCTGGCTAGAGGAACGGGTGTGTGTGACAAATGTACAGTTGGCCACATAAGTTCTATTGGTAGTGGTAGTGTGGTCTGTTATAATGTCTGGCTAGAGGAACGGGTGTGTGTGATAAATGTACGGTTGGCCACATAAGTTCTGTTGGTAGTGGTAGTGTGGTCTGTTATAATGTCTGGCTAGAGGAACGGGTGTGTGTGATAAATGTACTGTTGGCCACATAAGTTCTGTTGGTAGTGTGGTCTGTTATAATGTCTGGCTAGAGGAACGGGTGTGTGTGATAAATGTACAGTTGGCCACATAAGTTCTGTTGGTAGTGGTAGTGTGGTCTGTTATAATGTCTGGCTAGAGGAACGGGGGTGTGTGATAAATGTACAGTTGGCCACATAAGTTCTGTTGGTAGCAGTAGTGTGGTCTGTTATAATGTCAGGCTAGAGGAACGGGCGTGTCTGATAAATGTACAGTTGGCCACATAAGTTCTGTTGGTAGCAGTAGTGTGGTCTGTTATAATGTCAGGCTAGAGGAACGGGCGTGTCTGATAAATGTACAGTTGGCCACATAAGTTCTGTTGGTAGTGGTAGTGTGGTCTGTTATAATGTCTGGCTAGAGGAACGGGTGTGTGTGATAAATGTACAGTTGGCCACATAAGTTCTGTTGGTAGCAGTAGTGTGGTCTGTTATAATGTCAGGCTAGAGGAACGGGCGTGTCTGATAAATGTACAGTTGGCCACATAAGTTCTGTTGGTAGCAGTAGTGTGGTCTGTTATAATGTCAGGCTAGAGGAACGGGCGTGTCTGATAAATGTACAGTGGCCACATAAGTTCTTGGTAGTGGTAGTGTGGTCTGTTATAATGTCTGGCTAGAGGAACGGTGTGATAAATGTACAGTTGGCCACATAAGTTCTGTTGGTAGTGGTAGTGTGGTCTGTTATAATGTCTGGCTAGAGGAATGGGTGTGTGTGATAAATGTACAGTTGGCCACATAAGTTCTGTTGGTAGTGGTAGTGTGGTCTGTTATAATGTCTGGCTAGAGGAACGGTGGTGTATGATAAATGTACAGTTGGCCACATAAGTTCTGTTGGTAGTGGTAGTGTGGTCTGTTATAATGTCTGGCTAGAGGAACGGGTGTGTGTGATAAATGTACAGTTGGCCACATAAGTTCTGTTGGTAGTGGTAGTGTGGTCTGTTATAATGTCTGGCTAGAGGAACGGGGGTGTGTGATAAATGTACAGTTGGCCACATAAGTTCTGTTGGTAGTGGTAGTGTGGTCTGTTATAATGTCTGGCTAGAGGAACGGGGGTGTGTGATAAATGTACAGTTGGCCACATAAGTTCTGTTGGTAGTGGTAGTGTGGTCTGTTATAATGTCTGGCTAGAGGAACGGTGGTGTATGATAAATGTACAGTTGGCCACATAAGTTCTGTTGGTAGTGGTAGTGTGGTCTGTTATAATGTCTGGCTAGAGGAACGGGTGTGTGTGATAAATGTACAGTTGGCCACATAAGTTCTGTTGGTAGTGGTAGTGTGGTCTGTTATAATGTCTGGCTAGAGGAACGGGGGTGTGTGATAAATGTACAGTTGGCCACATAAGTTCTGTTGGTAGTGGTAGTGTGGTCTGTTATAATGTCTGGCTAGAGGAACGGGGGTGTGTGATAAATGTACAGTTGGCCACATAAGTTCTGTTGTTAGTGGTAGTGTGGTCTGTTATAATGTCTGGCTAGGCCGCTAGAGGAACGGGTATGTTTTTTTTTTTTTTTTTTTTTTTTTAAAGAGACAATGAACGGAGGAAGGAAAAACAGATAAAACAAAAAGGTTCATGTGCCTAAAGGCATCCTCCATTCAATAAATGTTTGTAACAACTGGATTTAAACTTGTAGATTGTAAGTTTGTGGAAAGCAACTCGAGGGAAGTGAATTCCAAAGAGTAGTAGTTCTAGGGATACATGAATTTTGATAGCAAAAGATCTGCATTGTGGAGGAGAAAGTGTAAATTCATGGGCGCTCTCAGCTGCCGTAGTTCTACGGGGAAAGATGTGGAGAGGCGGCACAATTGAAGCAAGTTCCTCGGAACAATTGCTGTGAAAATATCTGTAGAATAATGCAAGGGATGCAACGTTTCTTCGTATGGATAATGTAGGAAGGTCCTGTGTGATTGCAGGGTTATTGATTAATCTAATAGCTTTATTTTGAATTTTGTCCAAGTGCCTCAATGCAACCACTCCACTTCCACTCCACAGAGGTGAACAGTAATCCATCTGAGAACGCACATGACTTTTATATATTACGGCCAACTGCTCGTCAGTGAAGAATTCTCGAACTCTGTACAGGAGTCCCAGTTTTTTAGAGGCATTCTTAGCAATGCTTCTAACATAATGTGTCCAGCTCAAGTTAGTAGTTAATGTTACACGGAGAATGTCAATACTAGGGGAAGTGGGAATATTTACATCATTAACAAATATATGGGAGTCAGTGAGATTCTGTCGGTTAGAAAATTGAATGTACTTGGTTTTCTGTGCATTACAGGAAACTAGATTATTTTGTCCCCATTCATTAATTCTAGAAAGGTCCTGGTTCAGAGAAATTGCAGTGTTTATTATTGAATTTATAAGATCGGGTTGGGTGAAAGAATTGGTAAATGTGAAGGAACTGTGGAGTGTTGAGTCATCTGCTAGGAACGTATTGGATTATGACTGGTAGACATGAGATCATTGATATGAATGAGGAACAGAGTTGGGGCCAAAACTGATCTCTGGGGAACACCAGCATTTATTGAGTGAAATTGAGAATAAAGGCCATCTACCATTACACATATTTTTCTGTTATGAAGATAAGAAGAAATTAGTGGAACTAATGATGCAAGGCCGTAGTGTGACATCTTCGACAATAAGGATTGATGCCAGACTCTATCAAAGATATATCCAGTGCTATTGTATGTGTTTCACCATGTTGGTCTGTAGCTTGGTTGATTTGATGCGTAAGAAGGCAAAGAATGTCTGCAGTTGATCGACATCTTCTAAAACCATATTGCCTATCACTGATTAATTTATTATTCTCAAGATGCTTAATTATATGATTATTTAATATAATTTCAAAGACTTTACCAAGAGTGGAAGTTATAGCTATTGGTCTGTAGTTTGATGGATCTGAAGAGGCACCTTTTGTGTGATAAATGTACAGTTGGCCACATAGGTTCTGTTGGTAGTGGTAGTGTGGTCTGTTATAATGTCTGGCTAGAGGAACGGGTGTGTGTGATAAATGTACAGTTGGCCACATAAGTTCTGTTGGTAGCAGTAGTGTGGTCTGTTATAATGTCTGGCTAGAGGAACGGGTGTGCGTGATTAATGTACAGTTGGCGACATAAGTTCTGTTGGTAGTGGTAGTGTGGTCTGTTATAATGTCTGGCTAGAGGAACGGGTGTGTGTGATTAATGTACAGTTGGCCACATAAGTTCTGTTGGTAGTGGTAGTGTGGTCTGTTATAATGTCTGGCTAGAGGAACGGGCGTGTGTGATAAATGTACAGTTGGCCACATAAGTTCTGTTGGTAGTGGTAGTGTGGTCTGTTATAATGTCTGGCTAGAGGAACGGGTGTGTGTGATAAATGTACAGTTGGCCACATAAGTTATGTGCCTCGTGTGATCTTATGTATGACAGTTAAGTAGAATTATTTGGGAGCGTGGTTTCTTATAACCCCCTTTGTACCGGCAACGTTCTTTTAATTATATACTGGCTGTTATTAGACGATTCTATTCAGTTAAAAAAGGGCCTCAGCAATAGGAGCGTTCAATCTGTGAACACAATTGCCAGATGTCACTAGATTCATTAATGTATCACAAATAAATTAATAAAATTTGAACATTGCTAATACTTACTATATCTATTTTCTTGCGATTTCAAAACATCAAGTATAATTTTAGATTAATTTGTCTTACATTATAGTGTTTAACAGATACATCTAATGGATATATGTTTTATTAAGTACATTTCTATGTTTCATTGTAGAGTGGAGTATAATTGTTGTTTATATGCAAAATATCGATGTCTACAGCACCAATTTCCTTATACCCTGAAACTCGAAAATAGTCAATTACCTCCACCCTCTTCCAAATAAATAGAACAAAATCTTGACTATTAACCTCTAGAACTCCATAGAATAGTTGAGAGTATGTTCATGCTTAGATTAATATGCAGTATTTGAGAATGCATAATATATCGTAGGCTTGTGTATAAACCTTTAACTGTCTTGATAGCGTAATATTTAGTGTGCGGAATTTCGGTGTGAGTATCCTAGGTTCGAGTTCTTGGAGTACCACATGTATTCATTACTTTCAATACTCCGAGGGATAAGCACTTTTCCCAGTAACTATAAAGATACCAATAACACTTGTTATCCTGTTTATTATTCCTAGGGGGTAGAGGAGAAACGGATATAAATTAAATAACTAAACCTGGAAAGATGAATTGGCCTAGGCTATAAAAATGTTACCGGGTCGGCGGTTGACTTCCATGTTAAAATGTATATGTAGGTTATCTGTGGTAGTCCCAGTAATATCTATGAAGTACTTCTAGTATTAAAGGAACTTAGCTGTGATGCAAAGAGTGTAGACTAGGTGATGGACATGTTGGTAGGAGAATATCAGGGAAGTTCTAGTGTTATGTGGCAGCAGCTGGCGGTCTGTAGTTAGCGGGAACAAGTCTGTGTGAAGTGTGTCTGAGATTCCCTTTTGTCGTGACAATATAAAATATATTTAAGGGTTTTATATCGTCCCTCGTGATTAAATAATAAAGGAAAATAAACTAAGATATAATTGGTGCAACCACAGTAATAGTTATCCACAAAGATAAATAAAGTAATGCGTAAAAACAAAAAGGAACCAGCTGTCATGAACCCGGGAAATTCAAACTACGGTATCTATACCAGGATTCACGACATACTCCGCCACCAGCTATACAAAGTATTTACAATTGTCCCGTCCCGATCATGGATCGCCACAATTGGGAGGAATGCAAAGCAACCCGACGTGACGGCCTCTGAGGGGTATCACCTCGGTCCGCTCCAGTAGCAGGAAGGATATTATCAGAGTTCGGCTTGCTGTCGCCATCCACTACCTTTAAATCTATCTCTAGTGGGTATAGCTTAACCACCGGTCTGGTGGTCAAACCGGCTCCTGTTTTTACCTGAACTACCCTACATTTGTGGTCAGGACCACGAAGAAGTTTCATTATCCGACCTATATGCCAAAAAAGTCGGGGACCGTCATCATGTACTAGAACGACGTCCCCAACTTGCGGCGATGCTATCCCTCTTTTTACCATTAAGTGACGATGTTGCTCCCTGAGTGATATTAAATAATCAGTGCTCCACCTTTTCCACAGGTCATGTGAGAGTTTTGTTACATATTGGAAGCGTTGATTGACGGAATCGTTGTTACGCCACGTCGTGTCCTTGAGATCTTCATCCGTGACTTCTTGCCTTGGAAAGCTTCTGATCCGCCTCCCATGAACCAGTTGTGAAGGAGTGATGGGTAGAGGGTCTTCAAGATCACTGTACGTGTAGCCAAGTGGGCGATCATTGACTGTGACCTCGAGCTCCAGTAATACCGTATTCAGTTCCTCTGAGGTAACCAATGCTCGACCCAGTACCTTCTTCAAGCCAGCCTTTAGGATGCCAATGACCCGTTCCCATATGGCACCGAACCATGGCGCCCTGGCCGGTATAAACCGCCACTCGCACTTGAATTCCGCTAGAGTACCTTTTAACCTTGCATCATCTATCAACTCCCGTAATGTACTGGCTCCGCTAACAAATCAGGTGGCATTATCACTCATCATAATCTCAGGGCAACCCCTCCTGCTACTAAACCTACGGAACGCATGCAAAAATGATTCGCAGGAGAGGTTAGACACCGTTTCTACATGTACCGCTCTAGTAACTGCACAGGTGAATAAGACTACATATAATTTACTTACAGTACCCCCCTGTCCATACTTAGTGTACTCAAACTAGTATGAACAGTCTCGATGTTACGTAATCTGGGTTGATGTAGCGTTACGTATCATTCCGTAGTCTTAAGTTGAACGCTCCATAACCTTGGTCGAACGTTCCATGATTGGGTAGAATATATTATTCTATAGTTGTATATGGGAAAGTATTGTAGGATTATAATTCCCATATATATATATATATTTGTATTATTTAAGATTGTTCATAAGTATCTCATTGTAAAGAAGATGGGATACATTTTCCATATGTTATGCGCGTGCGCGGTATGTCACGACAGAGACAAACATAACGCGCTCGGTCACTCTCCAACCAACCTCCGTCCCAGCTACACACGCTAAGCCTTCTTTCTCCTAGTTATTTCACCAGGTGTTTTCGCTTCACCTTTCATCTCATATTCCATATAGTCATTACATCATCATCTTTGTTAGTTAGCACAAACTTAACGTAAATATCTAGCCTATCCTAGCCTATTGTAGCCTCTTTTCATACTTTGTTTACTATACTAACCACTTCGAGTCATCTAGCCTATTTTCCGCCATCCTCCAATCACCAGCTGAGTTCATCAAAGGGTAATTATATTTCTATATGGTTAATACTTCTTCATTATCAAATATACAGTCCACTTATCTAAATTAGCCATACCCCCTTCTCTTTTACTGGTAAGGCACCTGTGTAATCAACCCCCGTTACCTGGAAAGGACTCACTTCCTGAACCCTAAATTCCGGCATTGGAGGGGCCTGTACAGCACGGTATGATGTACCTTGCAATCTCTTGCAGATGATACATCCCCTTAAGGCTTTCTTTACTACCTGTCTAATCTTGGGGATCCACCATCTTTGCCTTATGTAATTTACAACATAACTAACACCACTATGGTTACACACTTTGTGGCAGTAATTACTAAGGAGAGTGGCTATACGATGTTTATTAGGGATAAGGATAGGGTACTTGGCGCTATCATGTAAAGCTGACAAGTGTAGCCTACCTCTACAGCGTATCATGCCTCCCTCCATATAGAGGCCTAACTGCTTCACTATATTGCTTGGTGTGCCCTGTCCTTTTGACAAATAGTGGTGTTCCTCAGAGTAAGCTTCTCTCTGAGCTACCTTAATCATGGCTGACTCTCCTGCTCTTAATTCCGGCACCGTCAAGTATGCCGGTTTTGCCTGATAGTTCCCTTGTGTCTTCTCTCTAAGAGTCCTAATAAACCTAAGGACCCATGCCATTACATGCCATGACTTCATATATGAGCCATACCGGTCCCAATTCAATATGGCAGTAGGGGCAACCGGTACCGGAAATGACAGGGTTCCTTCTTGACTCATATTACAACCCACAGTGGTGTCCCCTCCTATTGAGCCATGATCAGGCCATAGCATTTGGTGAGGTAGCCATGTGGGCCCTCCCCACCAAAGCGAAGAAGCAACTAAGGACACATATGAAATCCCTCTGGTGACTAAGTCACTGGGGTTGTCCTCTGTGGACACATAATGAAAATGAGCGCCGGGGACTAATGACTTTATCTCATCAACTCTATTCTGAACATAGATAGGCAAATTCTTCTTACTAGACAACCAGCATAGGGTTATCTGGCTGTCCGACCAGAGGTATATATTCTCTATAATCAGCTCGTCCGCGTAGGCCTCGCATATATAACATGCGAGACGAGCTGCGAGAAGAACAGCAGTCAATTCCATCTTAGGTATGGTGAGGGACTTAATAGGCGCCACCTTAGCTTTGGCCATTACTAACCTACTCACCTCATCACCAATCACATAGGCCGCTACACCATATGCTACTGAGTCAGCGTCACTAAATAGGTGCAGCGTAACCCTCTTAGAATTAGTGACCTGATGGGGAAACATGATACCTGTACTATCTATCATATTGTCATAAATACCCTGCCAGTTAGCTCTCATGTCATCTGGAATGGGTACATCCCACCCACACTCTAATCTCCACAAGTCCTGTATGATCCTCCGTGCCATGATGGTTACCGGTAGCAACACTCCTAGAGGATCGAACACACTCGCAGTTAGACTTAGAGCCTCGCGTTTTGTAACCAATGCAGGGCTACTTCCGCGGAAATTAACCTGTAACATATCCTTATCAGTTAGCCACGCAACGCCAAGTACCTTAACCCCGTCTTGTTTGGCGGAAGCTATACCCTTCAGGTGCAATAGTTCCCGCAAGCTCTCATTATTTGTGACCCACTCACGTAAAGACAGGTTAGCGCTGGAAAATATTCTACGGGCATCCCAACATTGTTGTTGCAAATCACTTACATCATCACCAGTCCCCTGCAAGTTATCAATATACAACCCCCTTTTTAGCTTATTAACTACCTCACTGTTCTCCTGTATCATAGACAGGTGTTTTTGAATGGTAGCATTAATGAGGAACTGGGAACAGGTGGCCCAGAACAGAACTGCCCGGAACCGGTAGACAATGTAAGGACTTGCAACATCCAAGGGATCAACAGGCCACAGAAACCTAGTAGCATCCCTATCCTTCTCACTCAATCCCACCATGAGAAATGCTTTCTCAATATCACTCACCCAGGCAAATTGATGGCATCTAAAGCGTAGAAGTACCTGGGTGAGGTCAGCCACTAGCGATGGACCTGTATGGAGACAGTCATTCAGACTGAACACCCTCTCGTCCATCCTAGCCAAACAGTCAAACATTATCCGTACAGGCGTAGTAACACTATCTTTAGTAATACCATGGTGAGCTAAGTAGTGAATGGGATGACCAGCTTGATTCCTGTTTTCTACCCTTACAATAAACCCCCTTTCTACCTGATCATGCAGAACCTTTGTATACTGTTGACAGTAGTTGGGATCTTTTATAAATTTACGCTGCAATCCTCTCATTCTGCCCAGGGCTAACTTAAAGTTATCAGGTAATTTATCTATGTTATCTCTCCACGGCAGTTCCACTATATACTGTCCCTGTGCTTTGGAATACTGTACCGTTTCAGAAAATCTATTTAAGAATCTCTCCCCACCCTTACCAGTCTCATTAGGACTTATACCAATATGGTCCAAGTCCCATATAGCTGTCAGATCCTTTAATTCTGGAGATTTCCTGCCAAAATCTTCCTGTATCTCAAAAAAAAAAAGGGTCTACTGCTAACTTAAGAACAGTGACTAACTCTACATGGGTCTCTTCTATATCTGACTGATAAGTGCCACTCAGTGCATAACCATAAATTGTGGGTAACATAACTATACTTCCTTCCCTGACATAGCCTGAATGTACAAAGTGGTAATAAAAGTCCGCCCCAATCAGTAACCCTATCATATCTCCATCAGTGATACCTGGATCGGCTAAATTGTAACCCCGAGCCTTGATACCATTTACCTCCATCCCTAATCCTCTCCCTGGTTTGTATACTGGTAACTCCTCCACCACAACGGCCCTCAATTTACGCACCCTTCTTCTGTGATGATAGGTTAACTCTACTGTGCGATGCATAAGGTGTTGATTTTCGGTGTGAGCGTCCTGGGTTCGAATCCACGGACTGCCACATGTGTTTGTAAATTTCATTAATCGATTTTAGGAGTATAGTTGGTTGTTGGAAGGAACATAATAATTTCATACTCAGTACTACCAAGTGAGCCAGTAAATCCCTGGAGCCTTAGCTGTTCCTTACTGACCCTAATGTAATCAAGCTGCGATAAAGCAGAGCGCAAGATGAAGGTACGTTGCGAACATAGGTTCAACAAAGCTCTTACTTTACTGGTATGACCGTTTCTCTCGGTCAAGGGAACCTGAATGGTAGGTAACAACACTGCATTACGGCCCGAAGCCACAGCTATGGTCACTGTTGGTTCAGGGACCACTGGTTGTCCAGTTTGTTCAAGGCGTGGCGTCGGACACAAATAATTAAAATGTTTCTGTTGGCAGAATCGGCACGGCCTAATTATAGGGTTAGTACACCCCTGGCTTCCATGTTCTGATGACAGGCACCCGACGCACAATTTCAACTGCCTTGCTCTATTGGCTTTGGCGGGACTGGTCTTGTATTTAGCACACTTTGCCCCAAAATGTCCTGTCTTTAAACACAACTTACATCCATACTTCTGCTTGGTATCGGGTTTCTGATACACCGCATATACTGCTGTGTCGGTCGCCCCAAACTGTTCTAGTGGATTATGTCTACTTTCTAGATTGCACACTTCAGCCTTAAACACACGAACATATTCATCCACATCCAGCCAGTTGTCTTTTAATTCACGCTTAATCACCTCGGAGAGTGCACTAGGAAGTTTATTATGCAACAGTACTGCACACATTTCACTTACTGTTACATCCATAGAGCATAATGACTCTAATGCACACTCAAATGACGCGGAAAAATCTTTCAGAGCACTGACCTCCTGGCTAGGATGCGGGAGATTACACAGTTTCGCTATGTGAGCTGCTTTGATGCGATCCTTTTGACCATAACTGTTTTTTAGAATATTGACTGCTGGTTCATAACTTGCAGCAACCAAACTAAACCCACCAACAATTTGTAGAGCCTCACCACTAAGTTGTCCCTTTAGATACATACATTTCTGAATGTCAGTTAAGTCCGTTTGGGAGTGAACACTACAATCAAAAAGCTCCCAGAAACCCACCCAATATGTTGGATCCCCGTCAAAAACTGGCAACTTCAGGGAGGGTAGCTTAATACCCTTCTGTTTCCTACTTGCTGCACTATCATGAGATCTACCAGTAGTGGCTGTCTGGAGAGCACTATCCAAATCAGCTAACTGACTGTTTACTTGATTAAGATATTGCATATCTTTCACCATCTCCTCCTCTAACTGATCATCTGAATATAAGCTATACAACTCTACGTTATACAACTCGATATCAGCTAGGGCCTTTTCTACAGTGATTTTCACACCCCTTACACCATGCAGTGTAGCAGCATGTTCAATAAAATCAGACCGATTAGAGGTAAGCTTAGTAATCCCTCCCTTCTTGGCGGCCCTGAACCGCCGCAATGACTTTATTTTCTCCTCCATTCTTAAAAAAATTACGGTAACTAAAGCTTAAGGAACAACAATACTAATCGTAACTGTAGGCTAACCTATTCTAATCTATTCTAAGCCTAGGATAACCTACTTACATTGATGACGACAGCAACCAAGCAAATTGAAGCATGCAGATCGCGTGCCCCCTGGAAGTTTACAAATGATCAAAGAAAAGGAAATTTACATATATCATATTACTCTACTTTACCATATTTACTTTACTAGGCTATATTAAATTTTAACAAATTACAAAGTTAATGCCTGAGAAAGAAAGGAAAGGAAAGAGAATGAAGGACCAAGACTCCTCTGAAGGAGGAACAGCCGCAGCCGTCGTCGTAGTCTTGAGATCTATCCTATTGCGTCGACTGCTCCTCCTCGGCCCTGTCCTTCTTTTCAAAGAAGGCACGCGCTCTGTCCAGTAGGCTATCTAATACCTTCCGGCTCCCTGGCGCATCTAACGCAGGCTGAGGTCTGCCTGACAGCGTCCACCCTTGCCCCTGGTCTATATATCTGCTTAACAAAAAAAAACAGGGCACTGCACCGGACGGTCCAGCGGAAAATCCCGGACTTACGAATGGCCGAAGAGGGCCACCTTTCTCAAGGGCACAGGGTAACCACCGGACGATGGCTCAAACTCTTGGCCGACGCCCCCCCACGCCCTTGCAGCTTCCCCCGGTGTCCCCCTCAACATTTGTCCATTGGATCGCCCAGGTCTACACAAACGCAGACAAGTCAGGCCTAATACCCACCAATTCTTATCAATATATAACAGCTGGCCCAGAATCCTGGTCACACGGCACCAATTATATCCTGTTTATTATTCCTAGGGGGTAGAGGAGAAACAGATATAAATTAAATAACTAAACCTGGAAAGATGAATTGGCCTAGGCTATAAAAATGTTACCGGGTTGGCGGTTGACTTAAATGTTAAAATGTATATGTAGGTTATCTGTGGTAGTCCCAGTAATATCTATGAAGTACTTCTAGTATTAAAGGAACTTAGCTGTGATGCAAAGAGTGTAGATTAGGTGATGGACATGTTGGTTGGAGAATATCAGGGAAGTTCTGGTGTTATGTGGCAGCAGCTAGCGATCTGTAGTTAGCGGGAACAAGTCTGTGTGAAGTGTGTCTGAGATTCCCTTTTGTCGTGACAATATAAAATATATTTAAGGGTTTTATATCGTCCCCATTATTAAATAATAAAGGAAAAATAAACTAAGATATAATTGGTGCAACCACAGTAATATTTATCCACAAAGATAATTAAAGTATAAACAAAAAGGAACCAGCTGTCGTGAACCCGGGAAATTCAAACTACGGTATCTATACCAGGATTCACGACACTTGTTGAGCGAAAACCACTGGAATCTATGACAACACTTAATACCCCCGATTGTACATGCTTAGATTAATATGAAGTATTTGATAATGTATAATATATCGTAGACTTGTGCATAAACCTTTAACTTTTTTTGATAGCGTAATGCTAAGTGTGCGGAATTTTGGTTTTAATATCCTAGGTTTGAGTTCTTGGAGTACCACATGTATTCATTACTTTCATTTGTTTTTATTAGTTTGGTTTATTTGTAAATTAATTGGTGGGTTGGTGAAAAGAAATATAAATTCATCCAGGTTCAAGAGTAATTTATAGTGAGGCCTTCCTTTTAGGTTAAGTACCCCTTTTTTACCCCTTCCATTCGGCTAAACAGTAGGCTACCATAGAGCAGTTGGGAGTATGTACAGTAGGCCAACTAAGTTTTGCGACAAAATATTAGGTATGTGGCACCTGTCTAGTTTGCACTCCCGGTCCAAGCCCGTGTCTAGCAGAGACCCGTGGTGTCTAGGCAGGCGCCACCGCCACCTGCACTACCACAGCCAGGGCACACAGACACAGTACTCGCACAAGCTGGCCGCTATATACGATAATATTGCTATCATTATTTGTTTGTATAATAATAGAAGGCTCTCTCTCTCTCTCTCTCTCTCTCTAAATATAAATAAATTTACGCGCGACTAACTTTGTAGATTAGCACACACACACACACGAACACACCATAATGGTGTATACATAACTTAAAATTAACACAATAAGTTGCATAGATTGTTATTTTATAATCTATTATACACTTGTTAGTGATTGTTTTAATAAGAGCCCCGGCTTCCTTAACACTATACTTGCTGTTGGTGTCAGCGACATTGGCTGTAATTCTTATCCTTAGCCTTTCTATAACCTAAAAAGTGCTCGAGAAACGGGTAGTCAATTTCTACATCTATTTCCTGATCTACTCATATATTTGTTTTGTTCTATATAATATGTTATGCGGTCAGGATTAGCTCCAAGTTCGCTGACACCGGGTATAGATTTTGAGTTATCCTAAACGTTTATATGCATCAACTGTATTATATGTTACTCAATAAAATGTAATTTTATACAGCTAAATGACTAAGAGACTTAATTTGTCCGAACGTTTATAATATCTAAGGTGAAGCCAGTCATCTTGGGGGCTAATAAGTGATTGAGGTTTCCGAATGTTTGTGTGCGAACTGTTGTATGAATTCTTCCCCTGCCGCCTCTTGTTTTGCCTCCTTTCATGTGTTTGTTGTTGATACTCCCTACCCCTTGTGGAATAAGGGCTGGCTACTGACTAAATTAAAAACGTCAAATTAAGAATAGTATGCTGCTGTCACATTTGTTAAATGCTTAATCATCAATCTTGTAATGGAATTTAACCGTGTTGGCTGCGTGTGTCTCGCTATCTATTAACCTTTCTTTTCCCAAGCATATGAATCGATAAACAGACAAAAAATACCTTCAAAGATATTGACATGTCAGTAAAGTTTTCGATAACTATCCACATGAAAGATTTCTAATTAAAGAAGCAGCTCATGGAATAGGACGAACTATATTACGTGAATTTGACCATGGCTAATTAGTAGGAAACACAAAATTAACATTAACAGTAGCCTATACAATCAGATTGGGTGTAGTGAAGGTTGGGGTCTTACACGATGGTCAGTTTTAGTTCCTCAATTGTTCATCTTTTGCATTAACGACCTTGATTTAGGCATAACTAAAAAAATGGTAATTTTTCAAATTAATTAGTGATCCTGATAACGATTCATGGTCTCCAAAAATAATTTGATACACTACCCGAATGGTGTAATACCTTGCCAGTTGATATTTAATGTAGATAAATACATGCAGTTTAGTGATCATTGGGAAATCGACAGAAATTTCAGGATATAAATTTAACAATATTTGTTTCGTCAATAATTACGCACCATATATCTCCCGTATGAGGAGATTCAATAGCTCAATGCATTCTTGTGATGTCCGATTCAATTACCTATCTCCCTTACTCAAGGCCAGGCTAGCCAGTAACCACCAGCTATATCTCAGAAAACAAAAATATATAATTTGTTCACCAATCTGATTGGTGACAGGAGCAAGACGCAATATCAGTGGTATCTACTGTAGATGGCTAAATAACATGGCATTAAGCAACTCAATTATTACAAAAAATGTGGAAGTCATTGTCAGTCGTGATATGAAACCAAAAAAACAATGCAACATTGTTTGAAATCAGAGTTTTTAAATAGATATCTACAGTAGAAGCGTGAATAACAACAAACGTAATTTTAAAATTTCACCCGTCCTTAGTAAGGCTTCACATGGATTATGTTTTCAATTTTGCTGTCCAGTGTACATAGATTGATTGGAAGTTACGGTACAAAGAAGAATGGCAAAACTACCCAGAATAATAGACCATTAGAACATCAATAATATTCTAACGCCTGACGACTAAGGCCAAATGACACGGAATTATAGCCAGAATGGGTTAGAACATTTAACAGAAGTAAAAGATTATTGAGGTAGTGAATATCATGAAATACATAATATGGTCAGTACAAAAGAAAGTGGACTTGGGAAAACATTAGACCTGCAAATATTAGAAGTGTAGAATAAGAGAGGATATGATACAGATGCTTAAGTTGTAAGTGGGATCCACAAAGACGATGTGGAAAACTGCTGCTCCGTGATAAGCATGCAACAGTTTGGTAGATATGTGAAATAGTCTACCGATTGCTACATTAGGATCAATAACGACAGAAAGCTTAGAAACATAATTAGATAGGCACATGGCTGTGATGTGCTGATTGTCAATGGGATCCGCCGTGAATGGGCCAGTCCATGGTATAAAGACTAATATTAGTCTTTATACCATGGGCCAGTCCATGGTATAAAGACTAATATTAGTCTTTATACCATGGGCCAGTCAGTCCATGGTATAAAGACTAATATTAGTCTTTATACCATGGGCCAGTCCATGGTATAAAGACTAATATTAGACTTTATACCATGGGCCAGTCAGTCCATGGTATAAAGACTAATATTAGTCTTTATACCATGGGCCAGTCAGTCCATGGTATAAAGACTAATATTAGTCTTTATACCATGGGCCAGTCCATGGTATAAAGACTAATATTAGTCTTTATACCATGGGCCAGTGAGTCCATGGTAAAGACTAATATTAGTCTTTATACCATGGGCCAGTCAGTCCATGGTATAAAGACTAATATTAGTTTATACCATGGGCCAGTCCATGGTATAAAGACTAATTAGTCTTATACCATGGTCCAGTCAGTCCATGGTATAAAGACTAATATTAGTCTTTATACCATGGGCCAGTCAGTCCATGGTATAAAGACTAATATTAGTCTTTATACCATGGGCCAGTCCATGGTATAAAGACTATTAGTCTTTATACCATGGGCCGTCAGTCCATGGTATAAAGACTAATTCTTTATACCATGTGCCAGTCAGTCCATGGTATAAGGACTAATATTAATCTTTATACCATGGGCCAGTCAGTCCATGGTATAAGGACTAATATTAGTCTTTATACCATGGGCCAGTCAGTCCATGGTATAAAGACTAATATTAGTCTTTATACCATGGGCCAGTCAGCCCATAGAATCAGCCCTCTGAAAAAATCCCTCTTTTATTATTTTTGTTTATGTTAATGTTTATGTAGGCCTAGTGGAACCAGGACTCGTATTTGGCAGTTTATTCAGACTAGCATTATACTATTATATTCAGAGTAGAAAACGAGACTATTTTATTCAGAGTAGAAAGGGAATATGAAAGTCAGAGGGTAAATATGACATAGTACCGGTATTTGTCCCTATAATTCCTACAGAACCTCCTTAAGTTGTATAAACCCTCTAATGAAAAGCCCGCTTAAACTGCCAAAATTAGTCAATCCTAATGGGATTAATGAGTATATATTTATTGATTCTCATGATAAACTGGTCTCTCTATTCACCAATGATAGTTTACAGTAGGTAAGGTATTATTTATTATATTCGCAAACAAGTTATATGCATTCACTAAGGGGGGAGGAAGTAATAGGGGAAGATCTATCCTTTATTGCACAGATAGTGGCGGGCGAAGTGGCTAGGATGAGTTACTAAACCGAACGTGGTTGGTTTTTAGGTAAACAATCGATGGTATAGACAGGAGTGGTTAATGTGCTTTTATATCAAGTCATGCTAGCTTAATAGTATTTGAACAATATAAGTTAGGAGTTAATTAGTAAGTTAGGGGTATTAGTGGATGAGTAAAGAAATTAAGATGTTTTATAATGCTCGGTTAATATGAAATTAGCCAAGAGTGATATGATGGAAAGTATTACTCTGTATGATGACTATTCTATATATTTTATGCACAATATCAACTAGGACTAACTCGCATGCCGTGTGGTTCCTAGGCCTCCAACAGCGCAGTCTTCGACCCATGCGTGGCTGAGCTGAAAGTTTTCTTGTCTGAAAAAACAACTCTTGGTTGGGAGAGAGGTATCCTGACCAGGATTCGAACCCACTGTTATGACCGGGACTACGAATAAAACAAGGGCACTCAATGATTGGACTAGTAATAGGGCACTATGCAACAACGGTACGCTAGATCCAAGCCCTCGAACTTATATACCGGCGAACAAAACACCTATTCAGGGTTAATATGCGATAGCGGGGTATCCTTAACTGGGCATAAATGTACTCTACTTCAGGCTAACCTGCACTGGTATAGCCTGATAACAAACAAGATGCAAGTTACGTTAAAATGCATAAAAAGGAATCTATGGAAAGATCAATTAAATCACTGCAAGATTTAATACAATAAAAAGATGCTTCAATACAGTTACTCTAAACAACAACAAACTCTTCACTCCTATCTGAAAGAAAGTGAAGTATAGTCCTACAGCATAGACCTGGAAACTTCTGAAGAAACTCTGATGCTCATAAGATGCTCGTACTGATTTAGAACTATATAAAGGCAGGAGGCAGGACACCACACGTGTAAATCGAATACACTAAAAGATAGGACATATAATGTTAACACGAGAATACTATAAATGCGCAATGGTAGCAATGCTCGACACTAAAAGAAGTACTTCCTCATCAACAAAACAGTCTGCTATGGTTGTGTGGCTCAGCAACAACCTAGACTAATAAATGCTGTGAATAATAATGCGCACATATCAAAGAGCTTATATTAAATACTAACAAGTGTCTACTCGATTAATAATGTCTAGCTGGGATACTCTAGGTAAGGAACTGGGGTTGAGCAAGACAGGCTCGTAGCCTAGCGATGTCCTTAAGACTGCATCCTTTAAGTTACGTTAATTGACTAGGGGGCTCTCTCGATAGATCCAGATCACAAGTATCTGGTTCTATCCTGGTGACCCTCTAAAGACAAGCAAAGAGGCAGCAAAGTGTGAAACTGGTACAGGCCAAAACCCTCAGTCAACACAATGCTGCACTCGCAAAGGACGCAACCGAAAAGACAACCCAGGCTACCACAGGACCGGTCGAAGTCGTGTAGGTATAAGCAAACCGTACACACATCGGAGACAATGACTACAGTTACCTTATCCCAGTCTAGCATTAAATAAAAGAGCAGAAACACTAAATCAATAATGGAGACACACAAAGTTCTTAACCTATACTAACTAAGAACCCTCAAACCTATTCTAAGTACATGTAAATATCTCTGAGGACGGTGCATGCAATACAATGGGCCGGCTATGAAAACCGTATGCAGAACCCAAGGGGAGTGTTGTGCAGTTAATAAAGGTTAGAGTATGGAAAGAGAGAATCGAGTGAGAGAAACAGTGGTAAAGGTGGTGATCGGGCGAGAGTATGCAAAGGGATGTTACAAGCACGCGCGCCAAGCCTATCCTGACGAGGACAGCTCCTGGGGACCCTCATGGAGGAGGTAAGTTACACAGGAGACCGCAAAGGCGCGATGGTCGGCCAATCACGGGCCGAGACGTCACAAGACAGCAGGCGTCATATGACACAGCAAGACACGCCGTCCAATGGCGAGCGAGAGGCATGCACCCGTACATACAGACACTTACTACCTCCTCGCTCTGAAAGTCTTTCTCATTCACACGCTGGTACTATTATCACTACTGTTGATATAAAATATAACCCGTTGTCACAGACGAAAACAAAGACCACCACTGGACTGTCTGTGACAATGCGATTACTAGGAAAGAAAGAACAACATTCTCTGATAACTGTAGCCCATTTCGATGTCCCTGGCGAGCGCTAGTGGCCAACGAGAGGCGATTCTGCCAATGCTGGTAGACGTCACACCCCGCCCAAGATATGGGACGCTCAACATTAGGCGAGCACCATATCTGACAAGGCAGAATACCGACAAGACCCGCCACACCTAGCCACTCCACCAGAAATGAAATGCAAAGCTCAATCTAAAATAAAACAACATATTAGCATAAAGAAAATCTTACAACCCCTCCCAAACACAATAGTATAATTTAGCCTGCTATGCTCCCTGAGCGAGCTTCACAGAGCCCAGCCTACTAAGTGAAAGACAGGTTCAACTTAGGACTTTAGCTATAACATTGGCAACATACAATTAACTATAAAAAAGAAAGAGTTTTTATGTGATTTTTGATTTAATTTTAATGTTACTTTTGACGGCTGCTCTTCAGGGGCAACCCTGGTTTTTCTCCACTCAAACCCACACACCTGTGGTGATCTACGCCGGATCCTCCACCCTCGACAAACAGTCTGCAATCACATTCTCACAACCGGCAATATGGCGAATGTCTAGGTTGTATTCTTGCAACATGAGTGACCAACGTGTCAGCCTCATATTCCGGTTGTGGAATTGGTTCAGAAATTTAAGAGGGTGGTGGTCGGTGTAAATCACCACGATGTAAATCACCACGACTGGCCCGTAGGCAGGAACATATACTTCAAAGTGCCTGAGCGCCAACACTATTGCCAGCAGTTCTTTCTCCACCACAGAGTAGTTTTTCTGAGCGGAATTAAACTTCTTGGAAAAGAAACTGACTGGATGCTCCAAACCTTCCTCGTCTGTTTGCATTAAGACGGCACCAGCCCCTACACCGCTGGCATCTGTTGCCAGCTGGAACGGTCTTTCAAAGTCAGGGGCCCTGAGGATTGGGTGAGTGCATAGTAGGTGCTTGACCAGTGAAAAAGCCTTTTCACACTCAGGTGCCCACTTGAACTTTTTCTCTTTTGGTAGCAAATCTGTCAGGGGAGCTAACACAGTAGAATAACCCCGAATGAAGCGGCGATAGTAACCGATCATGCCCAAAAATCTCATGATCTGCCGGTTGGTGGACGGCCTGGGGAACTGGTTAACCCCTTCAGACTCATATGATGCAGAGGTTGCCAGATTAGCAATAAGAAATAGAGTTCTCTCACTTTTATAATTACCTCTCCAAAATTAGTTTTCTGCCCACAGCTAACTCAAAGACAACTGCAGAGGTTGAAGTAACTAAACTAAAGGTTTCTAAATACCCCTGATGGTAACAAAGGCTTTAAAGTATCCCTAATAGGCTCAAAATCGCGTCATATGTCGGAGAGGTTTAATAGCCTGTATCTTGTTTTTGGGGGGGCACACCTGGCCTAACCCGACCACAAACCCAAGATACTGCACAGTTGCCCGGACAAAGTCGCACTTGCCCAGATTGACCACCAAGCTGGCCTCACTGAGCTTCCGAAACAAGGCTTCTATGTGCTCACAGTGACTCTCAAAGTTGTCATCGTAGATTATAACGTCATCTAGGTAGACAGTGCAGTTAGGGATGTCAGCTACTAACTCATTCATAAGACTGTGGAAGGTTGCTGGGGCATTTTTAAGGCCATACGGCATCACATTGCAACGGTAGGTGTTCCCATCAACCACAAACCCGGATACCCCCTTCGCCCGCTCAGACAAGGGCACCTGCCAGTAGCCTTTCACTAGGTCTACCTTAGTTAGAAACTGTGCCTTACCGATCTTGTCTACACTATCGTCAACACAGGGAAGGGGATAAGCATTGGTGGGAGTCAACCCGTTCAATCTCCGAAAGTCAATGCAGAAGCGAACCTTCCCGTCAGGCTTGGGCTGCAGGGTGACAGGAGATGTCCACTTAACTGCCCCTTCTCAATCAGCCCCCGTTCCAACATATACTCTAACTCCGCTTTGAGGGCTGGGAGTTTAATGGGTGGAATTCTGTAGGGTACTGATTTAAAGGGGGGGTGATCTCTCACGTCCACGTCATGCACCACTCGAGTTGTGAGGCCTGGATGCTCTGCAAACACAGTGGGGTATGAAGCAAACAGGCACTGCACGGCTGCACGCTGTTGCTCAGGCAGGTGCACTAGAGCATCGTCAGCCACCTGTCTGGAGTTCCCCGCCCACTGGTCAGTAGAGACATGACACTCCCAGTTATCCTCCACCTGGGCTTCACTGTCCCTCACTCCTTCTCCTCCATGACCGCTGCAGGTCAACACAGGGACAGCGAGAGGCTCAGGGGGGCGCCTCACAAACTCTTTCACCAGATTCACATGGCACAGCTGATTCTTTTTACGCCTATCTGGAGTAGCCACAAGATAGTCTAGGTCAGAGATCTTTTTTACCACTTTATAAGGACCAGCGTACTTGGCAGACAACGGATGACCTGGCAGAGGTAACAGAATCAACACCTCCTGCCTCGCCTTAAACTCCCGGAGTTTTGTCTTCTCATCGTACCTGTCCTTCATAAGTGCTTGCGACCCTACCAAATTCCTACCTGCCAACTCTAGGCTTCTCAGCATTCTCTCTCTACTCTCGAGGACATACTTTAATACTTTAACATGGAACATGGTTTGCTGTGCCCTCCCAGATTTCTATAACCATGTTGAGGGGGCCTCTGACCTGATGTCCGAAAACTAACTCATTGGGACTGAACCCTAGGCTTTCACCAGGTACCTCCCGAGCAGCGAATAATACATAGGGCAACCCAAGATCCCAATCCTTGCCATTCTCAACACAGTAACAACGCAGCATGATTTTCAGAGTCGAGTGCCACCTCTCCAACACCCCTTGACTCTCTGGGTGATAGGCTGAAGAGACAACTGTACTGATACCGTGCTGCTGCATTGTCTGTTTGAAAAGGTTAGAAGTAAAGTTGGACCCTTGGTCTGACTGCAATTCCTGCGGGTACCCGTACCTAGAACAGTACAATAGCAAGTTACGAACAACAGTCTTAGCAGTACCATTTCGCATGGGGTATGCATCCGGATAACGAGTGGCAACATCCATGATTGTGAGGAGGAACTTGTTGCCTGCACTAGTAGGGGGTAGAGGGCCAACCATGTCGATTATAACCTTACTGAATGGTGGCCCGATTACAGGAATAGGGTGTAACGGAGCCTTGGGAATACACTGGTTTGGTTTACCTACTGTCTGGCAGGTACTGCACATTGCCACCCATGACGCCACATGTGCCTTCATACCTGGCCACCAAAACAATTTCGCCAATGCTGCTACCGTCTTACGTACACCCAAATGCCCTGCCAACGGTACATCATGCGCCAACCCAGTAGGTTATCACGGCACACACTAGGCACTACCAACTGGTCAACCACTCTCGACCCACCCTCCCAACTCCGTCTGGGATCTAGAAAACGCCTGTACAATATGCCCTCCACACGAAAGAAGTCCCCGGCTTTGCATCCCCGTCCTCATCAAGTTCAATCGCACCGTTACTACACTTCTGAAGCTCAGGATCATCTATCTGCAGCCGACAGATATCCGAAGGAGCCAATCTATCTAAGTGCTCCCGGAGCAACTTATGGCCTCCCCCGATACTGGACTGTTCGATCCTATCTTGCTTAAGTGTGTAACGTTGCTGTCTCGGAGTTTTCTCACGCCCTACCTCCTCACCAAGTGTGACAGGTTCTGGGGCCACTCCGGACCTAAACATTGGTGCTAATACTGAGTCGCCAAGAAGAGCCACTGGATCAAAACTCACAAAACTTCTCCCAACCTTAGCTTTCTCCTTCCGACCGTTCCACCGCTGGTCTAGAGACTGAGGAATAGGCTGTGACACCTTAGATGCACGAGATCAGGTGACAACACACGCCATTTGCTGTAATTGACACCTCTCGACCAACTCCTGCCCCTTCCTACTCACGTCGGCCGCCCTCTCGGGAACGACTAAGGGTGGAACCTCAGAAGTAGGCACCGCAAAGTCGTTGCCGAGAAGAAGGGCGACGCCCTCTACTGGCAGTTTCTCTACGATTCCAACATCTATCTCTCGTGTCACACCATCAACCTCCAGCTCCACTCGAACCAACAGGTATGACCGTGTAGCATTAATACCCTGCACCACAACTACCTGTGCCGCGTTTATAGGTTGGCCTGTAAAGTTTTTCATCAGAGTCTGGGATGCACCTGTATCACGCAACAACTCCAACCCATGCTTGCAACCAGCCCAACTCACGCAGCCACGCCCTCTATGGTCGCAAATAGCATCACGGTCAGGTTTAGAGCCTTCCGGACACTCCTTCACTGGCTGTGCCCCCGCATCTGACATATCACCCCGGGTAAACGCAGAAGACCTCAGAGATACCCCAATGTTGCTAGCCAAAGACACGACTGCTGCAGGTTGGTTACTAGGGCAGGAACGTGCAAAATACCCCTTTTTATGACACTTAAAACACTCTACTTCACCCTTGGACTTCCCCTGAGGTGGGGAAGGGCCCTGACCTTTCTTAAACGGGACGGTTTTTGGTTTGTGATCAAAATTAGTATCATTGCTCTTACTTTTGTTATTAAATGTTGCATCACTGACTCGGGGGGGGGAGTGTTGCGCCCCTTGTTAACTGCATCGGTCCGTTGTGCAGACCCGCACCCACGAATCAGCGATAATCTCAGGTCAGCCAACTCAGCTGCCTCTTGTAGAGTTTTAGGATGTTTCTCTTTGAGGTTCAAAGTCAGGTCGCCGCCTGTGCATTTAAAAAATTGCTCTAGAAGGAATAACTGCTCAAGCTCTTCGAACGTCGTCACCTTCTCTGACCTCAGCCAATTTCTCAAAGCATCAGACAGTTCCTGGGCATGTTCTAGAAAAGTGCACTCACGACCCTTCGTAACACCCCGAAACTTCAACCTATATGTCTCTGGTTGTAACTCGTACGCCCGCAGAACAGTTTCCTTCAATACCTCATAATCGATGCAAGACTCCAAGGACAACGCATCATATGCCTTGAGTCCTTTGCCAACCATCCTACAGGAAACAAGGGCTGCCCACTTAACCTCAGGCCATTGGTGTTCCCGGCACTTCTTCTCAAAACGCAGGAAAAGCTCAGTGAAACCCGACTCGTCAAATGCAGGGACTAACTTAAGGTGCGATAAAGACTGATCAAGACCTCGATTCCCAGAACCGAGACGCTGCCCTGTCGACTCCATCCAAGACTTCTCAAGCTGCACAGTACTTCGTAGCCTCAACCTGAAGCTCAGCCTCACGTATGGCCTTTCTCTCCTCAGCCTGAATCCTAAGCTCAGATTCCCGCTGCTGCTGCTGAATCTTAGCCATCTCAAGCTCAGATTCCCGCTGCTGCTTAGCCATCTCAAGCTGGAAGAGCATATCTGGAGTTAAACCTTGAGGAGGAGGAGATGCAACAATTGGAGACCCACCCAGTGGCAAACCACGCTGCCAGTGACTATCGGCCTGCGGGAACGTACTCGGATCCGGTGTTCTAGAGGGCATGATGGGAGTAGAGTGAAGGGGGGGCTTGGCCGAAGGTGCCAAAGCACCCGCTCCACCCTGTGCACCACGCACCCCGCCCAGCACACATGCCACCAGGTCACTTCTCGTCATGCTGCTAGTGCCAACATGCCCCATGACCGTGGCCAAACACTGGAGACCATACCGATCAATCCCCGACACCCGGTCAACAGTAATAGGCATCTCCAGAAACTTCCTTGCATCCTCCTCACTAGTTACTACTCTAATGCCATCTAACAAACCCAGCTTCTGCACCTCAGAGCCTGCTTCCCGTACTGTGTCCTCACTGTGCACTGATCCGTCGTTCGACATAGTGACCACCGGAAATCCTCAACGTTTATAAAACAAAAAAAGTACCTAAACTCTCATGTAGCACTATTCACTCAAAAAATGCTTGAAGACAACTCAAGTGCTATACTACGTTGCCAAAAAAAATCCAACGTGTCCAAAATATTCCTCAAAAACAAATGTCCACTGCCAAACTGTGAGACATAACAATCGACCCCCAAACGGTGATTAAAAAAAAAAATCTCCACAAAAAAAATCCTGCAATTATTTCTTAGTTCACTAAATCCTAGACTAGGGTCGCCATTTGTTATGACGACTAAGATAAGATACTAGGCAAGGTTGCTATTTGTTACGACCGGGACTACGAATAAAACAAGGGCACTCAATGATTGGACTAGTAATAGGGCACTATGCAACAATGTTACGCTAGATCTAAACCCTCCAACTTATATGCCTGCGAACAAAACACCTATACCCTTCAGGGTTAATCTGCAATAGCGGGGTATCCTTAACTGGGCATAAATGTACTCTACTTCAGGCTAACCTGCACTGGTATAGCCTGATAACAAACAAGATGCAAGTTACGTTAAAATGCATAAGAAGGAATCTATGGAAAGATCAATTAAATCACTGCAAGATTTAATACAATAAAAAGATGCTACAATACAGTTACTCTAAACAACAATAAACTCTTCACTCCTATCTGAAAGAAAGTGAAGTATAGTCCTACAGCATAGACCTGGAAACTTCTGAAGAAACTCTGATGCTCATAAGATGCTCGTACTGATTTAGAACTATTGTGACGCTCACCGCTTCCCCCAGAACCGCATGGCTTACTCGCTAGGACTTGCCAGGGCAGAGAATGTAGCTACAGTCTACCTATCATTGTGTACTTTCCTTCTCGAGAAAGCTTGTGTTGCAGACAGTTCAGAACTGTTCTTTGTTTTCGTCTGTCACAATCCTTTCTATTTTATTTAGTCAATTGAAAGTATTGTGTTAAGTAATTGAATGATGGGAAGTCGAGCGGGAGAGAGAGAGAGAGAGAGAGACCAGGTGGTGTGACTTGGTAGTCAGTGTGGCGCGTGGCCGGCCCCCTTACATAGGCCTCGCGGGATTCGTTGCCTCCTGCCTAACACGGCCTACTAGGCGGCTGCTTACTGGGCGACTGTCGCGCGCCCTCGTGCCATTCCTGCGAACTGGGACTCCACCCATGCGGTCCCTGGAAATATCCTGGTCAGATCCGTCCCAGACAGCATACTCTAAGTATCTCCCATGAACTGTTCCACACTCTTGTCTTAGAATCTTTCTCTTCCACCGCCTCTATCATTTCCACTACTTCCTCACCTTTTATTAATATCAATCCCCCTCTGGTTCCCTGCATCCACACCTTGAATTGGTGGCCAGACTGTATTATATGCTGGATCTCACATTTCTTATGTACTAGGCTAAGGTTGAAGATAGTCATTGTCTTTTTGGGAGATTGTATTGCTCGGACTGTCTCCATCAATCACTAATGTTTCTACAGGGTTAAATAATGCTAGACTAGGGATCAGGTACCTTGCTGTTGGTGTTTTCACTGTGTGTAGGCTACTTTTGAGCTGCACGACACTACGGATTCTGTGGGTTACCTGGGTGGATCTTTTGTCTGTGTACCTTGGAGTTTAGACTGTGTAGTGTGTGAGGGCTGCTTGCCTAATCCACCCAACACTGTTCTAACTCTATTTGCTTTTACTTTTGAGGGTCGCCAGGAGGATACTCGATACTTGTGATCGAGAATCCTCAAGAGAGCACCCCTTCATATTAACGTAATCAGGCCGCACAGACCCAAGGTCCACACTAGGCTAGGAGCTGCCTTGCTCCACCAGAATTCTGTACCTTTGCACATCCCAGCCAGACTTTATTAACCCAGGTAGACATTAGCTGGATTAGACCATATACTCTTTTATGCATACCCATTATTTCTACACAAGCATTTTGAGGTCTAGGTTGCTGTAGAGAGACACAACCAGCATAGACCGGTTTTGTTAATAGGAGTACTACTTTTTCGTGGCGAGCATTATTACTGTTGCACCGCTTATAATATTCTTGTGTCCAATAACATTATAGGTCCAGCCTTTTTGTGTATTTAGCCTACACGTGCATTGTCCTGCCTCCTGCTATTTTGTGGTTCCATTTCCGATACGTTCTTCTTAGTAGCATCCGACATTATTCAGAAGATTCCTTGTTCGGTGCTTGAGGACTTTACAACACTTTCTTTCATAAAGGAGTGACAGATATTATTGATTAACGTAACGTTAAGTAAACCTTCTTCTTGTTTGCATTAGATCACTCTTGGGATTTAATTAAGTTAACTATCTTTTCCTTGTGTACCATAACTAAGCAACCATATGTTATAGGTAATAGGCTGTTTCAGAGAACATCAGCCTATAGTAGAAGCACATAGATACTGAGAGTTAAGATACCCCGCTATCGCAGATATAACTCTGGAGGGTATATGTGTTCTTTGTTCGACGGGATTATATATCAGGGGTTGGATCTAGCGTTTCTGTTGTTGCATTTATGCCAGTCTAGTCCAATGTATAAGAGCCACTGATTTATACGAGACCCGATCGTAACACTATATAAAGGCAGGAGGCAGGACACCACACGTGTAAATCGAATACACTAAAAGATAGGACATATAATGTTAACACGAGAATACTATAAATGCGCAACGGTAGCAATGCTCGACACTAAAAGAAGTACTTCCTCATCAACGAAACAGTCTGCTATGGTTGTGCGGCTCAGCAACAACCTAAACTAATAAATGCTGTGAATAATAATGCGCACATATCAAAGAGCTTATATTAAATATTAACAAGTGTCTACTCGATTAATAATGTCTAGCTAATTAATTTAATTTTATGAATTCATAAAAACCACCCATCCAAGGGGCTCCTGGGGGTATAAATTTCCACATTAATCCATTATTCTTGAAATGAACTTTGACTAACGGGTCACTATACAAGTCTCTTAGGAATTTTGAGGTTGCTGTGAAATTTGAGGCATTATCTGATATAATAATCTTGGGTGATGATCTTCGGGCTGTGAATCTGCGTAGTAAATTAAGGAAGGTGAGGGCCGTTAAATCTTTGGCCAGTTCAAGGTGGACAGCACGCGTTACAGCACAGGTGAATAAACAAATGTAGTACTTCTTGGGAACATCCTCCTTATTTCTGGTTATAGTTATTGGTCCAGAAAAATCCACTCCTACAGTGTGAAATGGCTCCACATACTGCACACGCTCTCTAGGCAAGGGTGGAGGCCCTGGTAGCTTAAATGGTTTTCCCTCTATTGTCTTGCAGATCACACATCCTTTTATTGTAGTCTTGATAACTTGTCTGCCTTTAGGTATCCAATATTGCTCACGCAACAAGGCTAGAGTATCTGCCACTCCTCCATGCAAGCATTGGTCATGAGACTTCCGTACAAGTAAAGTTGTCAGCCAGGAGACTCGTGGTAGCAATATTGGAAATTTTGACTGCGGATCTAATTCACTGTGATGTAATCTGCCATGACAGTGTATCAATTTAGAGACAGGGTCTGTGTACAATCCAAGGTTTCTGATCAGAGCCGAGGACCCCTTTGCAAGTTTCCTTCCTGATTGCAGCTGCTCAAATTCATCTTTGTAATGTTCCTGTTGTACAACACTCACCCAATAATTTATACTGCTTGGAAGTTTCAGAGATGGCTTGATGGCTTTCAGAAACTTGAAGACGTAGTCTGTAATACGTAATATTTTTCCCAGAGAAGACACCTTTTGAGCATCAAACAGTGTAGGTGATGGGATTTCACTTTGTATAACATTGGTATATACACTTACTACTTCTTCACGTTGAGTCGGCCAATTATCAGATTGACATAGCCATGATGGTCCCTTAAACCATGACTGGCACTCATGTAGGAACTTCCAAGTAACTCCTCTTTACAATAGATCTGCAGGGTTATCTTTGCTAGGTACATGTTTAAATTGATAATGGAGAGACAGTTCTTGTATATCTGCAACTCTATTTTTAACATACGGAATAGTGCTATTGTTGTTGCGTATCCACTGTAAGGCAGCCTCATTGTCGGACCAAATAACCGTTTTCTTGATATTGAGCTTTAAAGTTTCTTGAAGATGGTTTGCCAAGTGTGTGCCAACTTGAAGTGCAGTGAGTTCCATTTGGGGTAAGGTGCGAGCCTTTATTGGTACTACTCTTGCCTTTGAAGTAACAAGATAACTTGTTTCACCAGAGACAAGGTATGCAACAGCTCCATATGCAACGGATGATGCATCACAGAACACATGAAGTTCACATGGCAGATGATTTTGGGCAACCATTCTTGGAACTCTTATTTCACTTACTTTTCCATATTCATCTTTCAATTTGAGCAATTTTTCTGTAAAGGAAGTGGGCAAATGCTCATCCCATCCTATGTTAAGCTTCCATGCCTCTCTGAGTAGTACCTTTCCCTTAATAGTGATAGGTGTTAAGAGACCTAAGGGATCAAACACCGAGGACACCATAGACAGTAGATTCCTCTTGCTTAGAGAACTGTGGTCTGCAAAAGCAGGAGGTTTCAAACTGATCAAGTCTTTCTGGATATCCCAGTGTAATCCTAAAATTTGGGTTGAAACTGGTACTTCATAATCTGGAAAGTCTTGTTCTATTATTCTATTAAGGGCTGAATAATTTGACACCCACATTCTTAGTGGCATGTTAGCTTGTATCAACTCAGAATTGGCGTTATGATATAGGTCCAGTAATTGGTCTTATAGGTCCAGTAATTGGTCTTCATCCTGAGTAGTTCCTAGAAGGTTGTCCACATAAAAGTTCTTGCCAATTGTTTCTTTATACTCGCTGTCAGAGTTTCTTAGATGAGTGTCAAGTGTTGCGGGTAGTAAAAATGGACTGCACGTGGCTCCAAATAGTACAGACTTGAATCTGTATGTTATAATCTGTGCATTCTCATCATTTGGGTCTTCATACCATAGAAATCTGGTGAAATCCCTGTCACACTCCTAAATCCCACTCGCAGAAAGGCTTTTCTTATGTCAGCACTATAAGCATACCGATCAGTTCGGAATCTCAGCAAAATCTCTCCAAGTTTCTCTGTTAAAGAGGGACCCTTCATAAGGCAGTCATTTAGTGATGGATTAGCGCCTCGTTTTGCACTGCAATTAAAGACTATCCGCAGTGGAGTGGTTATACTGTCCTTTTGCACTGTGTGATGAGGGAGATAATGACTGGTTTCATGGCTGGCAGCATCATCAACCCTTTCAATGAAGGTATTGTTCAGTTGCATTACAATTAAGTCATGATATGTCTGCAAGTTATTCTTTCCCTTTAGAGTTTTTGTCAGACTTTTTAGCTGTCCTAAAGCCATTGCATAATTAGTAGGCAAAGATGGACAATCTACTTTCCATGGCAAGCTCACCCAGTACTGGTCATCATCATACTTTACTGTATCCAGGTAAGTGCTGTAAGACACCCTGTCCTCAGGCGAGGGCTTGTTGGCGTTTATGCCAATTGTATCAAGGTCCCATAGCTTATGGACAGGTACTGTATCTTCTTCAATGACCTCTGCAACTTCTAATGGAGATACTTGTGCACACATTCGAGCAACCATTGTGTTCTGTATGGTGTAGCGTTCATCCTGCTCATTATTGGGAATTCTACCATAAATCAAGTATCCACCCGAGCTCTCAGCCAGTTTAACTTCTTTCTTTGTGGTGACATTAGTAATGAATTCACCATAATAATCTGACCCTACAATTAACTCGATGTCTCCAACTTGATCATCAGCTAGTTGAATGCCAGAATCTCTTAACATCTGAGCAGTCCTTTTCAGGCCAGGAATGTAGATGCTATTTGGTAGGTTTTCTAAAACTACAGCTTCAATTCTCTTGCGTCTTCCACCAAGGCGTATTGTAGGTCTTACTGTCTCGTACTCTTCATATTCCTTTGATTGTAGGAATCCGGACAAAGCCAGTCTGACCTTACCACATCCTTTCAAGTTCAGTTGACTGGAAAGATTCTTGGTTATAAAGGTGCACTGCGAGCCTTGATCAAAGAATGCTCTTGTCACAACCTTTTCATTAGTTACTTGATTACAAATTTCTATGGTTGCCGTAGGCAGAGCGGTCGAATTACGAGCTTTATTTGTCTTCACAGACAATATTGATTGTTGGGTGGTACTCTGTGTACGGCTTTAAAACTTAATTTTTCTTGATACAGAGAGCAGTATGGTGTTTTCCCATTTTACACTTTCTGCACATAATGAAAATAGTATCACAGTTAATTTCCTCATGGTTTTTACTGACACATCTTGAACATCTCTGCATTGCTTTCAGTCTATCTCGCTTTTCCTTATAGCGCTTGCCGGGTTAAGAGTCACATATACATCACAGTTGCCTGTAGAATGTGGTTTTTGGCAAAACAAACAACTTTTCTTTGTCTGGTCACCTTTAGTTTCCATTTTGTAGCTACCAACCGAATTTTCCTTTGGGTAGTATTTCTTAGAAGAAGCAGCCGAATCTTTTATTTGTTGTCTTGCTACTGGAAGTGGTGTGGTAACTTTAGATTTGGCTTCTCTTACTGAAGGAGACCCTTGCATGACCTGTTTCTCCTGTACTTTTATTAGGTGTTGTATTGAATCTTTAATTCCTTGTTCTACTTCTTCAACTGTGAAATAATGTTTGCTAAGCTTTGTGAACAATAGAGTTTCTACTTTAGGAGGCAATTTCCGAAGCAGCATTTCTTTTAAAAACCAGTTTGACTCTTCCACCTTATCTATGTATTGTTTGAGATTTCTGATGATAGACTGATATTCATTCAAGTAAGCAGTTAACTCTGTCAGATTGTATGAAGGAGCTTTGATATCCAGAAGACGATGACACAGGTGTTGTTGTATTTTATCTTTGTCAGCATATTTTTCTTTTAATGCTTGTAATGCATCAGCATAGCTTGCCCTGGAAGTCTGATAGCCGATTATTAGCTCCGCTGCTGGTCCTCTTAAGTATGAACGGAGGTATGTCATTTTTTCCACATCACCTAAATCTTTCCGTTCATCCACTAATGACCGAAATGAATCCCAAAATGGAACCCATTCTAATATGTCTCCTCCAAAGATGGCGAATTCTATGTTTGGAAGCTTGGGTTTTGAGAACTTGGCTGAAGCATGTGGTACTACTGGTTTGTCTTTATTTTCTTCCAGTATGTGGACAAATTCACTCAGTTTTGCTATGGTTTCATATTCATACGTTGAATGAATTTCAGCCTCTGACGAAAATTCCTCTTCTGTCCGAGTTCCTAATTCTTGTGTCTCATAGTCATCAAATAATTGTTGGTAATTCTTCCATTTTGTTTTGAGGTTCTGTATAGCCAAATCTAATTTGATGGCATCTACCCCCTCCTGTGAAACTATGTCAACACATTCTCTCAAGGCACGAGTGACATGGCCTTTCTTGGCCGAAACCGTTGCCTTTGACACCACCATAGTGAACAATTATTTATTATAAGCTTTCATGTGATGTTCTATGCACTTTGAGAACCGGGTATTTATGTGTGCAAGGGTTATAATGTACCCCATCAGACATATGTCCCTGTCTAAATGGTTGCGCTCCTAAATTTATGGTACGAACACCTTTCCCTTTAAGTAACTTGCATAACCTCCTATTTATACTCCTTGAAACTAATTCGTATGTATCTGGGCTTACACCAAACCGATTACCAGCTGTATAGTTCCTCGGTTCTATCAAAGTTATTGCCACGTTCTTGTTCAACAACTGTAAATGATCAAAGACTTTAATAATTTCGTTCCCAATTTGGTTGGGATTGCAACCGTCAAATATGTCATTCCCCCCCAGAAAGAGTATGCTAAATCATGTGCCTCATCTCGCATACACCGAAATGTAGAGTGCGTCCAGAAGTCTGGTATTTTGCCGCCTCGAACTTTTATATCTTTACTTCACTGTTCGGGGGTGGGTTGCAAATAGTAGGAGTCTGTGAATGTCCTCCAAGTGCTACTTTGTAATCACGCATATTTGTATACAAATTTAATATCAGTGTGCATGTTTATCCGGTTCGAAGGACCATTAATAATACTGTGGAGAATAGTTAATGAGCCAGCCCTCCTAGACTCAACACTCCGATATCCACTAACTCCAAAGTATCTCTGGGCTTAGTTTGAGAAATCTTACAGTTGTATTAAAGTAATCAGATACAACTATAATAGTAAATAGATTAAGTTTAACGTCAGTTACTAACTTGCACCTACTTGGTATTCGCAGTCTTTATAGGAATCGTCATTATGAAAGGCATCACAACACACACTGAAAATAAATTAAGAGTAATTAGTTTTATCATTTACGATATCTTCCTTGAATTATTTATAATATTTATCACGATATATTACTGTAAGAACAATTCACTTTACATTTAATTAAGAACAAGAGATGCAGATTTACCTGGTATTTTTTAATTATAGAGCGGCGTAACGATACAACCGGCGATTTGTCGAACGGTGTACCGAACTATTCACGTCCTATTTAACTACGAATCTATCTATGGCCACAGTCAGAATTCGCAACTAAAGTATCCACTTAGTAAAGAGTTATAAAATAGCCCTCACTAAGCGAAGTAGAACTTATCTGGTGATGTCGATGTAAGAAGTTATTTGTAGATGTAATATAATCCTTGTTGGGGAAATAGGTCTCACTTCTACACCGGTTGAATGATATCTCCCCAGCCGCTACTCACGCCGGCTATTTATAGCCGACAGGATACTCTAGGTAAGGAACTGGGGTTGAGCAAGACAGGCTCGTAGCCTAGCGATGTCCTTAAGACTGCATCCTTTAAGTTACGTTAATTGACTAGGGGGCTCTCTCGATAGATCCAGATCACAAGTATCTGGTTCTATCCTGGTGACCCTCTAAAGACAAGCAAAGAGGCAGCAAAGTGTGGAACTGGTACAGGCCAAAACCCTCAGTCAACACAATGCTGCACTCGCAAAGGACGCAACCGAAAAGACAACCCAGGCTACCACAGGACCGGTCGAAGTCGTGTAGGTATAAGCAAACCGTACACACATCGGAGACAACGACTACAGTTACCTTATCCCAGTCTAGCATTAAATAAAAGAGCAGAAACACTAAATCAATAATGGAGACACACAAAGTTCTTAACCTATACTAACTAAGAACCCTCAAACCTATTCTAAGTACATGTAAATATCTCTGAGGACGGCGCATGCAATACAATGGGCCGGCTATGAAAACCGTATGCAGAACCCGAGGGGAGTGTTGTGCAGTTAATAAAGGTTAGAGTATGGAAAGAGAGAATCGAGTGAGAGAAACAGTGGTAAAGGTGGTGATCGGGAGAGAGTATGCAAAGGGATGTTAGAAGCACGCGCGCCAAGCCTATCCTGACGAGGACAGCTCCTGGGGACCCTCATGGAGGAGGTAAGTTACACAGGAGACCGCAAAGGCACGATGGTCGGCCAATCACGGGCCGAGACGTCACAAGACAGCAGGCGTCATATGACACAGCAAGACACGCCGTCCAATGGCGAGCGAGAGGCATGCATGCACCCGTACATACAGACACTTACTACCTCCTCGCTCTGAAAGTCTTTCTCATTCACACGCTGGTACTATTATCACTACTGTTGATATAAAATATAACCCGTTGTCACAGACGAAAACAAAGACCACCACTGGACTGTCTGTGACAATGCGATTACTAGGAAAGAAAGAACAACATTCTCTGATAACTGTAGCCCATTTCGATGTCCCTGGCGAGCGCTAGTGGCCAACGAGAGGCGATTCTGCCAACGCTGGTAGACGTCACACCACTCACTCCAGGTATGTTTGGGAAAGTTAGACACCGTAACCACTCGGCCATGAGCGGATATAAAGGAAGCAACCTTTATTCTTATTTGAAGAACCCCCGCCAACTCGGCTAAGTGATACAATTTTAATCGTCCTGGTGCTATTATGGAACCTCTCTGACATTATCAAAACACCTCGTGCCCAATAGTCAATGCACTGGTCAACAAATAGTCGAGCGAAGTTAAGCCTAGTTTGCTTGTGCCTCTTGGTTAGCTTTGGCTTGACAGCTGGTGATCTATGTTTATATCCCATCTCCTTTAATATCTTGCGTATAGATTCTGTAGAAGTTTGAAATTGCAAATGTTGCTTAGCTATCTCGGCGTTGGGAATGGATGGTTATCCATATAATGTTTAATTTCCTGGTCCTGTTATGACGTGGTTTTCCGCTTAGCTCCACTTCTATGTCGGTCTGTCATTTGTCCTTCTTCCCGCCCATTTTTGCCACCGGTAAACGTTCCGACACCCCACTCTCGCTCATCCCAACCATACTACCGCATTCAGCAACCTTGCTGAATGGATGACTATGTGTGTCGTGGGCAAGAGAGTAATTAGGATTTTATGATCACCTCAGTTTCCAATAATTACAGCTTCACGTTTTTTTATGTATTTATTTATTTATATATTTTTTACCGAACAAAGTTCGACCTGGGAATATATTGCGTGAAGTGTTAATACATGGTTGGAGTGGCTGTAGATATGCATGTAAACTGTAATCAGCCAATTGCCGATATCTGGATTTTGAGTGTTTGGTTGACCTGTACGGTACCCGTCCAGCTAGTAATAGACCACCAACACTAAAAAAAACGTTGTAAGTGGCCTCTTATTCCAGAGGCCTATTTATACTGCTAGGTCAAGCGAGGCACATTGTGTAAGAAGATTGCCAAAATGTTACTTTCCCGCCTGGGAATGGAACCTGTGTCCTTTTGGCTGTGAACCAAGTGCACTAACCAATATGCTACGGGCCACTGTGTATGTGTATGTGTGTGTGTGTGTGATTCTGTAAAATAGAACTTAAATTATATACCCGGTAAACTAAATAATGTTTATTATTTTATACTTCCATATTTCCATAGTAGACAGAATTTCATCGAAGTTAGATTCTAAAATCATGATACGGTAACGATAATTTTCAATATTCTAATAGTATCTCATAGAAACAGTAAGAACTTTAGCTGTATATTAATACACGTTCTTATCATTAATAATATTACCTGATGCAGATGTTGCAAATAGAACTACTCGTATAACCCAGCACTGCAAGATGATGCAGATTATAACATACCTGTATTATCTAAAGAGTGTTAATTAGATAAAAGAACACAATTATTTACACCTCTTTGTTTTATCAGGGTAATCAGCGTAGAATGTGGGTTTATAACACTGAACTTTGCCTTCCGTTTCTGTGTGTGTGTGTGTGTGTGTGTGTGCTAATTAATCTACAAATAGTGTAGCGTGAAAATCTATTGATATTATCCTCAGAGAGAGAGCCTTCTATTATTATACAAACAAATAATGATAGCAATATTATTGTATATAGCGGCCAGCTTGTGCGAGTAGTGTATCTGTGTGCCCTGGCACACCTCGGGTCTCTGCTAGACACGCGCTTGGGACGGGAGTGCAAACTAGACAGGTGCCACATACCTAATTTTGTCGCAAAACTTAGTTGGGCTACTGTACATGCTTAGCTTAATGGGCAGTATTTGAGAATGCATAATATATCGTAGGCTTGTGCATAAACCTTTAACTGTGTTGATAGCCTAGTGCTTAGTGTGCGGAATTTCGGTGCGAGTATCCTAGGTTCGAGTACTTGGAGTACCAGATGTACTCATTACTTTCATTGATTTCATTAGTTAGGTTTATTTGTAAATTGATTGGGCGGTTGGTGAAAACAAATATGAATGTACAGCACTTGGGAAGTGTTCGCCCTGGGAATCTCATTAGGGAGGGATGACCATATAAGCTGACATAGGCTGCCATGCCAGTTTGATTTATTGATTGACTGATTGATTAATTGTTAACATGGTGTAATTAGGATCACACAGGGTATTTGAAAAATAACAGCTAGGTCTCAAAAGTACAGTATTTTAACTTTAAATATTTGTGTTCAAAGTCAATGTATCTTCAGCCGTAATATGTTCATGATGTATAACATGTACAGTTGGTCAAAGTCAATGTATCTTCAGCCGTAATATGTTCATGATGTATAACATGTACAGTTGGTCAAAGTCAATGTATCTTCAGCCGTAATATGTTCATGATGTATAACATGTACAGTTGGTCAGTATCTTCAGCCGTAATATGTTCATGATGTATAACATGTACAGTTGGTCAAAGTCAATGTATCTTCAGCCGTAATATGTTCATGATGTATAACATGTACAGTTGGTCAAAGTTCCAGCTGACCCACCCTCGCTCTGGGGCTCGCAGAATTATCTGGCAATACTGGTGTATGAAGGAGGTGTGTCTTACAAAGATTGGGATTGGTAGATCTGATTTCGGCTATATCATTGTTAGAACATATACTAAACAAGGGAAAGTAAGCCTATCTCAAATAAAAATGCATACATCCCTTTGTATGATCCCAAACATTCACCCAAAGTTCGTAGATTTGCTTAAATATTAAAATTATATCCACTGATTGGCAACGCATATAAAACCTGCTGGCTGCCACAACATATAATATACTCAATTTTATATGAATACATATTTCTGTTTTATTGGTGGCTGCTTAATGAAGGAGCATTTAGTATTCACAACGTGAACATTACATAGTCTAATTTGCAGTAATATACAGGACAGAAACAGGTAACACATTAATGGTAAGTGGTATCCCTGCACCACTACACCAGTATTTCCAGCTAATTCTGCGAGCGCCAGAGCGAGGGTGGGTCAGCTGGAACTTTGACCAACTGTACATGCACAACATAATATGATCAGTTAGTACAAAGGAGTATAAAGGAAATCAAGCAATACCAGGTCTAGTGACCCCTCTAGGCTGCTTGTCCTCCAAAACACTGAGGATCAAGTGTCCAAACAGGGGTTTAGAGTGGGTAAGGGAAAATTGGAATGGGAACTACTGCCCTTGAGCTAATGTCTGTGGCATGATTAGGATGTTAGTAGGGGACAGAGGGGTAAGTAACATAACACAGTTATACGTGATCTTTCATATATCTGGGAAAAAAGAGTAACGTCTTAGTAATATATATACGCAATAATCCTTGATGAATCTTAAAGGGGAATAAAATATAGTTATTAATTTACAAACGCAGTCAGTCGCGGGTTTGAGGCAATATATTTGGCTAGGCGAAGTTTAAAAGAATCAACGGTGCTGCAATCTATAACGTCTCGGGGAAGCCTATTCCACAAGTTGACAACTCGATTGAAGAAGAAATTCTTAGATTCGTGTGAGTTAAACAATGTACCAATAATTTTGCAACCGTTTCCCCGCATGTAATTAGATTGGTCGATAGTGAAGTACTTACTACTGTTCATATTGTCGATGCCTTTGATGTTTTTGAACACTTGAATTAAGTCGCCTCTTAATCTACGCTGGATTAAAGGAAATAGATTAAATTATCTAAGACGCTCGCTCCTCGTATGGCTTGTTCTTTAGGCTAGGTATCATTTTGGTAACTCTACATTGAACTCGTTCTAGCTTGTCTATATCTTTTTAGTAATAATTGAACGCAGTATTCCAGAAGAGGGTGGACTAAGGAATTGTAAAGAGTTAGGATAACTTCTTTGGATTTATGCTCAAATGACCTGCCTATAAAGCTGATTATTTTGTTTGCTTTCTTAACAACTTCTGAACATTGTTGACTCGGTTTTAGGTTACTCGATATTGTTACTCCCAAGTCAGTTTCTCTGTCTATTCTCTTAAGCTGAGTGCCATTCATCGAATAGTTTGCTTTCTCATTTCGGTTTCCGATATGTAGTACTTAACATTTATCCGCATTGAAACTCATTTGCCAAATTTGGGCCCAACATGACAACTTATCTAGATTGTGTTGCATATTGTCAACTTGTTCTTCTGAGAGTACGCTATTTGCAATTTTTGTATCGTCAGCAAACTTTGAGATTGTACAGGTGAGACCCTCATCTATGTTGTTGATGTAAATTAGAAAGATAATAGGTCCTAGTACCAATCCCTGGGGCACCCCGCTACTTACATTGTTCCATTTAAATGCCTTACCGTTTATGACTGCTCTTTGTTTTCTGTCGCTGAGCCAATTTTCTATCCATTTCAATACACCGTCTTGTATTCCATGCGCTTTTAGTTTTAGTAGTAAAGGTTTGTGTGGAACTTTGTCAAAGGCCTTTTTGAAAATCAAGGTATATGATATCTACAGCTTTACTCTCATCATAGAGGTTGAGGATAGTGTGGAAGAAGCTTAAGAGGTTTGTTAAGCAGGAACGTTTGTTATGAATGCCTTGTTGAGTATCGTTAAGTATGTTATTTTCCTCTAAGTGATTTACGATTCTGTATCTTATGAGTGTTTCTAGCATTTTACATACAGCTGAGGTTAAGCTAATTGAACGATAGTTACTAGGTAAGGATTTTCTGCATTTTTTAAATATCAGTGTTACATTGGCAAGCTTCCACTGTATCCAGACTGCAAGGATTTATTGAATAGCAATGTCAGTGGTTTGGAGAGTTTATCCTTAGCTTCCTTTAGAACTCTGGGTAAGATTGTATCAGGTCCAGGCGATTTATCACTCTCCGTAATAGTGATATTGCTTAGAACATAAGAATTATCTATCTGAATCGGCGATGCTGTAGGGATATTATTAAGGTCTAAAAGGTGTAAAAACTGATGCAATGAAGGTAATGCGAGTGTTACTCATGTTTGCTTCAGCTTTAGTGTAATATCCTTTCTCATCTATTAACGGTCCAACCTCCAACCGTTGAAGTCACTACTTTCTTCTTCCTGATGTAACTATAAAATTCTTTCGGGTTTGTTTTACTTTGATTTGCAACATTTAATTCTAGCGTGTTTTTACTTTGTTTGATTAACTTTTTGGCTTTGTGTTAGAGAGCCAGTTCCAAGTAAACCCCTTGTAAATCCATGTGTTTCTTGAGGCGGAAGGTGAAGTTATCCATTACATTTTTGCAAACATGTTAGGGAATGGCTCTCATTTCTCTAATGTTTTCTTTTAGTTTGCTGAGTTTCCTAGGTTTGCTAGCATACACTCTATCTTTAAGATAGCCCCACAGATGACAAATCTGGTGGTCTCTATTCAGGGGTATGGCGTGCCTACTCGATAGCAGTTTTAAGACATATCACCCTTCTTCCAATCTGATTTTTGAGTTAATCTCTGGAGATAATGGAGGTGTGGGAGCTTGCTCAATCTTGTTGGAACCAGAGGTAATGTAGCAGGGATGGATAGTGATTAAAGCTCTTTCCATAAACCTTCAAGTACCTCGCTGTAATGCTCCTTTGTGGTATCTTTTTGTCCATGCTCTTCAACGAAAAATGGTCGGATAACTCCACTCTCCAAAATCGTTACCCAAAAAGCACATTTGCTCGAATGTCGAAGTTTCTTTGCAACCTCTAAAGGTTTATCATTTCCCCTGAATACAATATTCTTTTAATTAACCTTTCCTTCCAGCACAGTGAGTATCGTCATGTGTCCAGTGCAAATTCAGGAATCTCTCAATTTCTTCCATCTTGATCATGAGCTTCCCAGCCATCTCCTTTATCTTGGTCTTATCAGCCACTGAGAGTTTTTGTTTAGTCTGTACCCTTTATGGATAGTTATTTATATCATTCACAATAATTCTTCTAAGTCTTCCATTGCTTATGTTCAAAGATTGACTGCGAGACCTGAGAGAGAGCTTCGGACTCTGTTCCACAAATTGTCGAACTATCCCAAGAATTTTATCTGAACGGGTCCTGAGGCTCCCAGAACAGGTGCGACGATCTTCACACTTATAATTGACGCTTTAACATCTGTACCCAGCTTTGTACACGGCTCTTGGGTGGCGATTTATACCTTTTGAAAAACCTGGACTTATATAGTAGTGTTTAGCACCGAACACTTTATGTTCCAGCTTCCAGTTTGTTTAGTTCTTATTCCAGCCATTTAATCTGCAATCAGTATAGAAATTAAGTTTACCATACACAAATTGTGATCAGGGCAATCAAAAACTTATTATTTTATTATATATTTTTCTTACCATGTATTGTTAGTTTGCGTCATTTTTGTGCACATAAATACACATAGAGATTGTCGTGTATTTTCGTTAGTAAAATCAAATGAATACAATCTATATATAACACCGTATATTTAAAAAAGAAAGGGTTAAGAGGGAGCATTGTATTTGAGTCTGTAATTGAGTGAGTGTGAATAGTGCAACACTTGTCTGGCAGTGTAGCGGTTAATACTTTGTGTCAACACTACCACCCAGCCAGCCTGGGTGTGTGGAGGTGGAAGAGGAACTGTGCTGGGAGAATGGTTAGGCACACACAGTACACGCACACATACACACTGTACATGCACACACACACACACACACACACACACACACACACACACACACACACACACACAAACACAATCTTGGCTTACTCACGCTTCTTCTACTGCTGTTCGCAACAAGGAGGAAGCATTCAAACGGTACTGACGCCTTCAAACTCAAGAATCTCATTCTTCATATGTTTCTGCCCGGAATCAAGCCAAATTTGTTCTTCGACTCGTCAAACACTCTTTCATCAATAATAAATGCACTGAACTATCCAACTCTAGCTCTTCCCAAGCTTTTGGGCATCTAGCCAAAAACCTCTCCAACAATGTTTCTTCATCGTCTTTCACTCCCCATTTCCAATCTGATGGCACAACTATCACTTCTTCCTCTGACAAAGCTGAAGTGTTCACTCAATCTTTCGCTAGAAATTCCACCTTGGATGATTCCGGTGCTATTTCTCCCTCTCCACCCCTTATCTCCTACTTATGCCTTATATCCTAATTTCTTCTAAAGATGTACTTTCTACCGTCTCTGGGCTTAGCCCCTTCTGTACCAGCGACGGTCATAGCCGTCGGTAGATAATTAACTCCACAGTCCCAGCGACGCCTATAGCCGTCAGTAATGTACTTTCCTTGTAACTGCCTGTACAACCCTGTACCAGGTACCACAACCGCTTGAGCACTGCTCTCGTTATGGCAACACTTCTCAGCTTATATAAGACACACTGAAGGGTGGGAGGGCTAGCCTCGCTTCATCTCTTGAGGGGGAAAGTTGTTCTCTCTTGCAATGTTGGCCACAGTGCTTGGGACTGCAGGGGACTTTTATTACTGTATCCTACGGTACTGGACGGGTTAATACTAAGAACGCATACAGTCCGAATGGTGTTCCTCCTGTTGTACTAAAAAACTGTGTTTCAGTGCTGACTCCCTGCCTAGGGAAACTCCTCCGTCTCTGTCTCTCCTCTAACGTCTTCCCTTCTTGCTGGAAGTTTGCTCTCATTCAACCTGTCCCAAAGAAGGGTGACTGATCTCAACCCTCCAACTATCATCCAATTACTCTCATTTCTTGCATCTCAATTTTTTTAAAACTATTCATACTTATAACTTTTGTTAAGCATTTATCTTCTCATAATCTACTCCCAGATCGCCAGTATGGCTTTCTTAGTGGCCGGTCTACTGGTGATCTTCTTGCTTATCTTTCTAACTCTCGGTCATCCTCCTTTCGGGACTTCGGTGAGACTTTTTCTATTGCGTAGACATATCGAAAATCTTCGATACAGTCTGGCACAAATCTTTATTTTCCAAACTACTCTTCTTCAATTTCTATCCCTCTATTTGTGCGTTTGTCACTAATTTCCTTTCAGACCTCTCCATAGCTGTAGTTGTTGACAGCCATCGCTCACTTCCTTAACCTATCAACTCCGGTGTTCCTTAGGGTTTTGTCTGTCTCCAATTATTATTCTAATATTCATTAATGATCTAGTCAACTATACTTTGTGACCTATCCACTCATATGCTGACAACTCTACCTTACATTATTATATTCAACTAGTATTTCACATCAACCCAGCATACAAGCACTCCAAAACAAACGTGATGAGGCCATAGAACACCTATCTTCTAATCTATCAATTATTCCTGATTGGGACAGAGATAATCTTGTTACTATCAACGCATCCAAGTCCTAGTTTCTCCCTTCATCTCTCCATCGTAATCTTCCACAAGAATATAACTATTCTTCAACAATACACCCCTCAACCCTTCATCTTCTCTCAATATTCTAGGTGTATCTTTTTATCTGACTTTTCTTTGAAAGATCATATTACCAGTCTTGCTAAAACAGCTTCTCAAAAGTTAGGTGTGCTCAACTGTCTCCGTGGGTTCTCGCCCCCACACAGCTTCTTGCTCTGTATCGGGGCACAGTGGGCTCCTGTATTGAGTATTGTTCGCATGTGTGGGGAGGCTCCACCCATACCGAACGAGTAGAATCAAATGCATTTCGCCTCATCAATTCACTTCCTGTTACTAGTTTCCTACAACCTCTTTCTACACACCGCAATATTGCATATCTTTCACTCTTCTATCGCTATTTCAAAAATCAGTGTTCTTCAGAGCTCTCACAGTGCATACCCCCACCCTTGCGGTGAATGCCAGGCACCTGTCTTTCAACACAGTCCCACTCCTATTCTGTCCAGCTCTCCAACCCAAGTGATATACCAGGTTCTTTACTGGGGGATAAATATAATACAGAGTACACACATGAGTTTTCTTATTAATGATCACTTGATACAAAGATAGAAATACACTCAAGACGTATAATAAACTGTTTACATGGAAAAATAAGACAATAATATAAAGCCAAGCTCAGACGAGGATCCAAGACGTACTTAGAGAATTCAATAGCACTTCTATTCCAACACTGGATAGAGTCTTGACGTAACACTAATACTGTTGATCTAGTTGTATGTTGCTAAGTCCTTTTCTTCTGTCTTCGTCGGGCCGCTTAGGTGGTCCTGCTGTGTGATCAATGGAGTGGGGTTTATAGATGGACTATTTGGTTTGGGGCCTTTAATAGAAGTTCATTATGTCATGACATAGGGGGCGTACTATCGGATTAACGCGAGCATGAGTGAGGACATGTCCCGCACGATGATTGCTCGACTATCCTGACCGTTATAATAGTCGGTAATGAAGTTCTGTTTCGGTATTCTTGCATGTGGGGTCTTTAATGAACAGTCGCTCAAGTCATGACAGAGTAACTATTCATCAGGCGAACATGGGGAGGAAGTGTGACCATGGCCGTACTATCTTTCCCAACTACCTTTGACCTTTATAAAGAGTGTTCAAAGAACCCTGATGATTAGATGTTTAGGCCTTTTTACAAACGTATGTCCTCAACCATGGCTTTGGCACATATGATGTAAGGACTTTATATGCAGAGTGCCGTTTAAGTGACGGTGTCTCGCAAAGCCCTGACTATTGGTACGGTCTTGCCATGGCAAAGATTTCTCCAAGAGTGTTGAATTGATATTAAGAGTGTTTTAGGGACATGTCCTTATTTCCACTTTTTATGTCAAAACTGCAAGCCTAGAAAAGATCATAATGTACTTGGAGCACTATGGTGTGAGATACCATAGTTCTTAAATAGGGAAAAGAACTCTCAGACAATCTGGTCTACAGCCATGGCATGTACACTCAGGGGAAAGAAAGGGTAATTTTTGGACTCAAGCCTCGCACGCAAGTCTACTCGAGCCCTTAGAATTGCTGACTCTACCCTGGGCAAGTCAGGATGGTCAAGACTTGTGCTGCGATGTCCCAGGTACGGTGGTTGAGGGTCAGAAGGTCACAGGATTAGGGGGGTTTGAGGTAGACATACACACATACATAAAATGTTAAGACTGAGTACTCCACACATACGTGCAGTTTCAGTCTCTTGTCTCTTGTCAGAAGTTTCCGCCATGATGTGGGAGGAGCTGCGCGGAAGAGCGGCGCATCTGAAGAGGAGATATCTTGGACCTTTTATGTTTTGGGAAATCTTCCTGCTCTGCCTTCCTTTTGCGGGACCTGGAATTTGTGATGGTGATACGTATATTTTTCCCGGGTGTGGGCGGCAGAGTGGGCGTGATGGCGGCGACTCCAGCATATCGGTTGATGGGTTGATGTATTGTGGGGGTGGTGGGGAGGCGGCCATGTTGTTGGTTCTCCTCCTTCTTTCTTTCGTTCTTTGGGTTGGTCCTGCATTCTTTCTTTCCCCAGGACTTGTTCTGGTTTTCCTCCTTTATTTCATTCTTTGTGTTGGTCCTATCTTCTTTCTTTCTCCGGGACTTGTTCTGGTTCTTATTTGCTTTTGGTTTGTCCTCCGTTGTGGTTTTCCTTTTCCTTTTCTCTTTCTTCTTCTGTTCCTTACTTCCCCGACTCGGTAACTTGTTTATTTTTAACTCTGTTACTTTACCAAGAATTGGCAAATGTTCTCAGTCTTTCTTCTACTCAACAAGTGAACTCTGGAACTCTCTCCCTCAATAAATTTTTCCTTCATCCTATGACATGAACTGTTTCAAACTGTGTGTGTCCAGCCATTTTGACTTCAAAGTCCCTTGAATTGGGCACTGTCACTCTTTTGGCTTTGGGGGTGACATTCGTTACAGGCAACCTGCCATTTGTCTCCTTCATACACATAGAGAAAACAAATGTGTCATATTGCATAATTATGAAGAAAAGCAAACATTAATATAATTCCTGACTACCGAACTTCGTGCCAAAATGAGGCCAATGACAGACACTTATTCGAAATATTGCAACAAACGAAATAATTAGACATAATCTACTTTGATTTCGATAAGGTACCACAATTGTTGAATATATTAGACATGTTATGCATTACAAGGTAAATTCATGCATGGATAAATAGCTGGTTCACAAACAGAAGGCAGAATGATGGTAAATAAAGTAATAAAGTAGAATGTGAGTGGGAGCCTGTTTATAGTGTAGTCCCTTAGAGTTTGGTCCTGGGGCCACTTTCATTGATTATCTATATAAATGGCCTTGATGTAGGAGTAAATACCACTATATCAAAGTTCACTGGTGACACAAAGATAGTAAATTTAGTATTAACCAAATGAGGACAGAAATAAGTTGCAATAAAATTTAAATAAAAGAGTTTAGTAGTCAGAAAATGGCCGATGCCATTAAATGTTGGCAAATGGCAGGTGCTACAAATAAGTAATCAAAACAAGAAATATGAATACAAGATTAAAGGCCAGCCAATCAAAACAATTGTATTAGTTAAAGACCTGGGGGTTCTAATATCTGAAAGCTTAAAGACCTCAGACCAATGTGCAGCAGCTGCTAACAAAGCCAACAGAGTCTTGGGATTTATATAAAAACAATACTTATACAACTGAGAACAATATACTACCGTTATCTACAAGTATAGTGAGGCCCCATCTTGAATATGGTGTGCAAATTTGGTCTCCTTATCTAATAAAGAGCATACAGAAACTTGAGTCAGTGCAGCGTAGAGCGATAAAGTTGATACTGTCACTAACAAATATATCATATCACGAAAGATTAGGAATTTAAGTTTGTTTTCACTTAAGAGAAAAGAAGATGTCAATTAATTGAGTGTTTCAAGATATTAAACGGTTTAGACAAAATTGATGTGGATTTATTGTTGAAAAACAATAATAATTTATCAATTCGTAAACATTAAATAAAATAAAAAACAAAAATAATGGCGAATCTCGTTGTCACAATATGTGGTTACCAAGAAAAATGTGTACAATGTAAAACAATTGACACATTCAAAAGGAGGCAAGACATTCATTTCGAGGAGGTTGGAGTAAAGTAGGTTAAAAGAAAAATATGCCAAGGTAAGTCAAGTGTCAGTATTTGTCAACATTCGTTCTTTATTATTTTCCAGTAGCAATGTTCTCATTCTGCTGGTGGCCTGGGTTGCCCAACTAAATTTCATGCCAACTCAAGGTCGATGGGAATGGTAGAGGATACCTATATCTAGTTCTCTCTCTCTCTCTCTCTCTCTATACAATATATATATATATATATATATATACTGTATATATATATATACTGTATAATTATACTGTATATATATATTTCATTTTTTTTTTTTTTTTTTTTATCTTTTGGATGAGGTAGGCAAAAGGCAAATCTGCCCGTGACGAGTGCCTCCCTCAGACTTGAAAGAGTGACAGGGCCAACATCAAGGATTGTTCGAGCCTAAATGCCTGGACAAGCGGAGTTTGAAGCAATTTAATTCATAGATTGAGATAAAGATGGATTCAGAGAGAATTCTAGAGCTCGGCTGTTGAGTAGAAAACATATTGGGAATATTTCATATCACTCCTGGGTTGGAGAGTTGCACAGAGTAGGGGTGGGATTGTGTTGCAAGGCAGGTGCTACAAGCTCTACTTAGAGGTGGTATATACTGAGAGATCTGAGGAACACTGACTATTGTAATAATGGGAGAATACCGAGAGAGATGCAACATTGCGGCGAACAGAGAGAGATTGCAGAAAACCAGTTAGTGGATGTGAGCAAATTAGACGAAAAACTGTCTTTTCTATTATGTCTAGAAGTGCTATGTGAGAGTATCCAGCCACACATGTGAACAATACTCAATACAAGGACGCACTGTGCCCCTGTACAGAGCAAGAAGCTGTGAAGGGTTATAGGGGAAATCAAGCAACACCAGGTCTAGTGACCCCTCTAGGCTACTTGTCCTCCAAACCACTGACGATCAACGGTCCGAACAGTGGTTTAGAGTGGGTAAGGGAAAATTGGGAAGGGAACTACTGCCTGGGAACTAATGTCTGTGGCAGGATTAGGAAGTTAGTAGGGGACAGAGGGGTTAGTTACATTACTCAGTTATAAGTGATCTTTCATATATCTGGGAAAAAAGAGAGTAACGTCTTAGTAATATATATACACAATAATCCTTGATGAATCTGAGGGGGGAATAAAATAAAGTTATTCATTTACAAACGCAGTCAGTCGCAGGTTTGAGGAAAGATATTTGTCTAGGCGAAGTTTAAGAGAATCAACTGTGCTGCAGTTTATAACGTCTCCGGGGAAGCCCATTCCACAAGTTGACAACTCGATTGAAGAAGAAATTCTTAGATTCGTTTGAGTTAAAAGTTTTACCAATAATTTTGCAACCATTTTCCCGAGTGTAATTTGATTGGTCGATAGTGAAATACTTACTAAAGTTCATTTTGACGATGCCTTTGATGATTTTAAACACTTGAATTAAGTCACCTGCGCTGTAATTCCTTAAGACGTTCCTCGTATGGTTTGTTCTTTAGGCTAGGTATCATTTTGGTAACTACTGTGCGTTGAACTTGTTCTAGCTTGTCTATATCTTTATGGTAATAAGGGCACCAGGATTGAACGTAGTATTCCAGCAGAGGGTGGACTAAGGAATGATAAAGAGTTAGTATAACTTCTTTGGATTTATGCTCAAATGACCTGCTTATATAGCCAATTATTTTGTTTGCCTTCTTAAAAAATTCTCAACATTGTTGACTCGGTTTTAGGTTACTTGATATAGTTACTCCCAGATCGGTTTCTCTGTCTACACTCTTAATCTGAGTGCTATTCATCGAATAGTTTGCTTTCTCATTTCGGTTTCCGATATGTAGTACTTTACATTTATCCGCATTGAAACTCATTTGCCAAGTTTGGGCCCAACATGACAACTGATCTAGATTGTGTTGCATATTGTCAACTTGTTCTTTTGAGAGTGCGCTATTTGCAATTTTTGTATCATCAGCAAACTTTGAGATTGTACAGGTGAGACCCTCATCTATGTCGTTGATGTAAATTATAAAGATAATTGGTCCAGGTACCGATCCCGGGGGTACACAGCTACTTACATTGGTCCATTTAGATGCCAAGAGAGCCCCCTGAGGCGGTTGAGCACTCCCAGCCTTTGGGAAGCCGTTTTAGCAAGAGGGATTTTATGGTCTTTCCAAGAGATATCAGAAGAAAAATAGACCGAAAATACTGAGAGAACATAAGAACATAGGACAATGGGAGTCTGCAGAAAGCCGATTGGCCCAAACAAGGCAGATCCCTCTCACACTTAACTCCATTTATAAGGCCTAATTATAAGGCCTTAAAAGCTGGGCTTATAAAGCCCAGCTCACTAACACCATTAGGACTGACCTCACCGAAACGGTCAGAGGTCAGTTAAATGGGTGTCTACAGAGCGCCGATTGGCCCACACCTGTCAGATCCCCCTCACACCCAACCCATCTCGTCCATATGCCTATCTAATTTTATCTTAAAGCTGGTAGCCTATTCCACCTATCTACAACTCTGTTACCAAACCAATATTTGCCTATATCCTTTATGAAACGAAATTTATCTAATTTGAAACCATTTGTTCGAGTTATTTTGCTATCACTGAGCTTTAGCAAATTTTTCATGTCCCCTTTATTTATCCCACTAACTCACTTGAACACCTCTATCTTATCCCCTCTAACTCTGCGTCTCTCTAACAAATGTAAGCCTAATGTTTTCAACCTTTCTTCATAAGGAAGATTATGGATAATTTTTGTCATTCTACGTTGTACTCTCTCCAATGAATCTATGTCCATTCTGTAATAAGGACACCAACATTGAACAGCATAATCCATATGGGGTCTCACTAATGACAAGTAAATTTTTACGATAACATCAGCAGTTCTGTTACTCACACTCCTAGAGATGAACCCGAGAATCCTGTTTGCCTTGTTACGAACGCTTCTACACTGTTTTCTAGGCTTCAAATCATTGCTAACAAACACACCTAGATCTTTCTCACAATTTGAGTTTTCCAATTCCATATTAGCTAGTTTATATTTAACATTTGTATGCATCTTCCCTGTCTTTAATACCTTGCATTTGTCAATGTTAAACTTCATCTGCCAATTTACTGATCATTCGTGTAAGGTATCTAGATCCCTTTGGAGGCACTCTATATCTCTATCTGAATCAATTTTTCTCCCCATTTTGGTATCGTCTGCAAATTTACTTATCCTACTAGTTATACCTAAATCAAGGTCATTAATGTATATAACAAACAACATAGGACCTAATATAGATCCCTGGGGGACACCACTTTTGACTGCTCCCCATTCTGACTTATTACCATTTATGCTGACTCTCTGCTTCCTACCAATTAGCCATGACCTAATCCATCTCAACAATGCCCCACCTATTCCATATGCATCAACCTTTCTCATCAATCTCTCATGAAGGACTCTGTCGAAAGCTTTACTGAAATATATATATATATTATATCATATGACTTGTCATTATCTACAGCTTCATATACCTCTGAGCAAAAAATTAGAATATTAGTAAGGCAAGCACGTCCCTGAGTGAATCCTTGCTGAAAAGAATTTATTATAATAAATGTTTCTAAGTGGTTTCTAATTTTACAAGCTATAATTGACTCTAGTAGCTTTCCTATGATTGATGTGAGACTAATGGGACGGTAATTGGATGCTATTGATTTATCACCTTTTTTGAAGATCGGAACTACATTAGCAAGCTTCTAAGCTTCTGGAACTAAGCCTGTCTCTAATGACTTGTTAAATAGAAATGTTAATGGGTAACTTAACTCATCTCTGCATTCTTTTAATACTCTAGCATATACCTCATCAGGACCAGGCGATTTATGAGGTTTCAGACTGTAAATTTCCTTAAGCACATAATTTCTACTTATAGTACCTGTACTTAACCTTTTTTCTATACTATGCTATATACCTTACGAACTTCTGGAAACTGTGCCAGATATTCATTAGTGAAAACGGAAATAAATTGACTAATTAATGTACTGCACATTTCTAAATTATTTTCTGTCATTTCTCCTATCGAAGTTTTAAGGGGACCAATTACATCTCTAACCTTGGATTTATATTGTTGGTAAATAGCTTTAGGATTACTTTTTGAGTCATTGGCAACCTTGATTTCATAATTTATTTTTTCTTTGCTAATATCCCTTTTTACCTGTCTTGATAGATTCTGATAGCAAGCAAGTAGGTGAATTTCGCCTTTCTTAATTTTTCTATATATTACTCTCTTTTTTCCTAGAAGATCTAATAGTCTATTATTCATCCATTTGGGTTGGTTCTGTGTTGATCTAAAAAAAAAATTGGGGATATATATATTTGGCGCATTGAATACTGACTTGATAAAATTATCGTATGCATCTACCAAGTTTGATGTCTCTTCCTGACTTAAGCTGACAGGTTCCTGAGAAGGGGTACACTCATTTGGACACCTGGATCGACTTAATTTATTGACCATATGGTCCGCTAATAGGGCTCTTCTTAACCCACCATAATTGGCTTTTTGAAGTCAGGTATTAATGTTGTATTCTCTCTGGTATTACCTTTCCATTGTATATTAAAATACACAGAATTGTGGTCGCTATTTCCTAGGTGGTCACCAATCTCTACATTATTTATCATATGTTCATTGTTACTGAAAACTAAATCGAGAATATTATTACCTCTAGTCGGCGAATCTATGAATTGAAATAAAAAACTATCTTGTACTACTGTACCTCAATAAACTCCTTGGAATCAGAGTCGCCTATTTGATGCTGCCAATCAATATTCGGAAAATTAAAATCCCCCATAATGCATTGATGCCATTTTAATTTCCTCCCATAATGTTGTTCCGTTATTTCTACTCATATTTGGAGGTCTATACATAACTCCAATAACTATGGTCTCACTACCTTCCTTAATAACCCCCTGAATGCCAGGTCCATATATATACGGACTAGGGTCTTGTCACGCCCAGTGCCAGGTCCGTATATATACGGACTCGCCGAAAAAAAATCGTAGCAGCGAAACGACTGCACCTATGGCTTTCATATTTCTACCACATGTACAGTTTGCCGCACAAGTTATGAATACAATCGTAATTTGAAAGCTTCGGACAAATCTCCCCACCCCACTCACTCACTCCTCCTCCTTCCTTCACCTTCCCTCCCTCGCTTCCACTGTCCGGCTCAAGTGTTTCACGGTTATGTAGTAGGTCACCGTAGGTGTGTTGTAAAACATTATTACTAATTGCTTTCATTTAAGTATATTGATGCCCTAGCCGTAAAATAGTATATTAATTATGTTCTAAACCCATTATGTACGGGTGACGTCTGTATTATTTGATTTTTGCTACATTTAGACGACTTTATGAAGCTTAGGAAGGATATGTGGTAGCTAAAAGGATTAAATGATTGGTTGAGATAGTGTGTAGTCTCTAAACCCTTTCACGTTTTTATGACGCAGAGGTTGCCAGATTAGCAATAATAAATAGAGTTCTCTCACTCTTATAATTACCTCTCCAAAATTAGTTTTCTGGCTACAGCTAACTCAAAGACAACTGCAGAGGTTGAAGTAACTAAACTAAAGGTTTCTAATTACCCCTGATGGTAACAAAGGCTTTAAAGTATCCCTAATAGGCTCAAATTGCGTCAAAAACGTGAGAGGGTTAAGTGGCAGACGTCCTTCCCAAGCTTAACCCCTTCAGCACCATGACGTCTTTTTGCCTTTCATTATGGCTACATTTAGACGATTTAATGCAGTTTCAGAAGGACCTATGGTATTCAGAGAGTTTATTGAGATCGGGTTTACCCATATGAGTCATACAGGTAGACTATAAACTAAAGAAAATCGTATAATGGTAACCAGAATATGATACAACTTACGTCATGTTGGTGAAGGGGTTAATGTAATCTTATATTTGCCTGAATATATTGAAACAGGCGCCACTGTTACTAAATGGGTTAAAAGTTTAAATTTGTAATCGTATTTCATAAAGCAATGCATGGATAGGTTACGCATGAAGCATATTTCAGACAACTCAGAGAGAGAGAGAGATTAGTGATTCAACAACTAGGTCATCTTTCAATAGATAGATAGATAGATATATAGATAGATAGACCTTAAGTATTCCCATTTCAGTTATGATTCGGGATATTATATAGTATATGTATAACAAGTGAACATATATAAGTCTCTCCCGCATTTCCAATTGTGTGATATCATTGAGAAATGGATGAGCAATATACATGTGATGTAACCATTAAGTATTCAAAAATCAGTTGGAATAAAATACTTAATAAGAGAGTAATGGTAAAATCTACAACATAATATGATGAAAAGGAGAAATAAACAATTACCGGTATTCTCTGTATTGTAATTTACTTATACTATCATACAAAGTAATGGTTTATGCATTTAAACCCATATAATCCTTAATAGACACGAGAAATGTTAATTTGACAACAAATAATGTGTATATATACAAACTAAATAAATATTATGAATATTATGAAAGATTATATTCCAAGTTTAAGGCAAAACTACATTATGAACCTACTGGCATAGTTTGGATTAGATACTTCTTGGCGAAAACAAATATATAAAAATACGCATTCTAGGATTCTGATAGATCATTAGTTAACTCAATATTTTGTCCAGCCTCCATCTGCATCTATGACGCCCTGTAATCTGTCACGCATATTTCTTACATGATTATATACTACATTTTGGTTTCGTCAGAATAGCTCCCACTCCTGCCTTGTGTGGTGCAGTAGTTGCTGGGAGGTCCGCTCTTGGTCAGGTGTCCACGTATTTACGATGGTTCCCCACACATTCTCAATGGGATTAAGATCACATCCCTTACTAGGCCAGTCCAATAGCTGCACGTGACGCTGATCTGCAAACCATCGCTTCACAATCCGGGCTGTGTGAATTGGCGAGATGTCCTGTAATTATAATCAGATGATGGAGTTATATTGTATAATTGCATCGCATATACCCAAAACATTTTAATACTTGTTACATGTGATGCACAGGATGGCCCAGCGTACTCATGTTACTATAAAGCGAACTTGGCAATAATCGTCATCCTTAATCTCTTGTGAATTCCAAAGGGGCTAGAGCAAATGGCCTATAAATGTCCACCTGTTTCCTGGCCGAGACTTTCCAAATGCTTAAAATGGTAACTCGATTGCGTTTGAGTTATATGAAGTTATGGGTCATATTATACACTATTATTATTATTATTATTATATATACTGTATATATATATATGCACTGATTACACAACTGATTTCTCTGGTTATATTGAGTCTTATTATAAATGTGTACTCATATGAGTATACAAGTTTATAACATAAGTAAACTGTGTAACACACAACTACAATATACCTGCATAAAGATAATCTGTTCAGGGTAAGGTAAGGCATACTGGCGAACGGTAGGCAGCATCACTTCTTCGAGAATCTCGATGTATTGCTCCGAGTTGAATCGCCCGTGGATCTCCGCTAGTTCGCCATTGCCATGTAAGTGAATCCAACCCCAAATATTTGCAGTCACATGTCCACTTCTGGCTACTTCATGGATATTTCTTCTCTCATATCTTGTTCCATCTTCTCTCCAACAATGAAGTCGACCATGAGTAGTAGAAGCAAATGTTTTTTCGTCAGAAAATATGACTCTTCCCCAGTATGCAAGATCATTGTGGACATGTTCTAGAGCAAACTGCAGCCTGGCTTCACGATGTCGTTCCTCAAGTTTTGGCTTTTGAGCAGGAGGATGGTGGTGAATACCTGATGCATGCATACGGCGCCGGACAGTATCATCCGAGATGTCCGAATTTAAAGATTCCCGGATAGCCTTTGCATTGGTGAGTGGTTTGTTCCGTGCTTCATTTACAATTCTTTCGTCGTCATCTGCAGTGGTTTTTCTTGGGGCTCCACACCTAGGAAGATCTAAGAGACTGCCAGATTCAGGCCATCTCTCAACCCACCAATCAATTGTTGGTTTGGTTATCCCCATCATGGCTGCTATCTCGGCATGTTGATGGCCTGCACCCCACAGGCCAATTATCTGGCCACGCTGAACTAGTTTCTGTTGAGCTCGGTTCATAATTCGAGTGGCTGGTAATGTTCCTCTCACGGTGTCGAAATGTGGTGTGACCAGACATCGCGCCAGCAAGTCTCACAACACCTCGGTTTCGGAAATATAAATCAATATTATGTAAAGAAATATTTACACATTAATTCATTATGACAAAGTATAGCATTATGTTCGAGCACGCAAAAGAGTATTTGCTATTTTGTACAGGTACTGTATAACGATTCTTGGATTAGATAGTTTGTAACTAAGAAACCGTTAATCGAGATGGAAGTTTTGTCTGCTCCTAGTGTAAGACTTACAGCTAGTACCGGTATTTCATATTGTCGCAACATTGACATGGACCTCTCTCTTCATTGCACGAATAAGACATATGTTCATATCTAATCAATAACTGTAAGAAAATTATGAGTATACTTATATTAATCATATATGTTTAAGGTATATATATTTCATAATGTGTGTCTTATCGCTAACGTTGTTTAATGTTATACCATCAACCCATACAGTACCGGGGACGTCCCTGTCATTATATCCTGGCAACCATTAGATGATTTTATTTTGATTAGGAAGGACGTATACACATTAAATGGCTACAGACTTTATCAACAAAACCTCTTAGTGACCATATATCCTTCCTAAGCTTTATAATATCCTCTAAATGTAGCTAGAATGAAATTATCAAGACGTCGCCGATACTGAATGGGTTAATACATCTCAAAGGGCGTTGTTCAATGTAGTTTGCCATTAGAGAGAGAGAGAGAGAGAGGAATTTCCTGAAATATTTGTGTATACATTCATTTGTGTATATTATTATTGTTGTATACTATTATTTGTTATCTATATTCGGTTTTGTGTGTGAATATTTAGTTGTCAGAGTTTCTGTCTTCCAGAAAATTATTCAGTATTCAATATATTTCAGAATTGCCTACTTCATTTACTAATTCCTCTCTTATAATAACTAAAGGCAATATTATTCAGGATTATATATGACCCAATACATTTCGGTGGACTGTATTTACAGTGTTAATGCCATGAGATATAAATCTTATCTTATCACTTCATCACCACTCTTATTATTGTAAGCATTACTACCCGTATTTGTTCTGACCCTCTATTGATGCTTTAACATTCGTTATTTAGATTACTTCCCCTTTATGGTCACATCGCGTGTATATTACTCATCCATTTCTCAATCATATCACATAGGCCTAATTGGAAATACGTTTTTGGGGAAAGAACTATATATGTTCACTTATACATATACTATATAATATCCCGACTCATAGCTGAAATGGGAATACTTAAGTTCTATCTATCTATCTATCTATTGAAAGACGACTTAGTTGTTGAATCACTAATCTCTCTCTCTCTCCCTCTCTGAGTTGTCTGGAATATGCCTCATACGTAACCTATCCATGAATTGCTTTATGAAATTCGATTACAAATTTATACTAGCCTAAACTTTGTTAACCCATCTAGTAACAGTGACGTCCTTTTCAATATAGTCTGGCAAATATTTGAAGATTACATTAAGCTTGGGAAGGACGTCTGCCACTTAAGAGACTACACACTATCTCAACCAATCATTTAATCCTTTTAGCTACCACATATCCTTCCTAAGCTTCATAAAGTCGTCTAAATGTAGCAAAAATCAAATAATACAGACGTCACCCGTACAGAATGGGTTAAGAACATAATTAATATACTATTTTACGGCTAGGGCATCAATATACTTAAATGAAAGCAATTAGAAATAATGTTTTACAACACACCTACGGTGACCTACTACATAACCGTGAAACACTTGAGCCGGACAGTGGAAGCGAGGGAGGGAAGGTGAGGTGGAAGGGAGGAGGAGGAGGAGTGAGTGAGGGGGGTGGGGAGGTTTGTCCGAAGCTTCCAAATTACGATTTTATTCATGATTTGTGCGGCAAACTGTACCTTACCCTTCTGGCTTCTTGCCACCACCAACACGACCCCCTCCCCCCACCCACTCGCTGACTATCGGTCGCCTCACAAGGGAAAAAAAGGAAAATCTGTGGCGGCGAAACGACTGCACCAATCGGTTCCATATTTGTGTGACAAGTCCCTTACCCTTCTGCCTTCCCCCCACCACACCCCCAACGGCCTCCCACCAACCACTTTCAGCGTATCCGTACGAAGAAAAGGAAAATCCGTGGTGGCGAAACTACCTCACCAATCGGGTTCATATTTGTAACACGAGTCAATTATGCTTCTACCTTCCCCGCACCATCCCCCAAACCACCCTCCCACCACCCTCCTACCTATACGTTCGATACCATAAAAGTCAAGTCAATGATTTACTCTGAAAATTTCAGCTACATTCGGGACCATCTGGACCTGATTTCTGGCGAAAATGGACAAGGGGAGTGTTTTTTTTTACCATTATCCTGCCTTTCTCACCCAACTTGATAGATTTAGCCAAAAAAATAAAAATAAAAAATCCTCTGGCACTGGCAGATGCATAGGGTCAATAATTGTCTGGCACTCAGGGGTTTAACCTCTACCCAAACACTTTCATTATCATTATTTTAGTCTAATACCTGATTTAATACAGCTTTTTAATGTACTCCTGACAAACACTGCTATACCACCGCCCCTCCTACTTTGTTCGGCCATATTTAAACAAACTATATCCTGGTATATCAAATTCTGCTAAGAAATGCCTGGATTCTGTATTAATCCACGTTTTAGTTAGCGCTATTATGTCTATATTTTCTTTGCTAAGTGCTCTAAGTTCATTCATTTTGTTACATAAACTTCTACAATTTGTATAATATACCCTCAACCTATTACTTTTATTTGCAACTAATTTTCTATTGTTTTTAACTAATTTATTATTTCCTGTTGAGCTACTAGACCTAGACGGAAATTGGAAATTCTACTCTATCAGTATTCTCGTCATTAATATCAGTTACATGTGGCTGGGATTCTATTTGATTGTCTATTGTACTCACTGGTTTCTTTTAACAAAACCCCGCAACAATCCTATCTAGTGATCTAGCTAAAGTAGACACCCCTATACGAGAAAGGTGAACCCCATCTTGAGCATACAGCTTATCCTTACCATAGAAGAGGGACCAGTTGTCCAGGAATGGAATTCCATTTTCTTTGCAATATTTCTACAGACGGCTATTGATACCAATAGCTCTGGATAACCATTCCTTTCTTACCCCTCTTCTAGGTAGGATGCTGTGTACAACAGGAATACCTCCCTTTTTCCTAACCTTATCTAACACTTCCCAGTACTGAGTGAGCAGCTCGTCAATCCTACCTTTACATACTGTTACGACTGAGGTTTAAATACATCAGGGCTCTTATTCATTGGACTAGTAATGGCATAAATGCTATAACGGAAAGCGCTAGATCCAACCTCTGATGTATATTCCCAGTGAACAAAGAACACAAATACTCTCCAGAGTCCTATATGCAATAATAGGTTATCAAACTCTCAATAAATGTGCGTCTACTCTAGGCTTAATGTTATGTGAAAACAGCCTATTACTACCTATAACCGAAGGTGCTTGGTTATGGTATGCAAAGTAAGGTGGTAAGGGAAGTTACAGCTTACGTTACTTTAATCAATAAATGTCAGGCACTCCTGCATGAAAGAAAGTGCACTAAAGTCCTTCAACACCAACAAGGAATCTTCTTTAAATGTTAGATGCTATCAAGATGCTCGAATCGGAAATGGAACCCAAAAAGGCAGGCAGCGGAACAATGCTCGTGCAGGCTATGCACACAAAAAGGCAGGATATATAATGCAGTCGGAGCCAAGAATATCCTAAACACTACAACAATAATAATAATCGCCACGACAATGCAGTATTCCTATCAACAAAAAGAGCCTGTCGTTTGTGTCTCAATACATCAAACTAGGCTGCGAAATGCTTGTGTAATCATAAACGGGTATGCATAATAAGAGTAATTGGTTTAATATACTTAATGTCTACTATGACTGATAAAGTCTAGCTAGAGTCAATGATACGAGATACTGGTGCGCATGGCATGCCGCATAGCCTAGTGCAAATCTCAAGTCTGTGCGTCAAATATTACGTTATAAGGAAGGGTAGCTCTCTTGAGAAACCTTAATACCGAAGTAGTAAGCGTTCTCCTGGTGTACTTCAAAGACAAACTACCGAGCCTAGAACAGTGCAGAATGGTATAGGCAAAAAGCCCTCATTCGTGCATGCTCTACTCTCAATGGCACACAGACTAGAATTTACCCAATCAACTCCAGTTCTCAGGTATGTCCTGCAGCTTTTAACTAAAGCCAGCACCCATCGGAAACAATACCTTATAGTATCAGACTCCTAGTCTAGCATTATCTAATCCAGCAGAACACTAATAATTATAGGAAGCGGTACTGAACAATATGAATGCCAACCAATGCTTCGTGATCAACTTATCTTAACAACTAACATACATGGGTTATATAAGACCTTAACGCACAATACAACTGGCCAGCATTAAGCTGATTATGCAGAGTTAACCAGAGGGGGTATAATATTAATAAAAGGTGGTGAAAGATATGGAAAATGGGAGAGATAGGCAGAGGAAAAGGTTCTCAGGTGTAGAGAGGGGGACAGATATCAAAGGGATAAGAGGGATGCGTTCTAGAAACCAGATCTGAGGGAGAGAGTAGCGAGAGAGCTGTATATATACTAGCACTAGCTCGAACCGCGTAGGAAAAGCGGTAACAAGTCCTCTAGCCAATGCTAAAGAAGCTAGCCAAACATGACGTCACCAAGCATGGTAAAAAACTCCTCCAACGAATCCCCACGAGGCCAGCCAGCTATGACGTCATCGAGTATAGCAAAACACTGCGCGCCTCCCCACACTCTGTTCTACTCTCTCTCTCTCTCTCAAATCCTATCATTACTACTTAATGATAAAACATATACTTTGCAATTAAATATATAAAGCCTTGACATGGGTGAAAACAAAGAGCCTTTCTGGACTGCCCATGACACGAGCTTTCATATGAAATAAAGCACACAACAATACATCAACTGTAGCCACATCCACTGCCCTGGCAATCCTAGCGAGTCACTGTAGGACAAGCCATGCAGTTCTAACGGAGTGGTTAACGTCACACCCCCCCCCAAGATTTTTCTCAGAGGCCCAAGGCTCACAAAAATCTGATTGTTAGAACCCATGCTATGTCTCTACTTCCCCTCACCCAGCGGCAGTAAAATATCTGGCACAGTTCTCAACAAAACATTTTACAAAATTATAACCCTCCCCAACACAATAGGTCAAATCATATGTAGTTATGCTCCTCAAGAGCGAGCTTCTCTAGCCCAGCATTCTGAGAGGAGTGCAACTCAGAATTACTGCTATAACATACTGAACAAATTCAACTATCAAAGAAAGAGTTTTTATTTGATTTTTTATGTTTTTAATTTGTTTATTTCGGCTGCACTATAGGGGCAAGCCTATTTTTTTCTTCTATACCAAACGCTCAACTCCTGCTTTACGACCCAATACGCTGGGCTACAACCGCGAGCCAACAAGCACCAAGCGCAAAATACTATTCAAACTAAAGCAGGAGGCTACCCGTGTGTCAATCTACCCAGGATCATACACCCTTGAAAGACAATCTGCAACCACGTTGTCACAACCGGCAATATGGCGTATGTCCAGGCTATACTCCCGTAACATTAGCGACCACCTGGTCAGCCTCATATTCCGATTGTGAAACTGGTCCAAGAACTTGAGAGGGTGATGATCTGTGTAAACTACAACGACCGGACCATTGGCTGGAACATAGACCTCGAAATGCCCCAGCGCAAGCACAACCGCCAGCAGCTCCTCCTCGACAACAGAGCAGCTCCCCTGGGCTGAATTGAACTTCTCCGAGCAGAAACTAACAGGATGCTCCAGCCCATCATCGTCCTTTTTCACAAGGACGGCACCAGCCCCCCACACCCTTAGCATCTGTTGCTAGTTGGAAAGGTAGGCTAAAGTCAGGGGCCCTGAGGATCGGGTGAGTGCACAACAGGTGCTTCACCACTCCAAACGCCCTCTCACACTCAGGCGCCCACTTGACTTTCTTATCCTTCCAGTTATCCTCCACCTGAGCTTGACTGTCCCGTTCTCCTTCTTCACCTTGACTGCTAAACGTCATCACAGGCACAGTGAGAGGCTCAGGGGGGTGCCTCACATACTCCTTCATGAGATTAACGTGACATAACTGATTGCGCTTCCGTCTGTCTGGAGTGGCTACCAAGTAATCCAGGTCCGATAGCTTCTCAACCACCCTATAAGGACCAGTGTACTTCGCGGATAAGGGATGACCTACAAGGGGCAGTAGAATCAACACCTCCTGACCCACGTGAAACTCCCTGAGTTTAACCTTGAGGTCGTACCTGTCCTTCATGAGGGCCTGAGAGCTAGTCAAATTACGGCCAGCCAACTCCAGACTGCGCAACATCCGTTCTCGACTGTCGAGGACATACTTGAGCCTAGAACAAGGTTTTTCTGCGCCCTCCCATATTTCTTCAACCATATGGAGAGGCCCTCTGACACGGTGTCCAAAGACGAGCTCATTAGGGCTGAATCCCAAACTTTCCCCAGGTACCTCCTGTGCAGCAAATAAAACACATGGCAGGCCAAGATCCCAACCATTCCCACTCTCAAAGCAACAACAACGAAGCACAGATTCCAAGGCTGAGTGCCATCGCTCTAACACACCCTGGCTCTCCAGATGATACGCAGATGACACAACCGTAACAATCCCATGCTGCGGCATTGCTTGAACAAAGAGGTTAGAAGTGAAGTTGGATCCTTGGTCTGACTGAATTACCTGCGGGTAACCATACTGGGAAAAATACACTAGCAAGTTTCAGACCAGCGTCTTCGCTGACCCATTTCTCATAGGGTACGCGTCAGGGTACCTTGTTGCTACATCTCCCGACTGTGCATCACTGTCCTCCTTCAACTCGACAGCACCGGTACCACATTCAAGAACCTCCGGGTTTTCTAATTGCAATTTACGAATGTCCGAAGGAGCAAGCTTATCTAAGTGTTTGCGAAACAACTCATGCCCCCCTCCTACACTGAATTTAGCCTCCCGTTGCTCTCTCTCTGTGTATCGTTGCTGTCTCTTCGTCTTTTTAAGCCCATCCTCTGCCTTCTTAGTAACAGTTAATGGGTCTTCTCCAGACTCGAAAATTGGTCCTAATAATGAGTCCCCGAGAATGTCCGTTGATACTAAACTCTCAACCGCATCAACTTTCAACCCCTTCTCGGTACCTTTCCTCCACTTGTCTAAAGACTGTTGACCAGGATGTGACTCCCTGGACGCAAGAGATCTGGTGACAACACACGCCATAGGTTGCACCTGACACTTCTCAACCCACTCCTGCTCCTCCCTACTCACGTCGGCCGGCTTCTCGGCAATGACTAAGGGTGGAGCCTCAGAAGTAGGCCCCGCAAAGTCGTTGCCGAGAAGGAGGTCGACGCCCCCGACAGGTAACTTCTCCACAATTCCTACATCCAGGTCACGAGTCACACCATCAACTTCCATCTTCATTCTTACAAGCGGGTATGACCTTGTTGCATTAACCCCCTGAACCACAACCACCTGCGCCGTATTTACAGGTTTACCAGTGAAATTCCTCAACAATGTTTGCGATGCCCCAGTGTCACGCAAAATTCTCACCTCATGTCTTCTACCCCCCCACTCCACACAACCGAGTCTCCTGTGGTCACTAAAGGCATCACGGACAGGGAATAAGCCTTCCGGATCCTTCTGCACTGGCAGTGTATTTACCTCGGAAGAATTGCCTCTAACAAACTCCGATGTCCTCTTGAACACTCCAATGCCGTGAGCAAAAGACACGGCTGCCGGAGGAGTTCGACTAGGGCACTCATTTGCCTTATGACCCTCCTGGTGGCACTTAAAACACAAATTTCGGTCTCGGCTTATACTGTGATGTAAAAGGCCCCTGACTTTTCTCATACGGCGTGGTGTTAGGTTTGGATTCAGTTTTAGTTTCATTGCTCTTTTGTTTAAATGTGTCATTGCTACGGAGAGGGGGAGGATAACGGTCCCTAGCACTTGCATCGTACTTCTGTGAGGACCCGCAACCCCGAATCAACGACAGCCGTCGATCAGCCATTTCTGCTGCTTCTACTAGAGTTCTTGGGTTTTTCTTCTTTAAGTTCAAAGTTAGATCACCGCCCGTGCTCTTAAAGAACTGCTCCAACATCATTAACTGCTTAAGTCCATCAAATGTTGTTACCCTCTCAGATCGGAGCCAGTTCCCCATAGCATCGGACAAGTCCCGGGCGTGTTCTAAAAAGGTTCTATCTCTTCCCTTGGTTACACCTCGGAACCTCAAACGGTACGTTTCTGGTTGCAGTTCGTAAGCCCTCAGGACAGCCTCCTTGAGATCCTCATACACAATACATGACTCCAAAGGTAACGCATCGTAGGCTTTAAGACCCTTGCCTATTAATCTAGAGGATACAAGTGCTGCCCATTTATTCTCTGGCCACTGGTGTTCCTTGCACTTCTTCTCAAAGCGTGCGAAAAATTCTGTTACACCACTCTCATCAAACACCGGAACCAGTTTCAATAAGTGCGAGAGAGATTGATCATGAGCACGGTTACCAGCCCCAAGTTGCTGTCCCGTTGTCTCTACTCGCGACTTCTCAACGTCCATGTTGGCACAGTACCTAGTCGACTCAGCTTGGATTTTTGCTTGACTGATAGTTTTTCTCTCTTCTATCTTGGCTAATTCTAATTGCTGCTGAAGCTGAAGCTCACATGCCCTTTGTTGCTGCTGAATCTTAGCTAATTCGAGCTGATACACTAATTCTGGAGTTAACCCTTGAGGAGGTGAAGGTGCTACAATGTTTGAATTTACCGGTGGTCCCCCCAGGGGCAACCCACCCTGCCAGTCACCACCCAACTGTGGAAGCGTACCCGGGGTCGGCAAACCACTGGGATGGCTGGGAGTCGAGTGTAGGGGAAGCATGGCCGAAGGGCTCTGAGCACTCAACCCATCTCGCTCACCAGTCACCCTGCCCAGTACACACGTTATCAAGTTATCCCTGGTCATGCTGCTAGTACCCGCATGACCGATAGCTGTGGCCAGGCATTGAAGACCGTACCGATCCATACTCTCCAACCGCTCGGCAGTAACAGGCCATTGCAAAAATATCCTAGCATCCTCCTCACAGTTCACCTGATTAACCATTTCATCATACTGCTGTTCCTCAGTTTCGACATTACGTACTGTGTCTCCATTCTCCTCTGATCCGGTATAAGACATGATGCTCACAAAAATTTCCCACCTCAATATTCAGAAAAGAAGCACCCCAAACTCTTATACCTCAATATACACACAAAAATTCTCGGCAATACTCAAGGGCTATACCATGTTGCAAAAAAAAAATTATTCTTGCTGATCCCCGCAAAATATTCCCCAAAACAACAAATGTTCCCTGCTAATAAATGTAGGTTCACCAAATCCTAGGTAAGGTCGCCATTTGTTACGACTGAGGTTTAAATATATCAGGGCTCTTATTCATTGGACTAGTAATGGCATAAATGCTACAACGGAAAGCGCTAGATCCAACCTCTGATGTATATTCCCAGTGAACAAAGAACACAAATACTCTCCAGAGTCCTATATGCAATAATAGGTTATCAAACTCTCAATAAATGTGCGTCTACTCTAGGCTTAATGTTATGTGAAAACAGCCTATTACTACCTATAAGCGAAGGTGCTTGGTTATGGGATGCAAAGTAAGGTGCTAAGGGAAGTTACAGCTTACGTTACTTTAATCAATAAATGTCAGGCACTCCTGCATGAAAGAAAGTGCACTAAAGTCCTTCAACACCAACAAGGAATCTTCTTTAAATGTTAGATGCTATCAAGATGCTCGAATCGGAAATGGAACCCAAAAAGGCAGGCAGCGGAACAATGCTCGTGCAGGCTATGCACACAAAAAGGCAGGATATATAATGCAGTCGGAGCCAAGAATATCCTAAACACTACAACAATAATAATCGCCACGACAATGCAGTATTCCTATCAACAAAAAGATCCTAAGTCGTTTGTGTCTCAATACATCAAACTAGGCTGCAAAATGCTTGTGTAAACATAAACGGGTATGCATAATAAGAGTAATTGGTTTAATATACTTAATGTCTACTATGACTGATAAAGTCTAGCTAGAGTCAATGATACGAGATACTGGTGCGCATGGCATGCCGCATAGCCTAGTGCAAATCTCAAGTCTGTGCGTCAAATATTACGTTATAGGGAAGGGTAGCTCTCTTGAGAAACCTTAATACCGAAGTAGTAAGCTTTCTCCTGGTGTACCTCAAAGACAAACTACCGAGCCTAGAACAGTGCAGAATGGTATAGGCAAAAAGCCCTCATTCGTGCATGCTCTACTCTCAATGGCACACAGACTAGAATTTACCCAATCAACTCCAGTTCTCAGGTATGTCCTGCAGCTTTTAACTAAAGCCAGCACCCATCGGAAACAATACCTTATAGTATCAGACTCCTAGTCTAGCATTATCTAATCCAGCAGAACACTAATAATTATAGGAAGCGGTACTGAACAATATGAATGCCAACCAATGCTTCGTGATCAACTTATCTTAACAACTAACATACATGGGTTATATAAGACCTTAACGCACAATACAACTGGCCAGCATGAAGCCGATTATGCAGTGTTAACCAGAGGGGGTATAATATTAATAAAAGGTGGTGAAAGATATGGAAAATGGGAGAGATAGGCAGAGGAAAAGGTTCTCAGGTGTAGAGAGGGGGACAGATATCAAAGGGATAAGAGGGATGCGTTCTAGAAACCAGATCTGAGGATGAGAGTAGCGAGAGAGCTGTATATATACTAGCACTAGCTCGAACCGCGTAGGAAAAGCGGTAACAAGTCCTCTAGCCAATGCTAAAGAAGCTAGCCAAACATGATATCACCAAGCATGGTAAAAAACTCCTCCAACGAATCCCCACGAGGCCAGCCAGCTATGACGTCATCGAGTATAGCAAAACACTGCGCGCCTCCCCACACTCTGTTCTACTCTCTCTCTCTCTCTCTCAAATCCTATCATTACTACTTAATGATAAAACATATACTTTGCAATTAAATATATAAAGCCTTGACATGGGTGAAAACAAAGAGCCTATCTGGACTGCCCATGACACGAGCTTTCATATGAAATAAAGCACACAACAATAAATCAACTGTAGCCACATCCACTGCCCTGGTGATCCTAGCGAGTCACTGTAGGACAAGCCATGCGGTTCGAACGGAGTGGTTAACGTCACAATACATCATTACTCCCTGTACTAAGACAGATAATGGGGCTATCTCCAATATCTTGCATGATGTCATACACTTGTCATACACTTTCTCTAACATCCTCCCAACCCCCGGCACCAGGCAGACAGACAAGCTTCCTAACATTAGTACAGGTAGACCTACCTAGGTGTCTGACCATGGAATCGCCTTACCTTTTGTCGAAGATGTAGTGGCAGCAGAGGCAGAAGCGGGTCCTGAGGCAGTCGCAGCAGTGTTAGTGGTAGTGGTAGCAGAAGCCACTTTGGGTGGGGGAGCAGCCGCTGCCTCAGTAAGTCCTCTGTGGGGAGACTTACCTTCTTTCCCCCTACTCTTCCCACCTTGGGAAACACTCCTTTCTTCACCATCACATTCATCAGCTAAGGTGATGAATTTGTTGCTGGTGATAACTGGTTGCCTTTGTAGCCTGCAGGTTGTTGCACTGGTAGAAACCACTTTCCAGGGAGCATTACGATCCCTAGGAACACTAGTCTCACTCTTCTTATCAGCCAAAGTTAGCTTTAAGGCGAAATGTTCATCTTTGAGAGACTGTACCTCTCTCTCCACATCCTCCAGCTTTTCTTGCAAAGCAAGCCAAAGCTGGATACTGTGAGAGGAGGTAGCATTCTCGTCAACACTAGCCATTTAAATAAAAGCTATAACAATATCACCATACTAAGGGATAAAGATAAGCCACTGGGAATCACTAGGGACAGGTCCTCTCTGAGCAAGGGTCAGGCAGGTACTGAGAGAAGATGAAAGGCTGATTTTGTTATTGTTGAAGTATAAGGGATAGTTATGTGGGAGTTCTTGATGGGTAGATACATGGAGATATTTGGTTTTGGAAGCATTGAAAGCAACAAGATTTTTCTGCCCCAATCAGAAATAATTGATAGATCAGAAGATAGGCGACCTTATAACGTAAGTTTTGGAGTGATTGCATGCTGGGGCGTTCTGAATAACTAGTTGAATAGTGTAAGGTAGAGTCATTAGCATATAAATGGATAGGACTAAAGGTACAGTGGAGAAGATCATTAATGAATATTAGAAAGAAAATTGGAGATAGCATAGGACCCTGAGGAATACCGAAGTTGATAGGATGAGGAAGTGAACGATGACCGTCCACAACTGCATCTATGGAACGGCGAGAAAGGACATTAGAGATAAAATCACAGATAGACAGATAGAAACCGAAGGAGGGTAGTTTAGAAGTTAGAGATTTGTGCCAGACTCTATCGAAGGCCTTTGGTAGTCAGATAGAAAAGGTCTCACCGAAGTACCGACAGGAGGTTGACCAAGAGCTAGTAAGGCCATGGAAGCAAGAATCATTCCATGGGAAATCATAGAAGTACTGCCGAAGAGCCTCTCAGCCAGCAGTGCTAATATACCACAAGTGCCTCCGGCAGGGTGGGTCGGAAGGCCGTACTGGAGAGACAGGACAGGTGACAGAGATAAGGCTATGATCGGAGGAGCTCAGCGGAGGGAGAAGAGTTACAGTGTAAGGAGAAGGATTAGTGGTAAGAAATAAGTCGACAATGTTTGGCTGATCTCCAGGGCGGTCTGGGATACGGGTGATGTTCGGAAATAACTACTCTAGGGTAATTTAGGATAAAACAGATGTAGGCTTGTTCACCAGGTTTGTCAGTGAAATTAGAAGAGAGCCATTGGTGGTGGTGAACATTGAAATCTCCTAGGATTGAGATTTCGGAAAAGGGAGAGATGAAGAGAATGTGTTTCACTTTAGAAGTAAGATAGTCAAAGAATTTTGGATAGCCAGTAGCATTAGGGGAGAGATAAACAGCCCAGTTAGATTTAGTGAGAGAGTGACAAGATAGCTTAAGCCAGAGAGTTGAGAATTCAGAAGAATCAAAGTTGGGAACACGAGAGCAAGAAAGATTGTTGCGTACATACACACAACATCCACCTTTCGCTTTGAATTGAGGATATAGATAGTAGGAGGATACATAGAAGGGTTTGATGTCTGTTGCCTTAGACAACTGTGTTTCGGTGAGAAAAAGTAAGTCAGGTTTGGTAGAGGAGAGATGGTGTTCCCCAGAGAGGGAAGGCCGCAAACATTGTTTTATTATTTTTTGGGGGTAAACTTTTGGTTGGGTTTAGATGACAGCCAATCTACATAGCCACTCCACCTCTATATTTTCCGTTGCATCTATTTTTGTGAAAAATACATAACAATATGAGTCGATATATTTGGAAATTATATATCTATTTTTCAAATCAAGGTAATTTACTATGGCACTAATTACATACCATTATTTGGTTCATCTTGTTTGTCCTTAATCGAACATGCAGTGAAGGATAATATTTTGATTCTTACTTTATATCGGGGCTCAGTGCGCCCCTGTATTGAATATTTTTCGCCCGTGTGCCGTGTGCACTTCTCGAACGAGTAGTTCCCTACAATTTCTTTGTACACGCTGCAATGTTGCAAATCTTTCACTCTTCTATCGCTATTACAACAATCAGTGTTCTTCAGAGTTCTGTCAATGTATACCCCCTCCCTTGCGGTGAGTGCGAGGCACCCGCCTTTCAACAGTCCCACTCCTATTCTGTCCAGGTCTCCAGCCCAAGAATTGGCAAATTTTCCCTTTTTCTACTCAACAAGTGAACTCTGGAACTCTCCCTCAATCAATCTTGCCTTCATCCTATGACTTATACTGCTTTAAACTTCGTGTGTCAAAGCATTTTGACTCCAACGTCCCTTGAATTTGACTGTCACTCTTTTAACTTTGGGGTAGACACTCGTTACCTTTGCCTTTTGTCTCCTCCATACAAATAGACACAAATAATACAGCAATTACAAAGGAGTACAAAGGAAATCAAGCAACAACAGGTCTAGTGACCCAGGACGTCGCCGATACAGAAGGGGTTAATGAAGATATAATACACCTCTCTGATTTTGTTACGTCCTTCCTAAGCTGTATACAATCGTCTAATGATAACTAAAATATGAGGAATAATGGCGTCATCTGTACTGAAGTGGTTAATAAACCACTCTTATACCTCACACTTGTTTTAGATAAATGAATACCGTCTCCTTTATACAAGGACGATTTCCCTTGGAATTCTCCCCAATTATTTACAAAGAATACGTTTCCTCGGTCACGCAATTATTTTACTGAATTATTGAATACTAGTGTTTGATAATATTGTTACCGTAGAAGTTCACTTTCAACCTAGGGGTGATTCAGAATATTACGCATGCTTTAGTTTTTGTAATTCATCCCTCTGATATACCATTAATATGTCTTTTATATGGACCAAACAGAAAGAGGGATAGAGAGAGAGAGAGAGAGAGAGAGAGAGAGAGAGAGAGAGAGAGAGAGAGAGAGAGAGAGAAATAATATCAGACCAAGAAGGCTCTCCCCCACCCTCCAATCTTTCCAATTAAAAGCATGGAAGACAATATATGACGAAATCGCCATGTTGTACGAAAAAGTATATTTTTAGTCTCTGTAAGAGTTGGAACAGTTACCTATCATGTAATAAATGATGTTGTAATACAGGGCTCGGACCGAGAGTGAGGTGAAAGGATGGAGTTGAGAGGTATATGCGTACATTGGTGTCGGCTGACGGGGGGGGGGGGGGGGGGGGGGGGGGGGGGGGGGGGGGGGGGCGCAGAGGTGCATGGGGGCGATTCATTAGTGACCACCACTTTGGGGATCATAGATATATAGATAGATTATATATACATTTTATAGGTTTATTGTAAGAAATAAGACACTGCATGCATATCATTGTAAAGAGGTAAACGTAAACTTATTATAATTCCAATAAACATAGTTGTTAAATTAGCCTATCAATGGTAAGCCCGAGCGTTACTCGATATATACTTTAACTCTTTAATTCTTAGAGGGCCGTCCAAAGTTGAATAAACTCATCTATTGATAGCCTGAATATAATGAAATAAAGGATTCCTACTGTTGATAGGGTTAAAGGTTAGGTCAGTTGTACACTCGGTCAAAAAAGTATCTGGACGGTTTCCCTTGGAACTCTCTTCAATTATCTACAGAGATAAAATTTTCTCGGTTACACATTTTTGTTACTGAATTACTGACTTCCAGTGCTTTTACTGTAGGAGTTCGCTTTCAACCTAGGGATGATTCCGCTTATCACCCAAATGTCACTTTGACCAGTGTAATGTACTTCCCTAATGTATTTTGTAGGGATCAAACCTAGAGAGAGAGAGAGAGAGAGTGATAGATGAAGTAATGTGTCAGCAGATCTATTAATTCTTATGAGGCAACTTTTGGCCTATGAGAAAGTGTGAAGTGATGCAGACCAAAGAGGTTCACCCCCACCCTCCAATCTTTACAATTCACCCGTTCAGTATCGGTGACATCCTGTACATTATATTCTGGTTACTATTAAACCATTTTATTCAGCTTATAATGGGACTCGTGGAATCAAAAAGACTTCGAACAATCTTATTTAACCCTTTTTACTACCACAGATCCACCTTAAGCTGCATAAAACCGTCTAAATATAGCTTGAAAACAATTAAAACAATCGTTACCGATACAGAAGGGGTTAAGAGCACGGAAGACAATATATGACGGAATCGCTATGTTGTAAGCGATAATTTATATTTAGTCTATGGAAGAGTTGGAACAGTTAGCTATTATGTTAATTATGTTGTAATAGAGGACGCATAGGTTTATGGTAAGAAACATAACACTGCATGCAGGTAGTACTTTACCTTATAATTATGTTGTAATAGAGGACGCATTGAATATATAATGTATAGGTTTATGGTAAGAAACATAACACTGCATGCAGGTAGTACTTTACCTTATAATTATGTTGTAATAGAGGACGCATTGACTATATAATGTATAGGTTTATGGTCAGAAACATAACACTGCATGCAGGTAGTACTTTACCGTATAATTCCCACAAACTGTATAACACCGGCTAGTTATAGCCAGAATAAACTGTCAGAATGTGACATAATCTTAAATAGGTTAAATTAAATTTGAAAAATTGACAGTATGAATATATATACACCATTTGAGGAGCACTTTATTGACAACGTAACCTGAAGAAGCTTTCTGCGAAACTTTGGCAATAAAGTGTTCCTCCTCATAATGGTGTATATATTCAACATTTAAGGCACAGTCTTCAATGAGCAATTGGGCTGTAAATGTTCACACTTATTACCTGGCTGACTCTTCCCAGTTGGTGGATGATTTGCTCGATTGCTGTAATCGTTTTATATTATATTTTAGTTATTTATTTTTATAGAAGTTACTGATCAAGATTGTTGGCCTAATTATAATGCATTTACTATAGTTAATCAGATTAGTCAACTGATTTATAGCAAAATACACATAATTTTACATATATATATTCCCCATAAAATGGAAAAACAAGACCAATGTACAGTTGTTAACATAAGGTATGTTCCTCTTTGTTATATTATGTATGAAAGTAAAATAGTGTGAATGAATCGCGAGCATGGTTTATCTTAATTATAATTTTGATTACTCAGATAAGTTAATCACTGTGTAAGACACTACACTTGTAATTCAATCATGCGGATTATATTTCTATGTAAAAGATTCTAGAGAGGAACATAACTTATATGGACGACTATACACCCGCCAAGATATCCAGCTGGGCCAGTGGTAATTATAGTTATGTTATTATAAAGTAATACAGTACAGTAATGGCAAACAAAATACACAAACCTAACCTAACCATTGGTTAGTTCATTGCTGTCTTTTGTATTTTACATATATATTTTTGGGTGAGGGCTGGTCCTATCCAGGGTAAAGTTTGGCATCCTCTAACCAATTTTAGCCGTTTATGTATGTCTCTTTTACTGTCCTACTTTTCCTTCTGGGGTCAGGGGGCTAGGAATCCTCCTCCTCTTGTAAAATTGTCCCACTCGACGAGACAAAGAAAGGGGCGAGGGAATGCGGAAGTGGTCCCAGACCCTAAGAATTGGAACTGTAAATGTTGTTGCTGTTCGGACTCTGTCTTAAGTCGGCCACCTCCAGCAATGGGGTATGTGCCTGAGTATATGTATACATGCATAAATATATACATACATAAATATATACATACATACATACATACATACACACATACATATTTGTAAATTGTTTAAGTACCATCAATAACAGAAGCCCTGGGCCAGCTGGTAATCTGCCTACCGTATATTATATTTCACGGCACAATTCTTATATATATATATATATATATATATATATATATATATATATATAATATATATATATTTGTTGGTCAGTAAGCCTTCTTGGAGTAATAGCCTTATAGGTTCCAAATGGACTCTGTAGTTTTTACCCAATTTCTTTACATAAAACATGTCTATTAATGATATATTATCTATGATAATGCTGATATATGTACTTTCCATGTTATTGTTCACTAACAAGTATATACTTATTGAACCATAAGAATCTAATTATTCTCCCCGCTGGTAATGGACATAGTGTTGTTGTTTGTTAGTAGATAAGAATCCAAAGTGATTATGTCAACGCAATATCTACACATACACTCACATACACATGCACAGAAATACACGGTTTAACCCATTCAGTATCGGTAACTTCCTATTAACTATATTCCGGTTAGTATTAGAATATGTTATTTAGTTCAAAAAGGGTCTCCAGCAACTAAAAGGCTTCGAACTACCGCACACAATCTCCTTTACTACCACAGGTCTTTCTTAAGCTGTACAAAATCGTCTAATAACCCAGGACTCTAGCCTTCGTAGCAACATGCTCTGGACCTATCTCCCTGAATCTGTCTTTCCCTCATACTATGACTTAAGCTGCTTCAAACTCCGTGTGTCCAGACATTTTGACTCTAACGTACCTTAAATTTGGCTTCCTAACACTCTTTCAACTTTGGAAGGGACACTCTTTATAGACAGCATTGCCTTTTGTCGCCTTCATACACATAAACAAAAAAATGAAGAGTAAGACGAAACAACAACATTGTAGAACGATCATTGGACAGTTGAGGGATATTATTGTTCTTTGGGTTGAACGGAAGTATCATAACTACAATAAGGGGCAATATAAGAGGAGGGACAAGTGGGAATAGGTTTACCCAAGCAAGGAGTAGGATCGTAATAATTTTTTTTTTTTTATATTCCAACTTACTTCCTCTCGGGCATAGGCTGAGAGCCTTAACATTCACCGCTTTACAATGAACAGTGAAGCCCGTGAGGTCTTGTTCCAGTCTAGGGAGTGAGACATGTGAAGCACGTAGAGTACAACGAGCACTTGCCTTCACATGAGGCACGGTGCTCACTCATGGCCCGAAACGACTCCATCTCTGAAGCCACCTCGTTCCCGTGCTTCACTGTCTCACCCACTACACTCGGACTCTCACACTTACACACACACAACGCCACCTGTTGAGCAGATACCTCACCAGGCATTGCACCCCTATAGCATATTTTGAATATGGGAATATTCATACAGTGCTATTTAATCAGGGAACAATGAGGGTATTTTATTGACGTTTCGGTGGGCTTGTGGTAATGCACTGATACTAGGTACAGCACAAATTCCATCCCAATAATATCCAGTAATAGGTAATTAGGTTTGTTTGATGTGTACCTGGAATACCTGTCTGTAGTGAGTTGGGTGCCTTGCCAGCCTCACCTACCTACTAATTAGTGTGTGTATGTGTGTGTGTGTGTATTTACCTAATTGTATTTACCTATTTGTAATTTTACAGGAGTGAGCCTAAGCTCGTGATGTCCCGTCTTCCAAACTCATATTATCATATTTTACTTTGAATTGGCTTATACTCTTGGCATACACTACCTTTTCTGGGAGTGAATTCCACTTTCCTACGCTTCTACAAGGAAAGGCAAATTTTCTCACATCCTTCTATCTTGCAATGTAGTAAGGCCTATCTTTTCCACTCGTTCTTCATAGCTGCATCCTCTCAATTCTGGAACTAATCTTGTTGCTGCCCTCTGAACTTTTTCCAGTTTATCTATGTGCTTCTTCAGATGTGGACTCCATACAACTGTTGCATATTCTAATGTGGGTCTTATAAAGGTAACTATTATTTTTTTAATCATATCCAAATCCACGTATGAAAAAGCAACCCTAACATTGGCTAGCAGTCCATAAGCGTTTCTCACCTTCTCGTTTATGTGATCTTCAGGTGATAGTTTGGGATTTATTATTACCCCCAAATCTTTTTCTTTCCTTGAAGGTTTAAGCTCTTCTTCACCCATTTTATATCTTCCATGCGGCCTTCTTTGACTTTCACCCATCTCCATGACATGACACTTCTCTGCATTAAAATCCATTTGCCAAATTTTACTCCACTCGAAAATACTCGTGACATCCTGCTGCAGAGCCACGCAAGAATCTTGATCTCTTATTTGTCTAAGTAACTTTGCATCATCAGCAAACAGGTTAACATAACTTTCCGAGCTGATGTTACCTGGCATATCATTAATTTACAGTAGGAACATGATCGTTGCTAAAACAGCGCCCTGCGGTACCCCGCTCGTAACCTCTTTCCAACTTGAAAATTGTCCTCTGACTACTGTTATCATCTTTCTTCCAACAAGAAAATCCTTCATTCACTTAACAAGTGATCCTCCAATTCCGCCTTTCATTTCCAGCTTCCATAATAGCCGTTGATGTGGAACACGATCAAAGGCCTTTTTAAAATCTAAATAGATGCAATCCACCCAGCCCTCTCTCTCTTGCAATATTTCATTAACTCTATCATAGAAACTTAATAAATTAGTCACACATGACCTACCTGATCTAAAACCAAATTGCTTACTTGATAATAAACTATTTTTTTCTAAGTGTTCTACCCATCTCTTTCTAATCAACTTCTCTAAGACCTTGCACACTACACTCGTGAGGGACACTGGTCGGTAATTTAGAGGATCATCTCTATTTCCTTTCTTGAACAAGGAGACGATGTTTGCTGTTTTCCATATGGAGGGTAACTTTCCTTCTCTTAACGATTGTTCAAATATGATGTTGAGTGGGTGGCTTAATTCCTCCGCGCATTCCTTCAAAACCCAGCATGAAACTTCATCTGGTCCCATTGCCTTCCTTTGATCTAAATTCATCAGCAACTCTCTAACTTCTTCTTTCTTGATAACTATATCATCCATTCCAGTTTCCTTTACTCGATTGTCTTTATCTTCTACGAATGCATTTTCTTTAACAAACACTGACTGAAACTTTGCATTTAATACTTCACTTATTGCTTGTTTATGTTCATAAACTTCACCATCCACAACAACTCTGTATTTTATCTTTCACTTTTAGTTTCCTTCTAATATAGCTGTAAAAAAGATTAGGTTCTTTATGACTTCTGTTTATTATATCTTTTTCATAATTTGTTTCCTCTTTTCTTCGTACTTGGGTATACCCATTTCTTGCCTGCTTGTATTTGTGATATGCTTGTTTTGTGTTATGTCTCCTATATCTATTCCATAACAGATCTCTCTTCTCTTTAGCTAGTCTACATCTCTCGTTAAACCATTCTCTGTTTCCCCTTCTCTGATTTCCCTTTTGTTTGGGTATATTTCTCGATACTCCCTCGTTATACACCTCGATAAAATAGTTATATTGCTGTTCTACATCACGTTCCTCTAACTCTTGTTGCCAATTTATTTGCCTAAAAAAATTGGGCGGGTGCCCAACCCCGAAAGGGGTTGAAATAGGGGAGCTATCCCCCCGCCAAAGGCAGCTTTCTAGGGCCTTTCCTAGCTGATACTGAGAGGATTGGGTTCTAGTCATGTGGTGATGGGCTGGTCTATCAGAGTGAGAGCTGAGCAATCTCTGCCATACCCATAGCTTACTCTGACTGTTCCTTTAACTTATATATTTTCTAGATCTCAAGTGACGTCGTCTCTTCCGTGGATTGACCTCCCAATCTACCAAGATTGGAAGCCAAAGCGTCACATTTTTCCCTTGCCCCTCAACTTTCTCTTCATAATTGCTAAGGGGCACAGGGCCCTGGGTGGGGCTTTGGTTTCCCGGGCGTTTCCACACCCTCCTCAGCTCCCCGCCATGGAGTGGCTTAGGTCACCCAGGCTTTATTGTGGTCGGCGGGGAGGGTTCTGTGGGGGCACTCGGTTATGGCCTTGGAATTGCTCGGGGCCTTGGGGCTGTTCGGCCAGGCAGCTTGGGGAACAACAACAACAACAACAACCCCTTGCAAAATTTAGTCTGTCTTGTTTGTGCTCTTCCCTCTCCTTGGTGATGTCATAATTAACAATAAACCGGAAACTCAATAGAGTATGGTCACTTTTACCGAGTGGAGGCATGTACTCCAAACTCACAATTTCATTATCTGTTCTAGTAAAGATTAAATCTAAAATCGACGGTATGTCCTCTCCTCGCACTCTGGTTGGTTCATTAACGTGCTGATGCATGAAAAATTCCATCATTAAGTTAATTAATCTACTACTCCAGGTATGATTCTCCCCTCTAGTTTCCATGTTTAGCCAGTCAATATCTTTAGAGTTAAAATTCCCCACTAACAATACTCTATAATGCCTTCTTTCAGATTGTTGTAGTAACATATCTAAATTTTGTATGGTTTTATCTGTTAGTTCTTCATAATCATCCTTATGCCAAGCACTGGTTAGTGGTGGCATATACACATTAATGATTAGCAAATGTTCTTCACTTACCGTAATTTTAATGGCTATTGTTTCGTGTTTATCTATGTCAATTACTTCCTCTATGCTAGCATGTAGATCCTCCCTTGTCAAAATCATCACACCTCCTCCTTTTTTGCCTGTCCTGTCCCTCCTCCATATATGATATCCATCCACACCTACAACTACATTCCCAATGTTGTCATTCAATTTTGTTTCTGTTAAACATATTATATGTGGTTTCTTAGAATTAACTAAATCTCTTAGTTCTAACAATTTCGATGGCAGTCCATCAATATTTGTATACAGTATATTAAGGAACTCGTTTTTATTTTCTGGCCTAACTCCCCCTGCCACTCCTACCGTTCTTGTTATTTTCTGGCCTAACTCCCCCTGCCACTCCTACCGTTCTTGTTGTTTTCTGGCCTAACTCCCCCTGTCACTCCTACCGTTCTTGTTGTTTCACATACCATTTTCTGGCCTAACTCCCCCTGCCACTCCTACCGTTCTTGTTGTTTTCTGGCCTAACTCCCCCTGCCACTCCTACCGTTCTTGTTGTTTTCTGGCCTAACTCCCCCTGCCACTCCTACCGTTCTTGTTGTTTCACATACCATTTTTTGGCCTAACTCCCCCTGCCACTCCTACCGTTCTTGTTGTTTTCTGGCCTAACTCCCCCTGCCACTCCTACCGTTCTTGTTGTTTTCTGGCCTAACTCCCCCTGCCACTCATACCGGTCTTGTTGTTTTCTGGCCTAACTCCCCCTGCCACTCCTACCGTTCTTGTTGTTTTCTGGCCTAACTCCCCCTGCCACTCCTACCGTTCTTGTTGTTTCACATACCATTTTTTTATCCGAAGCCCCACTACTTTGAAGAAAACAAAAAATCCTTTTCCTCTGGTGATCGTTCGTTGTTCTTTTTCTTTGCCTCCTCCAATTTTTCCTTTAGAACAGTCCTGTCTTCTCTACATAAATCTCTCCGTAACATTAAATGATTATATTTGTCACTGTCTTTTAACTTCCAAGCGTTCCTTAGCACTTCATCTAAAACCTGACTATTCATAAATGTTACTTTTAATGGCCTTACCTTTTCCTTGTCATACTTCCCGATTCTTCTAAATTCAGCAACTTCTTTTTCTACATCATAATCGATCAATTCTCCGAAGAGATCTTTCACAAACTTATCCTCCTCCGTGTCTCTATTAACTCTTGATTCTATTTATTTTTCTTTATTTCCAAATATGATCAAGGATTTGTTTTTGTCTACAGTCTCCCTCAGAAGTTTTTCATTGCTTCTTATCACCTTTTTTATTTAATTTTCTATTTTGTTTTCTTTCTTTGCTCGTTCTACTTCACGTGAATATTCCTCTTTTTTTCTTACAATTTCTGCAAAACTAACTTTCATATGTTCTCGACATTCATTAACCTTTTTGTTCATTTCTACCACCTCCTGTTCTAAGCCCTGTTTTCCATTAAGAATGTGTTTTTCTTCTTTCGGGAGTTAGTCTCGCTGTTCTGCCACCTGTTCCACAACTGAATCACATGATACCTGATCGACTCTTTCCTTCTGCTTCGTTATTTTCTCACTCATTTATTTCATCATGGTTCGAATCTCTGCCATTTCCTGCTGTCTATTTCTATCCTTTTCCTCTAGGGCTTCGTTTCGTGTGTGTACATTTTTAAGTTCCAGATTGAGTTTCACTACATTTTCCCTTAAAGATCTATTTTGATCCCTTGCCCTTTTACACTCTTCTTCTATCTTATCAATTTTATTTGTTATTTCTTTTATCAAACTGCTATCAAATGTACCAATGGACTCATCACTAACCTGTTTGTTGTCTTGTTCGGAACTATCGTGGGATTGGGACGCTTCAAATGAACTCGCCATTTTGGCTACACATGCCGGCTTTTGTGTTCGCCTGGTAGAGCGCCTTAACACATTTTCACTTTCCATATAGTAGCTTGCCAAGAGTATTCACTACAAAATGAAGATAATACTTCACATGATATTATGATTGTTATCCAACCAATGCTTAAAACAAACAATTTACGGGACACCACCAATACTCCCTGTAAACCACAAAAGGTCGGAGCTCCTTCTCAACTGTGTGTGTATGGGTGTGGGTGGGTGGGTGGAATTCCGGTCTGTAGTGAGTTGGTTACCTTGCCAGCCACACCTACCTAATATTTAGTGTGTGTGTCAGAGAAAGAGAAGAGAGAGGGTGTTTTCTGTGTTCAATAAATCCAACAACAACAACAGTGCAGGATTAAGTGAAGGCAAACACCTGCTGCATTTCTTCCGCCATAACAGGTCTGTCCAAATATTGCTTTGGCTTTTCAATTTGTTTGACAGCTTCACCTCCGGCAGGAATACCCTACATATAAATGCTTGGAAGTATTAGGGTTCATATATATTTGTATTTCTATGTTGCAAAAATCCCCAGGCAAATAAAATAACACAGTTCCGTACAATCCCAATATTTATTATTGGTTTGCAACATTAACCTTTGTAGCCTGGCACTGGCCATTAATCTTCCATTCATGGATTCTATCATTAGGCGATTTTATTCAGTTTAGGAAGAAATGTTGGCACTCAGATGGTTAATTAAGATAGTTTTTACCGCTCTGATTCCTAGAGGTCCTTCCTAAGCTGCATAAAATAGTCTACTAATAGCCAGGAAAAATAAAACACGGCATCGTATCTTAAAGGGACAAGTATCTTGTTCTAGCCCTCTGGCGATTATGACGCATTTTGACAGTTTATTTGGCTATCATTAGACGATTTTATATAATTTAAAATGGATCTGTGGGAAGTAATATGGTAAGTATTATCTCAATTAACCCTCTGACTTCCATATACGCTTTTTAATCTTAAAGAAATCGTTTAATAATAGCCAGAAAACAAAAACATGCGTCACTGTATCTTCTACGAGTTAAGTATTCTGGCCCTATCTGTTTATCTCTTTCTATCTACCTAGGAATGGACTGCTATAATTAGGCGATGTTATTCAGTTAAGGAAGACATTTTGGAACTCGGATGGTGAAATTAGGATTGTTTTTACCGCTCTGATTCCTAGATATCTTCCTTAAGTTGCTTATAATGCACCAATAATAGCCAGAATATGGTGAAGAAACACGCAATCTTATGTTGAAGAAATAAAATGTATTATTTTAATGTTCTTATCTGGTAGTTGTACCTGTCGAACCATTATCCAAAATCCCCCTCCCCTTTTACTAGAATCATAATCATCTCTTGGTGCAAATGATATAACTAGTACATATTTTTGTTTTGTTTAATACTATGGCGTATTTAAAACAAATATTCTTGCTGACTTTAGACAAGTTCATGCAGTTTACGAAGTTATGAGAACGTCTACCAGTCAAAGGGTTAACCCGTGGAGCCCCGGCTAGTTTTGTAATGTTTGTTCACCAGAACCCGGCCGGTTTTCAAAAAATGGTTTTATTCCAGAAACAATAGCGAATGGGTTAGGAATGAAGGAAAAACCACGAAAAAACGCTCAAAAAGCTTAAAAAATGGTCCTACAGAGCCCCCGAAAACGTATTTTACAAGAGTAAAAAATTGAAGGCAATTACCCCAAAAAAACAGGTTATTGCGCGCTCACACGCATGCACGTGGACTTTGAGAGTTTTCAACCATCGGCACGGTTGCGTGGGATACGTACACAGTTCCCATACAAATCTGAGCCCTCTTGAGTGGCTACACCTGAGGTTACGGTCGGCGCAATTAGGGTGACGCGTCAGGCGCGTCTCTGGGGCTGTGCGTTACATACATCGCCGACGCGTCAGACGCGTCGCTGGGGCTGTACGGGTTAAATAAGATTTTGATTATACGTACGATGCCTACACAATATTTCTAAACTTTATATAAATAATAATTTTATAATACCCAGAATAAAATAAGGAAATATTTTTGGGCATGGACTGCAGTCTCTGTTGTCAATGTTACAGTATATTCACCCATTATGCCCCTTTCCCACTGGTGCGACAACTCACGATTTTCGTCGCCGACACCAATAAATTGGCACATTCGTGACATGTCTCAACACCTCTCATGAAAAATCGTTTGACTCTCAAGGCCCCGCAAGGGCTCTCGCGGGTCGTCGCAAATGTTCGGACCGTGCTGCCCCTTTCCCACTGATGTGACTTCTCACGATTTATCGCCGACACCAATAAATTGGCACATTCGTGACATGTCTTAAACCCTCTCATGAAAAATCGTTTGACTCGCAAGGCCTCCCAAGGCCTCGCAAGGGCCCTCGCGGGTCATCGCAAATGTTCGGACTGTTCAAAATTTTGGACGAGGACTCACGAGGGTTCGTTGCCCTCGCAAGCATCGTCTAGCATCGCCGAGGGATCTGCGAGGGCTTCTGCGATCATCTGCGACATCAGCGAGACATCGCGGAGGGTTTCGCACATAAAAAACTTTGCTACGATGCATGGATGCTCACTGATGCTCTCCGATGCTCGACGATGCTTGCGAGAACATCGACGATGTCAAAGAGCACCTTGAGCAGTAAACAAAAATGATTAGGCCTATAGTGAACCTGTCAACCCTTTTTTCTATGCACCTCTCTTGGGGGGTTCACCTGTTTATTTTTCTCTTTCTCTCCTTTTCTCTCTTTCTCTGGTTTGTATCCATTCAGCCCCATTCAGCCAACTGTTTTAAGACGTTTATCCCCATCCAAGTATCGATATCTTCCTGGCAAGCGATAGCGAACCAGCATTATATGGAGAAATCCGGCTTCGCCGGAGAAATTTTTCTATCGAAAAATGTACAAATTTAGCTTGCTCTCAACAACAAAATGTATATATACAGTATTGGCTTGCTACCGCTCACCAGGAAAATATTGAAAACTGGATGAGGGTAAACGTCTTAAAACAGTAGGCTGAACGGGGCCGAACGGATACAAGGCAAAGAGAGAGGGAGAAAAAGAGGAAGAAAAAAAAAAAAACGAGGAGAGAGGGAGAGAAAGAGAAAACCAAAAAAGGAAAAAAGCTGGGCTCATAAGCCGTTACACAAACATTGAGCCCACCTCGCTGTTTTTGTTTTCTCTTTCTCTCCCTCTCTCCTCGTGTTTTTGTTCTCTTTCTCTCCCTCTCTCTTTGCCTTGTATCCGTTCGACCCCGTTCAGCCTACTGTTTTAAGACGTTTACCCTCATCCAGGTTTCAATATTTTCCTGGTGAGCGGTAGCGAGCCAACATATATATTTTTATTTTGAGAGCAAGCTACATTTGTACATTATTTGATAGAAAAATGTCTCCGGCGAAGCATTGCCAATCTCCGAATTAAGGGGAGATGGGTCATTTTTCTAGTCCCCTTCCTTCCTCATGGCTAACCCCATTAGTTTTCATATTTTATGACATTCGGCCCATTAGTTTGGCAATTTTAAGACATTTCACCCCATTTGTTGTCAATATTAAAACTTTCGTGTCATCGCTTGAATCGCCGAAGACGTCGCAGAACAATCGGCGAGTTTTCTTTCACCATCGCATGATATCGCAAGATATTTTTGAAAATGTGACATTCCTCGCAGAGATCATCGGCGAAACATCGCTCACTTCGCCGATAACGTCGCACAAGGCGGCGATTGCGTCGCATTCATCGGCGACATCTTCGCCGAGTATAATTTGTTATCTGTTTGTAACGGTCAAAATTTTATACGTCGCACATGAATCCTTGCGAATTGACAAGACTACGTCCTCGGCGACGAAAATCGTATGAAATCGCATCAGTGGGAAAGGGGCATTAAAAATTTTGGACGAGGACTCACGAGGATTGGTTGCCCTCGCAAGCATCGTCGTGCATCGCCGAGCGATCTGCGAGGGCTTCTGCAATCATCTGCGACATCGGCGAGACATCGCGGAGGGTTTCGCACAAAAAAACCTTTGCAACGCTGCATGGATGCTCACCGATGCTCTCAGATGCTCTGTTCGCCAATGCTCTCAGATGTTCCGAGAACATCGACGATGCCAAAGAGCACTTTCGGCGAGGTGGGTAAAAAAAATGATTAGGCCTATAGTGAACCTGTCAACCCTTTTTTCTATGCACCTCTCGTGGGGGGTTCACCTGTTTTTTTTTCTCTTTCTCTCCTTTTCTCTCTTTCTCTGGTTTGTATCCATTCAGCCCCATTCAGCCAACTGTTTTAAGACGTTTATCCCCATCCAAGTATCGATATCTTCCTGGCAAGCGATAGCGAACCAGCATTATATGGGGAAATCCGGCTTCGCCGGAGACATTTTTCTGTCGAAAAATATGCAAATTTAGCTTGCTCTCAAAACAAAAATATATACTGTATATGTTGGCTTCCTACCGCTCACAAGGAAAATATTGAAACCTGGATGGGGGTAGGGGAGAGCGGTGATGGTTCGGACGTTTTTTTTTTAAATATTTGTAGAAATTCAGGTTTAAGCAGTAGTATAATCTAGTTGATGTTAAAATGTTGCTTCGTTATTTGGTTCTTTAGCCTAATTATTGCAAACCCTTAGCTCTTTTCAGTTTTGAGCTATAGTTCCTGAAACACAAGTTTCTAAATCGTCCGAACCTTCCCTACCAGTGGTGATGGTTCGGTCAAAAGGGTGGGATGGTTCGGTCACGTATATTAATTGGCATAATCTTAAAATTATGTGAGTTGGATTTGCTAAAAACAAGAATTTATCAATTCAAAGACATTTGATTTTGCTAAAATACAAAATTAAACTCCATAATCGAAATTAACCTCTTCATATTTGTAAACAAATAATATTGAAAACAAACTGGATTATACTTAACCAGAATTATGGATAATGTACTTATCCATAAATCAAATAAACATACAGTACCTTTACTTGTATAAACAATATTGTAGGTATGGATTAGGACTATGTTACTTCAAATAAATTACATAATTGACTTAGTTTATATTATATTGTATTAGCAAAATCTCGGGGCCTTAGGTCCCATACGTTTCTCAGGAAATGCACTGTCCGAACCATCCTTCCGTCCGAACCATCACCGCTCTCCCCTAAACGTCTTAAAACAGTAGGCTGAACGGGGCCGAACGGATTATAGGCAAAGAGAGAGGGAGAGAAAAAGAAAAAAAACGAGGAGGGAGAGAAAGAGAAAACTAAAACAGCGAGGTGGGCTCAATGTTTACGTAATGGCTTAGCCTAATTGAGCCCACCTCGCTGTTTTAGTTTTCTCTTTCTCTCCCTCTCTCCTCGTTTTTTTTCGTTTTTTTTCTCTCCCTCTCTCTTTGCAATCTCCGAATTAAGGGGAGATGGGTCGTTTTTCTGGTCCCCTTTCTTCCTCATGGTTAACCCCATTAGTTTTCATATTTCATGACGTTCGGCCCATTAGTTTGGCGATTTTAAGACATTTCACCCCATTTCGTTGTCAATATTAAGATTTTTCGTGCCATTTAGGCATCGAGTTTTTCCTGGCTAGCGATAGCGAGCCTGTACTTTTTGAGGAACCGGCCTTCGGCCAGGATATTTTTGTATCAACAAATGTACAAATTGATCTTGAAGGAGGGTGTTGGGGGGTACTTTATATGCTTGATGGAGGTCTAGGGATGAAACTAGGGATGAAATAGAAAAAAAAAAAAAAACGAGGAGAGAGGGAGAGAAAGAGAAAACAAAAAAAGAAGAGGTGGGCTCAATTTTTAAGCCGTAACGCAAACATTGAGCCCACCTCGCTGGTTTTTTTTCTTTCTCTCCCTCTCTACTCTTTTTTTTTCTTTTCTATTTCTCTCCCTCTCTCTTTGCCTATAATCCGTTTGGCCCCGTTCAGCCTACTGTTTTAAGTCGCTTACCCCCATGCAGGTTTCAATACGCCGAACCATCGCTTGAATCGCCGAAGACGTCGCAGAACATACGGCGAGTTTTCTTTCATCCTCGCATGATTTCGCAAGATATTTTTGAAAATGTGACATGCCTCGCAGAGGTCATCGGCGAAACATCGCTCACTTCGCCGATAACGTCGCAGAAGGTCGGCGATTGCGTTGCCGACATCTGCGACATCTTCGTCGAGTATAATTTGTCATCTGTTTGAAACGGTCAAAATCGTGAACGTCGCACGTATTCTTGCGAATTTGACAAAACTAAGTCATCGGCGACGAAAATCGTGAGTTGTCACACCAGTGGGAAAGGGGCATTATGGTCCAGTGAGTCCACTCCTCTCGCCCCAACGTACACCACTGTCCTACCTCTTGTCTGTTAGGTCGTTTCAACATTGTCCCCTCAGTTGTCACTGTGACTTTATCTATCTATCAATTGCCAGCAGCCATGAACCCCGAAGCGGTGGCCACATATGAACCGCCACCATGCATTTCCATCATCCGGCTCCCCCCCTCACATACAAAAGCCAGCCACCCAAGAGAAGCCACAGGATAAACCAGAGCCGACATCAAACCAGGAGAGCCGCCCAGTTCACCTTAGTCCCTTCCCCACTCCTCATGCAAGAAGCCTGCTAACACCAACAGTGCCAACCCCTCGCCCCTTTTCTAACCACTCCTTTCCCCGACCTGTACGCAGATTCTCGCCACTACAGGTTTCTGGATTCACACCAGTGAGGAACGGTGTACGGCCAACCCAGAAAAGGTCTCATCTACCAGTCACAACGTCAAACAGATTCGAGATTTTGGTAGAGATGGAAGACGAACCAGAAGAGACCAGGCTCGTTGGGGATTCCATCCTACGAGGACAGCTCATAGAGTTCTGCGACAGAGTCCCAAATCGACAAAAGAGATTTATCATCCCAGGAGCCGAGCTTGAAGACATTGTGGAAGCCTTCGAAGATACCACAAATGATGCAAACGAAAATACCCTTTTTATCATCCAAGCTGGTTCAAATGATGTATTGCGCACCAGATCTGAAGAGATGATGGACAAATATCGCAAGATGATCCAGCACAACACAAACAAGTTAAGGAATATCATCATCTCAGAAATTCTCCCCAAGATCGATGCACCTGACAAATTCTACGACAAGGCCTTCAGCACAAACAACCGACTACAATGTTGTGTCTGAAGGAAGAAGTTGAATTCATCAACCTCTGGGATCATTTCTATAACCAGTCAACTCTGTTCCGCAAGGATGGCACTCATCTCAATTCCGTGGGTTCAGCATGCATGGGTCGTCTCCTACACGAAGCAGTCCGCAGCCATGGATAAAAAAACGCCATTCGAGAAGAAGCAGCAACAGCGACATTATTCATCCAATGCCAAGAAAAAACAAAGTCACCGAGGACCGTCAGCGATGACGACCGAGGACAGCCATGAACGTAAATGTAGATCCGACCGGAACAAAAAATTAGATTAAAGAGCGTTCCGTGATTTCTAAAACCACAACTTTAAAGGTTTTCTATGCAAATGCTTGTAGCATACGCACTAAATTGTCAGATTTAGAGGAACTAGCGTTTACAGAAAATGATGACATAATTGGCACAACATAATCTGGGGCTCAATACAGAAGATAGAGACTTTTTTAGCAAAGTTTTCACTTCCCGGTAATGTAATATTTGAGAAAAGCCGAATTAATAGAAATAGAGGTGGCGTTTTATTTGTTATCAAAGAAAGTCTTAACCCGATCCTCTTGTCAAAACCCCAAATTGTGAACGTCGACACATCCTTTGTGCTAATAAAAAATAATATAGGTACAAAAATCTATCTATCTATCTATTGCCTGACGCCGTAATCCCCGAAGGGGTGGCCACGAACGAACCGCCCCATGCACCTCTGTCCCCAGTCAGTCAATGCCCTTCCTCCCAACCAGCACCGCCTTCATTCATATACTTCCTCACTCCATCCTTCCACCTCTCCTTCGGTGCACCTCTCCCTCTCCGTCCTTCCACCTCGCTCTCGTACACCCTCTTAGTCATTCTCTCGCTTTCCGTATGTTCCATATGTACGAACCATCTCAAGTTGTTCCTTTTCACACTTTCCAGCACATCTACCTCCACACCACACCTCCTTCTTAATTCTTCATCCGTCTGTCTATCCCTCCATGTAACTCTGCACGCAATTCTCAAGTAACTCATTTCCACCGCTCTCACACTTGGTCTGAGTCTCTTCCCGAACGTCCATGATTCGCTTCCGTAACTTAGTGTCTGGATTACCACACTGTCATGCAAGGACTTCTTCACTTCCATACTGACCACCCTATTTCTTGTTACTGCTTTCAACGTTCCTACAACCCTCTTCCCCTGTTGCACCCTCTCCCGCACTTATTCATCCATAGTCCCATCTTTACTCAACACACTGCCCAGATACTTAAAAGAGCTGATGTTCTCCATAACCTGACCGTTCAACTTCACCTCACACTCAGTGACTTCACCCATTTTGAAGACCATAACCTTGCTCTTCCCCGCATTTACCTTCAAATTCCATTGTTCGCACACTATTCCAAACTCATTTACCAGACCCTGCAACTCCCATTCATTATCACTCATCAGAACTGTATCATCCGCAAACAGCAGTATAGGCAGCTTCCACTCATTTCCCTCCCTTTTCAGCGATACACCAACATCCACTGCTCTTCCTAGTATTTCTTTCATGACTCCATCCATATATACAGTAAGCAACCACGGTTACATCACACACCCGGTTCAACCCAATATTCGGGTCAAAGAACTCGCTCTGCTCATTCCACACGTACTGCCGCCTTTGCACCCTCATACATGCTCTTCACTGCTTTCAGCAACTTGCCATCTACTCCGTATATTCTAAGTACTTTCCACATACCTTCTCTATCCACTCTGTCATAGGCCTTCTCCAAGTCCATAAAGGCAACATACACCTTTTGTTGCTTCTCCAGATACTTCTCCACAACACAAATCAGGGTAAAAATCTGATCTACACATCCTCTTCCCTTCCTAAAACCTCCCTGCTCGTCGCCTATCCATTTCTCCGTTCTCACTCTCACTCTCTCAATCACTACTCTACTGTACACCTTCCCCACTACGCTTAGAAGACATATTCCTCGGTGGTTACCACACACTCCTCTTTCTCCTTTGCCCTTATATAGGGGGACTATTATGCCAGTCTTCCAGTCATCGGGTGCCCTCCCCTTCTCCCATGCTAGTTTTCACATTTTCCATACCCATTCGATCACTATCTCACCACCATACCTCAACATTTCCCCACACACTCCATCTGTTCCTGGTGCTTTCCCCAACTTCACTCTTTTCATGGCTTCCTACACTTCTGACCTCCTGATCCCCACCTCCTCCTCCACCACTTCTCTTCTTCTCCCTCCCATACCATATCCAACAATGTTTGCTGGCTCTTCATTCCTTACATTTAGCAACTCGTTGAAGTACTCCCTCCATCTTTCGACTCTCTCTTGCTTCTCGGCTAGCATTCTCCCATTCTTATCGTTCACACCCTTACTTGCATTAATATACAGACCTCCAGCTCAATCAGTGCAAACTGACCAAGAAATGTACGAACATATTGCGGATGTAAGTAACTTACAAGATACCGTAATTTTTGGCGACTTTAATTTACCTGTGACCAAGTGGAGCGATACTCTTACTTCACACTCGGGATATGACTTGTATGCGAACTTGCAAGAGAATTCGCTCTATCAATTTGTTCGATCGCCGCCCCATGGTAATAACATTCTTGACCTTGTACTTGCAACAAAAGAAGAATTAATAGAGAACTTGAATGTTGGTGATGAATTCAGTAATATTTACCATCGTACGATTACTTTCCATTTAAAATTTAATAGCAACGAACTCAATACCAGCAAAGAGAAGGTCCCAAATTTCAAGGGAGTAAACTTCCGTAAACCTAGAGCAATACTAAAGGAAATCGACTTGAGTTCTATGATTAACGATAATGATCTAAACCAATCATGGACATTTTTCACCTCCACTTACTCGAATGCAGTACATGAGTGCAGGCTATAGCATTAAAAAAACGTAGATCAGTAAATAATAATAGGCCTAAGTGGTGGAATAAAGACATTGTGGATTGTCTGCTCGTTTAAAAGAATGCTCAGGATAGACTAAAAATGTCTGACACCCATGAAACTAAAGTGATATTTGTAGATCTACGATGCAAAGCCAAAAAGTTAATGAAACAAAGTAAAGACACGCTAGAATTACATGTTGCACATCACAGTAAAACAAACCCGAAATAATTTTATAGTTTCATCAGGAAGAAGAAAGTAGTGACTTCAACAATTGGACCGTGAGTCGATGAGAAAGAGTACACTACAGATGAAGCAAAAATTAGTAACGTTCTCAACACCTTTCCATAAGTTTTTACAACAGAGACCTTAATAATTTCTCTACAGCATCGCCGGTTCAGATAGATAATTCTGACGTTCTAAGCAGTATCAGCAATACAGAGAGAGAAGTTTTGAAATGTTTAGTTAAACTCAAGGAAAATATATCGCCTGGACCTGATACTATCTCGCCTAGAGTTCTAAAGGAAGCTAAGTATGAGCTCTCCAAACCACTGACATTGCTCTTCAATAAATCCTTACAGTCTGGGACTTTGCCTGATCAGTGGAAGCTCGCCAACATAACACCGATATTAAACAAAAAAAGCAGCAAATCCTTTTTCTTTTCTTTTTTAAAAAGACCTCTGTCTACGTATTGTGAAAAACCTGTTATCCTCCGGCAAATTGTGGGGTTGAGTGAGTGAAGGGGGGGACAGTGAATGAAGGAGGATACATGTTTTTCATAATACGTGTTGCTAGCCCCAAACGCGCGAGCAACTGTGGCTTTCAACCATCCGACACATCCCCTTTTATTTATGTGCATCACACATGTTACATACAAATAAAGTTTATGTTTTGTTTTACCCTACTGTGGAAAGACTACGGATACACCACTCCTGCCCGGGCCTCACACAGTGGCATGACCCAGTCCAGTCAAACTGAGCTCATGACGCTGGTGGCATTGCCCCGGAGGATAGCCATCCCTAGTCTTTGCTTGAGCCAGAGGGTTTCCTGGGGTTCTCCTGAAACTTCTCTGATTTTACGGCCTATTTCATTCACCATCTTAAGGGTGGTAGGGCCGAAGACTCCTGAAGTTACGAATGCCAGGGGCTCGAACTGATGATTTCTGGCGATGGCTTGATATTTTTCTCGCTTTTTATTTTCTGCTATCCGGGCGGCTTCACCTGCTTCGTCGGCGTTTCTGGCGATGTTGGTTGTGGGGAAAGTGTCAACACATGTGGCATCCCACACGAGGCACCGGCCATTCTTGTAAGGGAAAGTGGTCATCCCATCTGGCCGTTTGCCGTCTTCTCTGTGAAGTCCATGTGGTTCGAAGATTGATGCACGGTTAGCACTCTGCAGGGCCCGTTTTATGACATCATTTAGTGCAGAGTGTCTTGGCAGGCGGCCTGCGTTGTAATTACATGACAAGGCATGGTGACCTTGAGCATCCATCCCCCCACCACACTTGCAAGTGTGTGGGTGACAAACTGCCGCACCCACTCTGAGCGCGATGGCAACCCGGAGCGCTTCAGCATCCAAGTGAGTTCCAAGAGGTGGGATGGGGATGGCGTGTAACCACAAGCCACTCTCCGAACGGGCGGCTGCCTGGAGGCGTGCTTTTGCAACCTGGTCTGCATTGGTTAGGAGATTTTCTTGAGTTTTCTTCGCCGAGATGGTATCCCACGCTTTCTGCTTGCTCCTGGAGGTACCCTGAGGCTCCTCCTCTACTCCTGTACTTCCCTTCCAGGTGTTAATCGCTGCTGTTACGTCCCCATTAAGTGTCATTCCGGGTTGAGAAGAAAGGATGGACACTACAAGGTCGTTGGTCGCGATGAGGGAAGAGATAAAGGCTGGGGACGCAATATCCGAGGCTCTCCGTATGCCCAAGCCCCCGAGGCGGACAGGAAGGGTGGCTTGTGTCCAGGTCCGTTCTTTAAATTCCACGTTGGTGATGCTGGTCACTACCTCTCGGATTATGCTGTCTAATTCTTGGAGGCCACCATTGTTCGTGTAAGTCATCGATGTGCGCAGGAGGTATTGGAGTTTTGGGATGGAGAAACAGTTCTTGAGCAGGGCCAGAGTTGAGTGGGCATCGATGTGTATCAGGCGACTCACGAGACATTGAAGCTCCTCCTTTTTAACTTGAAGTGCTGGTGGGATTGCTGCCAGAGTTAGTGGGGAACCTAATAGGGTTTGCTGGTGCTCCTGAAGGATCTTTACATCTGGCAATATGCCTCGAAACAGGGCCTGAGTCTCTTCTCCTTGTTCACGTGTGTGGTTGAGGAGGACAAGTTCACATTTGGTGTCATTTATCACTAGCCCAGCCTGGCCGAGGTCAGTTACGATGTTATTTAGGTCGGTTAGAACGTTCTCTACTGACCCACCCAAGGTTGCATCGTCCAGGTACCATACATTCAGTTCTGACCTTACTTTGTTAGCTGCTGCATCCCACCTGGATCTCCCTGCTGTAACCCGGTCGCTGATGGGATTACCGTCTCGCCAAAAATCAGGATTGAAGGTTTGGAATAAGCCTGCCAAAGTAGGGGGTACAGAGTGGGGATGTGTTCTTGAGCTGCACGGAGGAAGACATCCCTGTGAATGCTGTTGAATGCATTCCGCATGTCAATCTTTAGAAGCACTCTTTTTTCTTGGGCTAGGCTGAGGTAGGTGCGGGTTGCGTGTACAGCAGCTTCACACCCCCCTGGAGTTCCGAAACCTAGTTGAACTGGTCTTAAGTGTTGACCTAGGCTATTCGAGAGTGGTTTCAAACCCACCTTTGTGGCAAGGCGGCGGAAGGTGTTCCCTACTGCTATTGGGCGCACACTGCCATCTTTTTTTGCCAGTGCACAGAGTGACGCCCCCAAAAATAGGGGTGTGGCACAGTCGGGTACTTCCCCTCTTAAAACCATGTTGATGAATTTGGTGAGGGTTTCCAAGAGTGCCTCCCCAGCAGCTCCTGATCCCTGACCCAAGAGGCCTTTGAGGTGGGCGGGTCGGATACCATCTGGGCCCGCGGATGAGCCTGCTGGGAATGAAGTCACTGCGGCAACCACCTGCTCCTTCGTGACAACTAAAGGTTGGCGCATCTGGTCATTTGGGGCAGGGGGGAGGTTTAGGTCCCTAGGTGTAGATGGATGCTTTTCTTGTAGGGCTTCAACAACTTCGGTGCCTTGACCAGCAAAACCTTCTGAAGAGGAGAACAGTCTGACGGCCCCTTTGATGTCACTATCCGCCAGCTTCGCCGCGACCCTCTTACATAGCTGTTCAGCCTCTTCCTCTTCCTTGTCCTGTTGCTTCTGGGCCCTGTTTGGTTGCTGTTCGGGGGGTTCCACCAGTTTGTTTCCATCCATATACTGTGCTACTTGACGTTTCACTCTGGTGGCTAGTGAAACCTGAAGATGGTCTTGTATGTTGGTTCTGGGTGGTTTTCGGAGGGCCCCATAGGAGAAACCCAGGAGCCGTGCCCATGCGAGGGGTGTCTTGAGCTGTAGGGCCTGCTTTATGATGGTTGTAAGGGCCTCCGCCACTTGGATTCTGGCTCCTTTAGGTACCCGGGCAAGGACCTGGATCCGCGCTTTCCATTTGGTCACAAGTTGGGTCAAGTCGGCGACCGGTGTTGCCGGTGTTGCCCCGGTTGGCTCTGCAGTGGGACTTGGGCATGCGAGACATTTCCAGTTTGGTTGTTCTCCTGATGTTTTCTTTGTCAGCTTAGCACAAGATAAATGAATAGATCTAAGACAGCCGGAACATTTTCGCGAATTCTTTCTTGCATTGGTTTTTCTGCACTTAAAACACTTAGTGTCTGCTAGGCCATAGTCTTCCAAGATTATCCGTTCCTCTGCCTCTACCAAGCCGACCTCCTGATCTTCCCGTGGTGCTTCCATCTCTGTCATGTCTCCCTTGTTTCAGAAACCCCGGGAAAGCTCTCCTGGCACATATCTAGATTATTGCTGGTGTTATTAATGTATAATTGGCAGGATGCATAAAAATTCACATATCATAGTCAACCTTTCTGATGGGATATGTAAAAAAAAAAGAAAAAAAAACAAAAAAACAGATATTCACATATCATAGTCAACCTTTCTGATGGGCAATTGGCCTGCTTCTCCTAAAGCTAAGTGGTTAAATGTATAAATCCTCGGCATTGGGCACCGGTACAACTAAAAGATCTAACTGAATGAAGGGAAGCACGCCAATTATATCCTATGATTACTTACACTGGCGACGCCACCCTGATGTTGAGTATTAATAAATGCTTAGGATATTAATAATGCTGTCAACATCAAGATAGGGAGAGAGCCAGAGAGTGAGCGAGAGCCAGGATCTGAGTGGGTAACCGAATCTAGGACAGCAGTTATGGAAAAATGCTTAAATTGTACAAAATGTTAAGAGAGAGAGAGAGAGAGAGAGCAGGGGCGGGGGCGAGGGAGAAAGAAAGCGAGCTGGAGAGGGGGCTGGCCTGGTTGGGTATTGAAAGATGTTAGGGAAAACCAAATAACTAAAATGATAAAAAGCGATCTGAAGTTATAGAAAACCAAAAAATAATAACAATGAGACGGTTAAGTGCGGTGATTGAAAGTGGATGGAAAGATGTTAAGGATAAAAAGAGAGAGAGAGAGAGAGAGAGAGAGAGAGAGAGAGAGAGAGAGAGAGAGAGAGAGAGAGAGAGAGAGAGAGAGAGAGAGAGAGAGAGAGAGAGAGAGAGAGAGAGAGAGAGAGAAATGAAAATGGACCTTGTAGCAAGTATTTCCTAAATGGTTAGAGAGAGGGAAATAAAAATGGACCTTATAGCAAGTACTTCATAATGGTTAGAATTGTTTGAGAAGTTGAAAGACCGAGGGTCAGGTCCTTGGGGTAGATGGAAGATAAGGCCTATGGTGGGGAACCATAAGGGTGAAACTGCCTGCCCTATAAACGGTTACTTCACTCACCTTGTGGTTACTGCTGGAGGTTTATGGTGCCTGGGCAGGGCTGGGCTAGTGCTTGACGGCTCCTTGTCCCCTCACTGATACTGGTAATAACACTCTCAAGATTAAACTAAATAGGCTTTGTGGGCGATGTTTAAACAAGAAACCACGTTCTGTTTACTATGTGTCGAAAAACCGTATCATCGCCGATCTTCTGATACGTATATGGGTCACTTAGCCCCACGAATCCTTACCTAGTAACTGCCGTCAAATTAGCTTAACTTCAGTTGTATGTAAAATGCTAGAAACACTCATAAGAGACAAACTCGTAAATCACTTAGAGGAAAACAACATACTTAAAGATACGCAACATGGTTTTCGTATTAAACGCTCCTGTTTAACAAACCCTTAGACTTCTTCCACGATATCCTTAACCTATTTGATGAGAGTATAGCTGAGAACATTATATACCTTGATTTTCAAAAGACCTCTGACAAAGTTCCCCAAAAACGTTTATTGACAAAACCTTAAAGTGCATGGAATACAAGACTGAGTGCTGAAATGGATAGAAAATTGGCTCAGTGACAGAAAACAAAGAGTAATCATAAACGGTAAGGCATCCAAATGGATCAATGTAAGTAGCGGGGTACCCCAGGGATCGGTACTGGGGCCAGTTCTCTTCCTAGTTTACATTAATGACATCGATGAGGGTCACCTGTACAATCTCAAAATGTACTGACGATTTAAAACTTAATAGCGTAATCTCAAATGAACATGTTGATGATATGCAACATAATCTAGATAAGTAGTGAAATTGGGCTCAAATTTGGCAAATATGTTTCAATGCGGATAAATGTAAAGTACTCCATATCGGAAACCGATAGCATATAGCATACTATTCTATGACTGGCACCCAGTTTAAGAGTGTAGACAGATAAACTGATTTGGGAGTAACAATATCGAGTAACCTAAAACCGAGTCAACAATGTTCAGAAGTTGTTAAAAAGACAAACAAAATAATTTGCCTTATAGGCAGGTCATTTGAGCATAAATCCAAAGATGTAATCCTAACTCTTTACAATTCCTTAGTCCACCCTCTCCTGGTGCCCCTACTATCAAAAAGATATAGACTTCTAGAACGAGTTCAACGTAGAGCTACCAAAATGATGACGCCTAAAGAACAAACCATACATGGAGCATGTTAGAGAATTATATCTATTTCTTTTAACCCAGCGCAGATTAAGAGGCGACTTAATCCAAGTGTTCAAAATCATCAAAGGCATCGACAATATGAACTGTAATTTATATTTCACTATCGACCAAACAAATTACACGCCGGGAAACGATTGCAAAATTATTGGTAAATCTTTTAACTCACATTAGTCTAAGAATTTATTCTTCAATCGAGTCGTCAACTTGTGGAATGGGCTTCCCTGAGATATTATAGACTGCCACACCGTTGATTCCTTTAAACATCACCTAGAAAAACACCTCGCCTTAACCCCTTACGAACAGTGTTGTTTGTAACTTCTACTACCTGCTTAGCGGGCCTATTTACCCTAAACGAGCTTTTTCATGCATAAACAATAGCCAGAGCGTAATACAATTATATATCCGTGAAAAGGCGATAATAGAGCTTTCAAATGACACCTAAATCATCCTTGTACGACCACGGGTTATCCTGCAGCGATCACGCAACACGAGGGGAAAAACCTTAAAATACGGTAATTTCCTGAGTTTTTTCCTGGTCTCGCGAGGCCGTGGGTGTGGAATGCTGCAGAGGGTAGTATCAGTTGCGGCACTGGGTCCGTGCCGAACGGTCAGAGTCCGCCTATCGTCCTCCCAACGCGCAAACTCTGTCCCAGAGCCGATAATGTGCTCAAAATCCCGCCCGATTAATGTCGGGCACCGCAGGGGTGGCCATTATTCTCTCGCTCGACATATGTCGGGCCCCGTGGCTTGAGTGTTAAACCCGCGATTGATTGCATTTGTAAATTAATAAAGATTTTATGTATATAAAGTATATATAAACACTTTTCTATTGCACTAGACATATCGAAGGCCTTCGACAGAGTCTGGCACAAATCTTTAATTTCTAAACTACCCTCCTTCGGTTTCTATCCCTCCATCTGTGCCATTGTCTCTAATTTCCTTTCCAGCCATTCCATAGCTGCGGTTGTGGACGGTCATCGCTTATTTCCTCATCCTATCAACTCTGGTGTTCCTCACGGCTCTTTCCTATCTCCTATTCTCTTTCTAATTTTCATAAATTATCATCTCAACTGTACCTCCAGTCCCATTCATTCATACGCAGACGACTCTACCTTACACTACTTACACTCAACCAGTGTGACGCCTGCAGCTTAGCAGAACGCCACGTGGGCTCAGCCGCTCGCTTAGCCACTCGCTAGCACTCGCCAGGGCAATGTATTTGGCTACAGTCTATCTACAATGTTGTACTTTCTTTCTTGTGAGTCGTCATGTCACAGGCAGTACGGAAGTGGTCTTTATTTTCGCCTGTGACAATGCATTATATTTTATATCATGAGTTGAACATAAGATGCATTGTATTGAAGGAGAGAGAGTGAGCGAGCAGAGTGGAAGGAGAGTGTTGCTTTCCCTCCTCCCTCCTCCCTCCCGGAGGAGTCCCTCGCCCGCGTGGCTTTCTCTCGGTTTTGATGGGCTGGTGGTTCCTGGCGCCTTCTGCAGGCCTGCTGTCTGGTGACGTAGCGGCCTGTGATTGGCTGACCACCATGCCTTTGTGTGTGATCCTGGAGGGGTCCCGAGCAGCTACTCTCTTCAGAGCTTGCTTGACCAGCATACCCTTCACATCTCCCCTTGCTACCTGTCCCCGACTTCTACCTATAGAACACTTTCTCTCTCTCTCAACTTCTTACCTCTCATTCTTCCTCTCTATTTAATATCATAACTCCCCTTTGGTTCTGCACGATTTCATATATCGGCCATCGTATTATATGCTGAAGCTCTCAGATATTATATGTTTAGTTAGGCATTTTGGAGGGGTTTCCATTTTATCTGTAGAGGTTCGACACACTCACGGTGTCTCCCTACCTATTCCTTGGCTGTCTGCTGGGCTATTTAATGCTAGACTGGGGTAAGGCTACTTGTGTTGTGATTTCCGATGTGTAACAGGTTTTGGTGAACCTGTACAATCGCAACGGAGACGTGGGAAGCCTAGGTGGTCTTTCTGACTGTGTACCTTGTGAGTTTAGCACTGTGCTGCGAGTGAGGGCTTTTGCCTCTGCCACCCAGCACTGTGCTAACTCCTTTTGTTTTGACTTTGAGAGGGTCAAGAGAGCACCCCGTCAATTAACGTAATTTGGCCGCACAGTCTTAAGGACCTCGCTAGGCTACGAGCCACTTGCTCAGCCATTGTTTCCTAGCCTACGACATCCCAGCTAGACTTTATTAGCCTAGCAGACACCCGTTTAGAATTATAAACTCTTATGTTATGTATGCAGCATTCTTATTCACGTTGACTGTAAGCCTTGGTTGTTGTTGAGTTGCACAACCTGAGCAGGCTTTTTGAGTTGCCTGACTAAGTACTTCTTTTGTTGTTGGAGATAATACTAGTGTGCATTTATCGTTATTCCCGTGTCAGTTAACACTGTCTGCCTCTACACTTGTCCTATATTGTCCCTGCTTTATATAACAGTTCAAAATCCGATATGATCATCTTACCCCAGCATCAGACTTTCTTCAGAAGATTCCTGCTCGATGCTTTGGGACTTTCGTTCACTTTCTTTAGTATAGGAGTGACAGTTCATTATTGTTTAGAGTAACTTTAAATATACCTTCTTCTAGTTTGCATTAAATCATTGCAGTGATTTAATTAAGATCTCTATCTTTTCCTTGTATACCTTATTAACGTAATTGTATGATCTTGTGATCAGGCTGTATCAGAGATTATCAGCCTGTAGTAGTATTGCACTTATACCGAGTTATAGGATACCCCGTTATCGCAGATTTAACTCTGGAGGGTATAGGTGTTTTTTGTGCGCCGGCATTATAAGTTCGAGGGTTGGATCTAGTGTTACCGTTGTGGCTGTGTGCCTTTCTAGTCCAATGATTAAGAGCCCTTGTTTTATACGAGCCCCGGTCGTAACAAATGGCGACCTTGCTTAGGACTTTGTGAACTTAGAGAAATATTGCAGGAGTGTTGTGGTCATTTTTGTTTTTGTTTTTTAAAGGAATATAGTGGACACGTGGAATTTTTTTGGGCAAGTAGTATAACACTTAAGAGTCTTCAAGCATTTTTGAGTGAATAGTGCTACATAAGAGTTTAGGTACTCCTTTTTTTGATGAACGTTGAGAATTTTCGGTGGACACTATGTCGGACGACGGATCAGTGTACAGTGAGGACACAGTACGGGAAACAGACTCTGAGGTGCAGCAGCGGGGTTTGTCCGAAGGCATTAGAGTTATAACTAGCGAGGAGGATGCAAGGAAGTTTCTGGAGATACCTATTACTGTTGACCGGGTGTCGGGGATTGATCGGTATGGTCTCCAGTGTTTGGCCACGGTCATGGGGCATGTGGGCACTAGCAGCATGTCGAGAGGTGACCTGGTGGCCTGTGTGCTCGGCGGGGTGCGTGGGGCTTCGGGTGGAGCGGGAGCTGGGGCACCTTCGGCCCAGCCCCTATTCCACTCGACTCCTACCATGGCGCCCGCTCGGGCTCCGGAGCCGGGTACGTTCCCGCAGGCCGATAGTCACTGGCAGCGTGGTTTGCACTTGGGTGAGTCTCCAATTGTTGCATCTCCTCCTCCTCAAGGTTTAACTGCAGAGATGCTCTTCCAGCTTGAGATGGCTAAGCAGCAATGGGAATCTGAGCAGCAGCAGCGGGAGTTTGAGATGGCTAAGATTCAGGCTGAGGAGAGAAGGGCCAGATATGAGCTCGATCAACGGCAGCGAGAGAATGAGTCTGAGGAGAGAAAGGCGAAGTACTGTGCAGACATAGATCTTGAGAAGTCTCGGGTGGAGTCGACAGGGCAGCGTCTCGGTTCTGGGAATCGAGGTCTTGATCAGTCTTTATCGCACCTGCTCAAGTTGGTCTCTGTATTTGATGAGTCGGGTGTCACTGAATTTTTTATGCGTTTTGAGAAGAAGTGCCGGGAGCACCAATGGCCCGAGGTTAAGTGGGCAGCCCTTGTTTCCTCTAGGTTGGTTGGCAAAGGACTCAAGGCATATGATGCGTTGCCCTTGGAGTCTTGCATCGATTATGAGGTTTTGAAGGAGGCTGTCCTGCGGGCATATGAGTTACAACCAGAGACGTACAGATTGAAGTTCCGGGGTGTAACGAAGGGTCGTGAGTGCACCTTTCTTGAGCATGCCCGGGATCTGTCCGATGCATTTAGAAACTGGCTGCGTTCTGAGAAGGCATCGACGTTTGAGGAGTTGAAACAGCTGATGCTTCTAGAACAATTTTTCAAGTGTACGGGCGGCGATCTGACGTTGAATATTAAAGAGAAAAACCCCAAAACTCTTCAGTAGGCAGCTGAGATGGCTGACCTTCGGTTATCTTTGATTCGTGGGTGCGATCTTGCACAGAGAAGTGATGCAGGCAATAAGGAGCGTAACCCTCCCCCTCCCCGAAACACTGATACACATAATTACACTAAGAACAAGAGCAACGACACCAAAATTGACCATAACCCTAGTACCGTCCCGTTTAAGAAGGGTCAGTGCCCTTCCCTACCTCATGGGAAGCCCAAGGGGGAGTTAGAGTCTTTTCATTGTCATGAGAAGGGGCATTTTGCAAGAGCCTGTCCAAGCAAGCTACCTAATGCAGTTGTGTCTTTGGCTCGCAACATTGGGGTGTCCCCGAAGTCGTCTGAGTTTGCCCGGGGTATAACGTCAGAGGCTGGGACACAGCCAGTGGAGAAGAATCCGGAAGGCTCGAACCCTGTCCGCGATGTCTTTTGTGACCATCGAGGGCATGGCTGCGTGAAGTGGGCTGGTAAGAAGCATGGAGTGGAGCTGTTGCGAGACACGGGTGCCTCTCAGACTTTAATGAAGAACTTATTATTTATTGGTAGACCAATAAACGCGGCACAGGTGGTTGTGGTGCAAGGTATCAATGCTTTCAGGTCCTACCCGTTGGTCAGGATGGAACTGGAGGTAGATGGTGTGACACGAGAGTTGGATGTGGGAATTGTGGAGAACTTGCCTGTTGGGGGCGTCGACCTCCTTCTCGGCAACGACTTTGCGGTGCCTACTTCTGAGGTTTCCCCCTTAGTCGGTGCCGAGAAGCCGGCCGACGTGAGTAGGGAGGAACAGGAGTGGGTAGAGAAGTGTCAAGTACAACCTATGGCGTGCGTTGTTACGAGACCTCTGCATCCAAAGTGTCACAGCCTATTCCTCAGTCTTCTGATCAGCGGAGGAACGGTAGGAAGAAGACGGCTGATGTTGGTAAAAGTTTGGAGAGTTTAGTACCAGCGGCTCTTCTTGGCAACTCAGTATTGGCACCATTGTTGGAGTCTGGAGAAGCCCCAGGACCTGTCACAGCTAGTGAGGAGGTAGGGCAAGAAGAGACTCCGAGGCAGCAACGTTACACACAGAGAGAAAAAAGGGTTGCTCAGTTTGATATTGGGGGAGCACTTGGGTTGCTTCGGAAGCATCTAGACAGGTTGGTTCCCTCAGATATTTGTAAACTGCAGTTGGAGGATCCGGAAGTTCATAAGTGTGGTAATGGTGCTGTCGAGATCAAACACGAGGACGGGGAAACATATCATGTGAACCTGTTGGAGGAGTTTGTAAGGCAACCACCTGAGCAGCCTACTGTCCTTGCGTTGGTCTGCAGCGGCCAAGGTGGAGAAGGAGAGGGGGGCAGTAGGGCACAGGTGGAGGAGAGTAGGGATTCCCATGTCTCGGCGGAGCAGTGGGCGGGGGACACGAGTCTGGTGGCTGTAGAAGCGCTAGAGCACCTGCAGCAGCAGTGTGCAGCGCTCCAGCACCAGCTTGGTTCATACCCCACTGGTCGTGCCGAGCCCCTGAGCCTCACAACTCGGGTGGTGCAAGATGTTCCACGGGCAGGTCACGTGAATGTTGAACGACCGTTAGCCTCGTTGTTTCGGTGGTTCAAGGTGGGCGACGAGGCTTGGACATGGTTGTCAGGTCAGGGTCGACCCATGGCTGCCAAGGGTGGTGGTCAGAAGGAGGACATTGAGCAGATTGGTGAGTTTGGCTGTGGAGTGGATGTGCCCAGTCGTCGTATAGCCTCCCAATGCTGCTCTAGTCGAATGCAACAGCCCTACCATAGACCGACTGTATCTGGCCATGTCGCTAAAAGCGGTGATGCTGCGCAGGCAGATGTAGTTGCAAGGAATGCGGGGGTGCGCATGTACGGTATCGGCGGGGAAGCCTTAGCAATAATGAACTATGGGAGTGACTGCACAGGTGGTACTGATTGTCCCTCTCATGACCTGGCTGTTCTAGGGACGAAGGTGGAGAAGGAGGGAGACTACAGGTTAGAAGCTGCGGTCTCGGCTGGGTTGTGGGAGGGCACTAGGCATGTTGTTATGCGAGATAAGTTGTTTACTAGGCTGTGGCAGTGCATTCGCATGTTTGTTGCTTCTCCAGGCCTGATCTACGTGGTAGAATCCGACATGGAGGCTGGAGGTAGTGCAAGGCTCAGTTTAATTCCCTACCGTATAAATCCTGCTCGACAGCCTGTGGTGCAAGCAGAGCTGGATTACGTGTTGACGAAGGGTCTGAGGGATAAGGAATGTCGTGAGTGGTCGTTGCCTGTAACTTTGCAACCTGTGTTAAGTGGCAAGATCAGTGAGTGTGTTGATTGCGAGAGTGTGTGTGCATTATCCCTGACAGACGCCTATACCTTATCGAGAGTTGACGACACCATAGACCGCATCGGGGCTGCATCGCTAATCACGAAGGTAGAACTAGTGAAAGGCTTTTGGCAGGCCCCGTTGCCGGAAAGAGCGAAGAGAAATGCCAGTCTTGTGTTGAACTGGGCAGTTTATCAGTGTCAGGTGTTGTTGTGCTGCCGGAACACAAGTTGGATGTGTGGCATGCTAAGGGCACTGATAATGTTTTGGCTGATTGTTTGTCACGGGAGGGTTTGTTTGCAGGAGAACCCTCACCGTTCAGTCAGTGTGTGTTGAGAGTGGAGAAAAACTAGGCTTGCCCCTGTAAGTGCAGCCGCCATAAACATATTAAAAATGAAAATTCTATAAAACTCTTTCTTTAATAGTTAAATTTTGTTTAAGTATGTTATAGCTAAAGTTCTGAGTCGAACCTGTGCTTCTTTCAGAAGGCTGGGCTAGTAGAAGCTCGCTCTAGGAGCATAGCAGTATGAATTAATTAAGCTATTGTGTTGGGAGGGGTTGTAATTTGTTGTTGTTGATGAGAACTGAGCTTTGCCTTATTTGTTGCAAAGTGATTAGGGGTGGCGAGTCTTATCGGCGTTCTGCTTGTCAGATATGGAGCTCATGGTTGAGCGTCTAATATCTTGGGGGGGGGGGGGGGTGACGCCTGCAGCTTAGCAGAACGCCACGTGGGCTCAGCCGCTCGCTTGGCCACTCGCTAGCACTCGCCAGGGCAATGTATTTGGCTACAGTCTATCTACAATGTTGTACTTTCTTTCTTGTGAATCGTCATGTCACAGGCAGTACAGAAGTGGTCTTTATTTTCGCCTGTGACAATGCATTATATTTTATATCATGAGTTGAACATAAGATGCATTGTAGTGAAGGAGAGAGAGCGAGCGAGCAGCGTGGGAGGAGAGTGTTGCGTTCCCTCCTCCCTCCCGGAGGAGTCCCTCGCCCGCGTGGCTTTCTCTCGGTTTTGATTGGCTGGTGGTTCCTGGCGCCTTCTGCAGGCCTGCTGTCTGGTGATGTAGCGGCCTGTGATTGGCTGACCACCATGCCTTTGTGTGTGATCCTGGAGGGGTCCCGAGGAGCTACTCTCTTCAGAGCTTGCTTGACCAGCATACGACCATCACATCTCCCCTTGCTACCTGTCCCCGACTTCTACCTATAGAACACTTTCTCTCTCTCTCAACTTCTTACCTCTCATTCTTCCTCTCTATTTAATATCATAACTCCCCTTTGGTTCTGCACGATTTCATATATCGGCCATCGTATTATATGCTGAAGCTATCAGATATTATATGTTTAGTTAGGCATTTTGGAGGGGTTACCATTTTGTCTGTAGAGGTTCGAAACACTCACGGTGTCTCCCTACCTATTCCTTGGCTGTCTGCTGGGCTATTTAATGCTAGACTGGGGTAAGGGTACTTGTGTTGTGATTTCCGATGTGTAACAGGTTTTGGTGAACCTGTACAATCGCAACGGAGACATGGGAAGCCTAGGTGGTCTTTCTGACTGTGTACCTTGTGAGTTTAGCACTGCTGCGAGTGAGGGCTTTTGCCTCTGCCACCCAGCACTGTGCTAACTCGTTTTGTTTTGACTTTGAGAGGGTCGCCAGGAGAGAACCAGATACTAGCGATCTGGATCTCTCAAGAGAGCACCCCGTCAATTAACGTAATTTGGCCGCACAGTCTTAAGGACCTCGCTAGGCTACGAGCCACTTGCTCAGCCATTGTTTCCTAGCCTACGACATCCCAGCTAGACTTTATTAGCCTACCAGACACCCGTTTAGAATTATAAACTCTTATGTTATGTATGCAGCATTCTTATTCACGTTGACTGTAAGCCTTGGTTGTTGTTGAGTTGCACAACCTGAGCAGGCTTTTTGAGTTGCCTGACTTAGTACTTCTTTTGTTGTTGGAGATAATACTAGTGTGCATTTATCGTTATTCCCGTGTCAGTTAACACTGTCTGCCTCTGCACTTGTCCTATATTGTCCCTGCTTTATATAACAGTTCAAAATCCGATACGATCATCTTACCCTAGCATCAGACTTTCTTAAGAAGATTCCTGCTCGATGCTTTGGGACTTTCGTTCACTTTCTTTAGTATAGGAGTGACAGTTCATTAGTGTTTAGAGTAACTTTAAATATACCTTCTTCTAGTTTGCATTAAATCATTGCAGTGATTTAATTAAGATCTCTATCTTTTCCTTGTATACCTTATTAACGTAATTGTATGTTGTTGTGATCAGGCTGTATCAGAGATCATCAGCCTGTAGTAGTAGTGCACTTATACCGAGTTATAGGATACCCCGTTATCGCAGATTTAACTCTGGAGGGTATAGGTGTTTTTTGTGCGCTGGCATTATAAGTTCGAGGGTTGGATCTAGTGTTACCGTTGTGGCTGTGTGCCTTTCTAGTCCAATGATTAAGAGCCCTTGTTTTATACGAGCCCCGGTCGTAATACCAGCAATCCCTCAAAGACAAACGTAATGAAGCCATAAAACACTTATCTTCTGATCTAACTACTATTTCCAATTGGAGCAGTACCTTGTTGCCTTTAATGCTTCCAAAACCCAATTTCTCTATCTATAGGGGCCCTCACACAGTCAGGAGTGCGAGCTAGAGTCACATGGAGTAGGGGAAAATTTGGACTCGCGGGCCTATTCGCGGTGAAAATTGATGACTCTTAGTGACTTTAGTGACTCCTGTTAGACTCCCAGTGATTCCCGGCCAGTCGCGACCGATTAGCCAAAAAATTACCCGAAAAATTGTTCATCGTGTTGAAAATTTTGGCCGCGAATCGGACCACTCCCACTGACTCATAGTGAGTCCTGGTGACTCGCGGTGACTCTCGGTGACTCCATTCTCGTCCCATTGACTCCCGATGATTAGTAAATGATTCAAACATGATTCGCGGACAATTTGTATGACTCGCGGACGTTATTTAGTTACTTGATAGTTTATTCGCTGTAGGTAGGGCAGCTTCAGAGATGTAGGTGCTTCGAGCCATGAAGCTTCACATGTCTCACTCCCTAGACTGGAGCAAGACCTCACGGGCCTCACCGTGTTCAGCGGTAGAGTATAAAGGCTATCAGCCTATGCCCGAGAGGGAGTAGTTGGAATATAGAAAAAAAAAAAAGTAGGCTACCTTATTCACCACTACCACTTTATCCACCACTACCACTTTATATACTACTACCACTTTATCCACCACTACCACTTTATCTACCACTACCACTTTATCCACCACTACCACTTTATCTACCACTACCACTGTATCCACCACTACCATTTTATCTACCATTGTCACTTTATCCACAACGACCACTTTATCCACCACTACCACTTTATCCACCACTACCTCTTTATCCACTACTACCAATTATCCACTAATACCACTTTATCTAACACTATCACTTTATCCACCACTACCACTTTATCCACCACTACTACTGTATCTATTACTACCACTGTATACACCACTACCACTTTATACACAACTACCACTTTATCCACCACTACCACTTTATCTACCACTACCACTTTATCCACCACTACCATTTTATCTACCACTGTCACTGTATCCACAACTACCAATTTATCCACCACTACCACTTTATCTACCACTACCACTTTATCTACCACTACCACTGTATCTACCACTACCACAAATTGTTGTGACCAGTTGTTGCTTGTTCTCCTTTGTACTCCTTTGTAATAGCCGAGTAATCAAGATAAAGACATGGCACCTTACCATCAGTTGGAAATAAGAGACTATTGTCCCAAACGTGCCAGAAATATAGTAAAATAATAGATCTGGGGGGCCATCCATGGCATACTCGCATCTCCATCATTACACCTCGCACTGATTCTCGGTGACTCCCAGTGATTCGTATATAACTCCTCCTGACTCCCACTGACCCGTGTATTACTCGCATCGACTCGTATCTAGCACTAATCCGAAAACGACCGTTAATTTTCAAATTTTTAATAACTCGCTCTTCATTCGTGGTTTCATCCCGTTGACTAATTGTAGCTCACAGTGACTCATTGTGAATCGCAAGTACACTCCCGCTGACTCCTACTCTGTCGTGGTGGCAAGTGGAATTTCGGACACTCGTGGTCATTTTTGCAGGAACCGCCAAGAGTCATCACTCCCAATGATTCTAGCTCGCACTCCTGACTGTGTGAGGGCCCCTTATCTACCCATCCAGAACTCCCAGCGGACTGTCCCTTGTTCTTCAACAATACAAAAATCAATCCTTCATCGTCTCTCAATATTCTTGGTGTCTCTTTTTCTTCTGCTCTCGCTTGGAAGGACCATATTACCAGTTTTGCTAAGGCAGCATCCCAGAAACTGGGTGTGCTGAACCGCCTCAAGGGGTTCTTTACCCCTTCACAGCTTCTTGCTCTGTACAATGGCACGGTGCGTTCTTGTATTAAGTATTGTTTACATGTGTGGGGAGGATCCTCTCACACCGCACTCCTAGACAAAGTAGAAAGGAAGGCCTTTCGTATCATTAACTCCCGTCCTGCAATCTCTCTCTCTCCGCCGCAATGTTGCATCTCTCTCGCTATTCTATCGCTACTATAATAATCAGTGTTCCTCAGAGCTCTCCCAGTGTATACCACCTCCTCTACGTAGGGCACGTGGTACCCGTCTTGCAGCACAATCCCACCCCTACTCTGTGCAACTCTCTAACCCAAGAGTGAAACGTTACTCCCAGACTTTCTTTTATTCAACAGAAGAGCTCTGGAACTTTCACCTAGAATCAGTCTTTCCCTCTTCCTATGAATAAAATTGGTTCAAACTCTGTGTGTCCAGGCATTTTGGCTCGAACGTCCCTTGATTTTGGCCCTGTCGCTCTTTTAACTCTGGGGGAGCCACTTGCTACAGGCAGTTCTGCCTTTTGCCTCCCTCACTCACAAAGAAAAACGAAAATATATATCTACTGTATATAGGCCTATGTATATATTTTTTCCCCGCTATTATATTATTAACAACTGTCCCCTAATAACATCTAATCCTGTCACGGACATTTGTCCCAGAGCAGTCTTCCCTTTCCATTTTTCCCTTACCAGAATTTGCAAGTCCCACTTATTATCACTCAACAGAACTGTATCATCAGCAAACAGCAGCACAGGCAACTTCCACTCACTCCCTTCCCTTATCAGGGGTACACCAACATCCGCTGTTTTTTCTTGTAATTCTTTCATGACTTCAACCATATAAATACTGAACAACCATGGGTACATCATGCTCCCTTGGTTTAACACAACATTCAGATGAAAGACTTCGATCCGTTCATTTTCCACAAGCACTGCCGCCTTTGCACCCTCATTCATGCTCATCCCCGCTATCAGCGACTTACTAACTACTATGTATATTGTTATTACTTTTCACAGACCTTCTCTATCAACTCTGTCGTAGGCTTTCTCCAGGTCTATAATGGTAGTATACATAGTTTGTCCCTTCTTCAGGTATTTCTCAACAACATATCTCAAGGAGATAATCTAGTCACACATATTCTTCCCTTCCTAAACCTGCCCTGCTCCTCACCTACCCATTTTTCCGTTATCACTCTCACTTTCTCGATCACTATCCTGCTGTACACATTCCCTACTATGCTTAGGAGACATATTCCCCTGTGATTGCCACACACTCCTCTCTCCCCTTCATCTTATACAGGAGAGCTATTATGCCTGATTTCCATTCATCGGGCACACTTCCCTTTTCACATGCTGCACTACACATTTTCCATACCCATTCAATCACTATCTCCCCACCATACCTCAGCATCTTTCCACACACTCAATCTAGCCCTGATGCTTTACCCTTATTCATATTTTTCAAAGCCACACACACTTCTGATTTTGTTGTTATCTAGCTGACAGAGACAATAGGCAAGCTGTCTGTAACAAGTGTCTCCCCCAAACATGAAAGAGTGACAGAGAGCCAAAGTCAAGGTATGTTAGCGTCAAAATGTCTGGACACACAGAGCTCGAAGCAGTTAAAGTCATAGGATGAGGGAAAAAGAGATTGAGGGTGAGAGTTCCAATGCTTGTTTGTTGAATAGAAGACTCTTCAACTATTATTGATCTTACATTATCTATCTTTCTATAGCCTCCGACAGTAAAGGTTGTCGGGAGGGGGTTGTTGGTAAAGTATGCACTACAACAAGTTGTAGATAGTCTGCTGAACAGGTATGGTTGAATCCAATTCATATATTTATATCCTTTACTGGAATGTACAGTTGTCCATATAAGTTCTGTTCTTTAATTGAGAATTTGGTTTATTTTAACTATCAGTTAACCAATAAGATAGTTAACCTCTGCATGAGAAAGTAAACATGTAACTCAATCACGCGTATCATATTTCGATGTATAAAATCACGGAGAGGAACAGAACTTATGTGGGCAACTGTACATACTGGTAGTTGCACGTCCCTTATGATGGGAACTCATGGGGATTATAAAACAGAATTATTCCGTTAAGCATTCGCTGTTAAGGAATGATATGTAGAAGTCAGAGAGTTAATTGATATAGTCCAAGCCCATTCGATTCCAACAAGTGTTTTATAATGCTGTATAAATCCGTAAAATATATGGCCAGAATAAACTGTCAAAATGCGTCATAATCATCAAGTGGTTGAAAGGTTCATAGTATTTTACACTATTAAATGTATATTTCTATACCCTGTTCCAAATAAGCAGGCACAAACTCTTGAACATTGATCTCTATAATCAGAATCAGAATATTTTTTTCCATTTATATAATGGTTATTCTTTTAATTATGTACAATGGCTCACTTTGAAATAGATAAAATATAATACATACAGGGGTATACTGTCAAATTTAAAATTAATAACATATATACAGAGATAAATAAGAAGTACATCCGAGTTTTATTTATGACTTAAGTTGATTATTTAAAAGATATAATTTCAGTTGTTTTCTAAAGAAGGATATGAAACTAGCGTCCCTTAAGTGATGTGTTTATTTTTTTATATTAAGCCATTCCAGTTCCCTCATATATGGTGTTACATGGTCATATTTAGCACCTCCTAGTGCCACCTTTGTGGAAAAGTTTTGTAGTTTCTGCACACGTTGTAACTGTTGAATTTGTTGTACCCCATATTTTTTATACCATAATTTGTTATGCTCAAGACGAGTGATTGTATAACAGCAATCCTCGAGCACTTATTTAGATTATCCTTAATGCGATTGATGTACATTAAATTAACATACAAAAGATCCTCTTGCTCATTTCACTAATGTGTGTGTCAAACTGCATATATTTATCAAAATATATACCCAGATTCTTTAGAGAGTTGCTTGGTAAAATATGGGTGCCGTCAACCTGTATGGAAAAGTCACAGGGTATACGTGATAAGAGTTCTCTGGTACCAATAAACATACATTGAGTCTTTTTAGTGTTTAACATTAGACCATTCATGTGAAAATACATTTTTACACGGTTTAAGGTTTCTTCGCTTCTGTAAATAAAATGTTCAATATGTTCAATGCTACTTGTGTGGACAAATTGAGTATCGTCAGCATACTGTATGATTTGACAATCTGGAATGTAGTGCGAGAGATCATTTACATATATTATAAATAATAATGGACCCAGTACAGATCCCTGTGGGACTCCATATGAGATTTCGAGCTTTTCAGAAATATGATTTCCAATGCGAACAGATTGTGTTCTCTTCTCTAAATAACTTTTGATCCAAAAAGGTTCAATTCTTAACTTTATACATTTATTAATTAGTATATCATGGCAGACACTATCAAATGCCTTCGATAGGTCACATAGCGAGACTAAAGAGACTTTTCTTTTATCAATATTTGCATATAATGTATTTTATAGTGTTAACAGAGCAGTTTCAGTTGATAAATTAGATCTAAAGCCATGTTGGATGTTACTGAGAAGCTGATAACCTTCTAAATGATTCCCAAGCTGAGATGCGATTATCCTGTCCAGTACCTTATAAAGTATCGGTAGCAGAGCTATTGGACGGTAATTACTAGCTTGGTGTATGTTACCAGACTTAAAAATAGGGACAACAACAGAATGTTTCCATGATTCTGGGAAAACTCCCGTTACTATTGAAGTATTTATTATGCAAGTTAAATGTGTGATGATTACTGAAGAGAGTCTCTTAGGTAACGTAAGGGAATGCCATCAGAACCGTACGAGTTAGTATATTTTAAGTGTTGTACTACAAGAATAATGGTATCACTATCTGTGGGTTCCGGTCGAAACATATTTATTTGAGTTATATTATCACGTAAGTCCGTATCTTCCAGACGTGGTCTGTCACTAATATTTCCAAGATACTGCTGAAATTTTTCAAATGTATCCTTACCAACATTAGCAAAGAAATTATTATATTTGTGAGCTTTAAGTTCATTATTTACGTTATCATTCATATGCAACTCATTACTCGTCTTTTTAGTATTTGGGACTAATTCTCTCAGAGTTTTCCAAGTGGCTTTTGTATTACCTCTTCTCTCTTCTAACTGTTTGTATTACCTCTTCTCTCTTCTAACTGTTTGTATTACCTCTTCTCTCTTCTAACTGTTTGTATTACCTCTTCTCTCTTCTAACTGTTTGTATTACCTCTTCTCTCTTCTAACTGTTTGTTATAATATTCTGACTTAGCTCTGTGAAGCTGCACTTTTAATCATTTTTTTAAGGTTTTATATTTGTCTTGTAAGCTTACATTATATCTATTAATCTTGAGTTTATTTTGTACACTATTCTTTTCCTGCATTAGAGTTCGCAAACCCTCAGTGATCCATGGGGCAAAGGGCCTCCTTACCTCTTTGGTTACTATAGGAGCACATGAATCTAGACATTTATCAAGCATTTCAGTGAATACATTAGTCTGGATATCAACATTGTCAGTTGCAAAGATTTGATAAAGATTGTCCTTTTCTATTAACAGTAAATCACACAATATATCCTGAGAGTAGTTTTTCATTTGGCGATATGTTTTAATAGTTGGTTGTCGTTTTGGTTTACATAAATCTATCGTGAGGGTAATTAAATCATGGTCAGCTATGGAGCAGCGGATTACGTCACAGTGAAGTACTAAATCTGGCTTGTTTGTTACAATTATATCAATTAACGTAGCAGAGTGGGGTGTAATTCTTGTTGGCTTGTCAATTAATTGGATTAGATTAGCATTATTGATAATTTTCTCCATTTTTGCATTTTTCGGCTAAAAGATCATCATTAAAATCACCGAGAACATAAAAAGACTTATTACGCAGTCGAATAAAATTTAAAACATCAGCTATATATTCATAACTTTGTGAATTCGATTTTGGATGACGGAACAGATATCCAATAATGACAGAAGGCAGTTTGCGGAACTGTACCGTAATCCGTACGTCTTCAATTCCTTCGGGCTTCTCAATTGATATATTTATAGGAGCAACAGTAAGAAAGTCTTTACCATAAATACACACACCTCCTCCTCTTCCCTTGTCGCACCTGTAAACCTTAAAATTAGGGATAGCAATGTGTTCATTCAGTGTATCAGAGATTACCTAGGATTCACTTATACTTAAAATATCAATATTCCTTTCATTAACTAAAATAAATATTTCATTCTTATTAGCAAGAAGGCTTTGAGCGTTGATATGTTAAATTATCAAGTTATTCCTTTTTTTAGTAGTAACAGGTCCACTGACATTACCTTCCTTGCCTACCTCCTATAGGTTGTACAGATGACATAACCTTTCCTTGTGTCCAAGTTGATAACAAAGTTCGCATTTCAGTTTATAGTCAAACCTACAGTTAGCCTGGCGATGGTTGAACTCACCACAGTTGAAACAACCATGGTTTGTATATTTGCGATTGTGCATGTGGAATCTTGCTTGAGTAGAGGATGGAGGGTCATATAGTAGGGTCCATTCCTTAGGTCACCTCGATCAGACCAATGTCGATCCAGGGGTGCGGTGGCTGCTCTGGCTCCGCCCTCTTGTCCCCCATGTTGCACCCTTGTTGATGTGTGGAACCTTGTTCGTGTAGAGGATAGCTGGTCATAGTAGGGTCCGTTCCTTGAGTCACCTCGACCAGACCATTGTCGATCCAGGGGAGCAGTGGCTCTGGCTCCACCCTCCTGTCTCCTCTGCGGCACCCTTGTTGCTGTGTAGAACCTGGAGGCAGCCCCATGGGTTAGGTGGGGGGCAGAATTCTGAACAGCTGTGGTAGATGAACGGTTGGTTATAGTAGGGGCATCTTGAGGTAGTTGTCGGTGAGCAGACATAGCAGGGAACCATTGAGGAATAATTCTTTGAGTAGGCAAGGTGGTGGAGGGATGGGGAGCATCTCCAGGAAGTCTTCACCTTTCACCTCGAGTTTGTTGTATGACACTGTTTGAGCTATTTCTTAACATGTTTGGGGATCTTTTTATTGTGTTTCAGTCTTTGCAGAGATGAAATTCAGGGCATTGTTTTTTTAATGGTGCTCAACAATCTAATGACACCTAATCTATTGAGTGTAGAATACTCATTTTTCTTTTCAACATCGAAACATAGGTCATCCAGTTCTCCCGTGCCAAGCGTACACTTAGCGGCTGTATTAATTATAGTTATACCATTAGTTTCAGCCCATTTACCAAGATGTTTATTGTAATCTCCCAAACGACTTGAGTAATCGAGCTAATATTTCTACCATTTTGGAAGAGTCAGCCAGGGGTAGGTGTGAACATTCACAGCCCATTTGCTCAAGCCCTTTTTTAGTTACATAGGTTTGGTTTCAAGATTTCAGGCCTACCTATTTGTAACAGTGTATAGTAAGACACTGATCGACTATAAGGATAACACAATAAAACATTAACAAGAGACTCACTGATTATTATATTATCACCAATTAACCCTTTGATGATATTTGACAGTTTGTTCTTGCTATCATTAGATGAGGTTACCTAGATAATGTCCACATAGCTTTCTTATATTGCATAAAATCGTCTAATGATAGCCAGAAACAAATGTCAAAATGCGTCATAATCTTCACAGGGTTAAACGTTGCCACTGCCATGCCCTCCTTAACTGTTTGACTATATACTATACCCTGTTCATTATAGGTAGGCCATTAAGTAGGAATCCTAACCTCTGTAACTTAAAAAGGGCTAGAGCAAACAGGCTGTAAATCTCCACACCTCTTCCCTGGCTGACTCTTCTCAAAAGGTAAACATATTAGATCGATTACTCCAGTCCTTTTTGAGTTACAGAAGTTAGAAGTCACACTATTAGCGTACTTACAACTGTCTTCGTGGTGCGATGCATAAGGTGTTGATTTTCGGTGTGAGCGTCCTGGGTTCGAATCCACGGACTGCCATATGTGTATGTAAATTTCATTAATCGATTTTAGGAGTATAGTTGGTTGTTGGAAGAAACATAATAAATGAATGAGCCATAATGATTAAAGTGTATTCAAGCTAACCTGGCAGATATTAGTAACGGTGACTTTCTGTATATTTGTACAGCCAATATTAACAAAAAGTCGGCGTCACACAAGAACTTTAGAAAGGCAGTTATAGAAAGTTTTGAAAGGCAGCGTTACCAGTTTCTGCCGGGTTAGTTTGAATACTCTTTGGTTACCCACCCATAGACTAGACTCTCTATCAAGGGATAATAGAGCAGGTGGCTTACTTTGGATTGCCATGATGGTGTCAATAGGGAGAATTGTATGTGGAATATTACAGTATATTATGGTAACACAGTCTGTGAATAGATAATGTTCTATACATCGTCTGAGTGCCAGCTAGTAGATTTAATTAAAAAATAGAAGTAGTAATGTTAATCCTTCGATGATAGGATGACGCATATATTTTCTTATTTCTGGTTATCATTAGACGATTATATTCATAATATAAAGGGTAAATAGAAGTCGGTGGTTTATTTGACACATTATTTACCCGTAAATTCCCGCAAATCCTTAATGTATTGTATACAAATCCTTCCTGTATTGTATATAAATCCTTCCTGTATTGTATACAAATCCTTCCTGTATTGTATACAAATCCTTCCTGTATTGTATACAAATCCTTCCTGTATTGCATACATATCCTTCCTGTATTGTATACAAATCCTTCCTGTATTGTATATAAATCCTTCCTGTATTGTATACAAATCCTTCCTGTATTGTATACAAATCCTTCCTGTATTGCATACATATCCTTCCTGTATTGTATACAAATCCTTCCTGTATTGTATATAAATCCTTCCTGTATTGTATACAAATCCTTCCTGTATTGTATACAAATCCTTCCTGTATTGTATACAAATCCTTCCTGTATTGCATACATATCCTTCCTGTATTGTATACAAATCCTTCCTGTATTGTATACAAATCCTTCCTGTATTGCATACATATCCTTCCTGTATTGTATACAAATCCTTCCTGTATTGTATACAAATCCTTCCTGTATTGTATACAAATCCTTCCTGTATTGTATACAAATCCTTCCTGTATTGTATACAAATCCTTCCTGTATGTATACAAATCCTTCCTGTATTGTATACAAATCCTTCCTGTATTGTATACAAATCCTTCCTGTATTGTATACAAATCCTTAATGTATTGTATACAAATCCTTCCTGTATTGTATACAAATCCTTCCTGTATTGTATACAAATCCTTCCTGTATTGTATACAAATCCTTCCTGTATTGTATACAAATCCTTCCTGTATTGTATACAAATCCTTCCTGTATTGTATACAAATCCTTCCTGTATTGTATACAAATCCTTCCTGTATTGTATACAAATCCTTCCTGTATTGTATACAAATCCTTAATGTATTGTATACAAATCGTCTAATTATAGTCATAATAAACTGAAAATTGTGTCATAATTTTCAAAAGGTCCATTCTTAGTACGACAATCGATGCTTAGCCCAATATTTAATTGCAAAGCTATACATTTATTTTTCCGCTTATGTATCACGTCTTTGTATTTTGGTTCTTATCACCTAGGTATAATTCACTATAGTATGCATTGTTAATATACTAGCCTTGCAAATGAACTCATAATACATATTTTTTGTTTAGTCTCCAATGTTTGTCTTGATGGTGTGATCGTTAAGAGTGTGTACGGTCTTCATGTGGTGTCCTAGGTTCGAATCCCGGGAGAATCAAATTTTTTAATTAACTAATTTCAAGGGTTATTAATGTTAAGAACAATATTCATTAGTTACATATAATGTATTATCTTTAGTATCGACGGGGGTTCTATCAGAATATCATAAGTGTTGTTATTTAAAAATACTTTACTGTATACAGTATAATTTATGTCTTCATTTTGCAGTCCCAAATTGAACTGTTGCAACACGATATCCCTTTTGGAAGTCTTCAATATTGCAACACTAGTGCTGACATGCGAGAGACAAAGAGTTTAATTTACAGGGTGGCATTAATCTTGTGCCCCAGGTGGTAGGGTGTGCTAGAGCTCCGTGACACATTGTAACCCTTTCAAGACGCACATACGCATTTATTTTTGGCTATTATTAGACGATTTTATTCAGATTAGGAAGGGTATATGGAAATCAGTGGGATAACTGAGATCAGCTTTACCCGTAACATTCTCACAGATTGTTCCTAAGCTGTATAAAATCGTGTAATGGTGGTCAGAATAAACTGTCACAATGCGTCACAATCTTCAAAGACAATAATATTATGTTCCAGGTGGTAGGATGTGCTAGAGCTCCGTGACACATTATAACAGCTGTGCCGCCCTGGTTGTAGTCTCACTCTGGCTGGGTAATAGGCGCGTTCATAAATGTGGGTATTGTGTTGAGTCGTATGATAAATGGTTCGTTGTCAAGGATCTTTATCCGACCTAATACCCAAGCCAAGACTAATAACTCTTACCTGCCACTGATCATCAACAACAATTATGCATAATTATATCCTGCATCTACTTTGAGACCATCTTCGTGCCATATTAGTAATCATCCAGAAATATTAATGTTACTTATTTAATTCTACTAAGTAATAGACATACAATACTGTTTTTATTATAGTCTCTACTACATACAGTATAGACAGATCTGCTAATATTCACATTGGCATATTCCTTTTTATAAATAAACACTCAAGATGTCCGATGATTTCTCTAAATCTCTCATATTTACAGGAATTATATTTATATTCTTATATGTAGAAGCACTTTGCAGATAAATATAATATCGTTATACATGTTTATGATATTAATACAGTTACATCCAGGATTCAGAGGGTGCTAGGTCATGACTTGAGGAACGTAGGGCAGCCTCTTGGACCGAACACGAATGTTTTTTTTTATGTTTTTATTTTATCAGTATTAGTACATTTTGTTCCCAGGTTTCAATATATGACCTCATATACTGGATTTGTATGTACAGTATATAATTTGTTTATGTTCTCTTGTTTTTCTTTCTCTCGCGCTTATATTCGCTGGGAGATACGTCTATATAATATATGTTATTGTGTGATGTATATTATGAAATCAAGTGTACTGAACTGAACTACTATTAATACTACGAAAAATACTAATACGATTACTACTACTCTGAGTACTACTACTATTATTAATACAACTACGATTATAACTACTCCAATTACTATTACTCCGATTACTACTACTACTACTACTACTACTACTATGAGTACTACTACTACGACAGTGCTCCAATGAAACAACAAAGTCCTCCCCCCCACCCTCCCTCTCTATCTGTTTCTCTCTCTCTCTGTTTGGAATAATATGAATTAATATATTTAAAATCAATAGCTCTGTAAGGATAAGTTCCCTTTCAGGCTAATTTCTTTGTATCCTAGACAATTATTTTCCTTGCGAGCATTTCCTAACCCATAAAGTTACACTTCATCCTATTTTATGATACGTTTTTTTAGTCGGAGGGTCCGGAGGGTGGGGAGAGAACCTTCTACTTTGCTGTCCTATTTTTCTACTATAAACTGTAACTGTCTCTAGTAGTAATAAGGCCGGACCACCTAGTAGGGACCTCAAGGTCTGTGTGGTCTGAGTATTTGTGTAACTCTGTCTCTGTCTGTCCCTGTCTTTCTAAAACAATGCCAATTAAATCCCCTGAGGAAAAGTGTTGTCCTTTTACTTAGCGAATCTTAAAGGTCTGAAGATTTGACTGCAGCCAGGAACAACCTACTAACAATATACAGGGAAGGATACACAATCACAAAGGTGGGAATGTTCTCCTGAGATCATTTGTGCAGCACAAGTCCTTATAGATGGTGTTGAGACCCTACTGTAGCTATATACTGTATATCTGTAATTTTTCTTGTTGTTTGCATGATATTGTAGTAACCTTTGACTGATAACTTTGGTTATCTAAATATAATCCTGCTTGACTAGTCTACAGTGACACCAGTGCCATCTGTTGATACAGTAGCCTATATTAACCCCTTGTGTGCAGTTACACTTTATTTTTATATAATCTCTATTTGGTGAATTGTATATTTAGTTACATATTCTATTATACCTGTATATATATATATATATATATATATATATATATATATATATATATATATATATATATATATATATATATATATATATATATATATATTTGTTTTGTTTTTTAGGTAGGTTATCACCCCTGGTAACCTATTTCTGAGTATTATATAATTTTTGTTTTTGGTTATTTTTGTTTTTGGTTTGGCTAGGCTACCACCCCTGGTGGCCTATTTCTGCGTATTTAAATGTTAAATTTTTTGGTTAGGCTATCACCGCTGGTAGCCTATTTCTGCGTGCCGGTATTTCATAATTTTTGTTTTCGGTTATTTTTATTTTCGGTTAGGCTAGGCTATCGCCCCTGGTGGCCTATTTATGTTTAAATAAAAAATAAAAAATAAATTGTTCGGCTATCACTGCGTTTTTTTGTTGTTTTTTTTTTGTTTTTTTTCGGTTAGGCTATCACCGCTGATAACCTATGTGTGCGTATTTCAACATTTTTGTTTTCGGTTAGGCCTATTTAAGAAAGTGAAGCGATCTGAAGTGAGTGAAGTGTTTTTAAAGTGAGATAAGTGTTTTTAAAGTGTATTATTGACTTGATGTAAAAGTAAAATTTTCAGGCTTAAATTGTATTAGAAGTGACGTGAAGTTATTTAAAGTGAGTGAAGTGATTTACAGTGAGTAAAGTGATCTGAAGTGTGTGAAGTGAATAATGTATTCTGAAGTGAGACAAGTGATTAGAAGTGACTTAGAGTGAAGTGATTTGAAGTTTTGTTATTGTCACCATGTCTCGCGCCTGCACAAACTGTTCCGGTAGATTTGGCCCTACCATGTTTGCCTGCCCCGATGTTCATGTCTGCCGATTCTGTCAGCTCCGAGAAGATTTGGCAGCTAAACTGGATGAAGCTAACGTCAAGATTAACGCCCTCACCAAGAAGCTGGAAACACTCCAAAATTTGCGACGCTCAACGTAGGAGTATCATCAAATGAAGTAATTACTACCACTGCGGCATCTTCCAACAGCCCAACGCCTGATATAGCGGTACCTGCTTCAGTACATGCACCACGTCAGGACAATAATTACTCTGCTCCACCTCAGGACAACTTCCGCGTCGTGAGAAACAACGTTCGCCCCATCACAAGGAGGATCATCACCGAAACCATGTGCCAGAACCGTTACCAGATTCTTGCGGACTTAGACAACGAAGAAGAAATAGAAGAAATTCGGCTCGTAGGAGATTCCATGGTTCGTGGACAACTTATGGAGTTCTGCGCCAGGGCACCCAGGACCAGGAAGCGCTTTTGTATCCCGGGTGGCGGTGTGGACGATGTTGCAGCTGCAGTCAACGAAGTTTCGAAGTCGGCCCCCTCACGCACAATGTAAGTCATTCATGTTGGATCTAATGACGTGCAGCGGACTCGATCGGAGTTCATTCAGATGTATAAGGAAAAGTCAGGCAGAGTTATCATATCAGGGATCGTCCCCAGGATCAGTGTGGAGAGCCGATTCTTCAATATAGCCACTAGCGTAAATAGTTTCTGCAGGGAAGAAAATATGTTGGATTCATCAATACCTGGAATGACTTCTACCGTGAAGATCACCTGTTTGTAGCGGATGGAGTCCATCTGAACCAGGTGGGAGCAGCAAGATTTGGCCGCCTGCTTCACGACGCAGTAAAGGATTTTTGGAGAAAAAGTAGAGCCAACCAAGGACCACCAGGGACGAGGTTCGAGGCCTGAGGACCACCAGGGACAAGGATCGAGGACCGTGGACGACCAGGGGCGACGATCGAGGACCGAGAACTACCAGGGACGACGATTGAGGACAGCGAGAACAGTGGACCACCAGAGACAATGATCGAGGACCGAGGACCACTAGGAACAATGATCGAGGACACCGAGGACAACGAGGAACGAGGATCGAGGACTGAGGGCAGACAAGTACATAAATGTAGATCCGAGCAGAACCAATAATTTGAATAAAAAGTGTTCCGTGAATTCCAAATCCAAAACTTTAAATGTTTTCTTTGCAAACGCTCGTAGCATACGCAATAAATTTTCAGATTTAGAGGAACTAGTGTTTACGGAAAATTACGATGTTATTGGTATAACAGAATCTTGGCTCAATACAGAAGACAGAGACTTTTTAGCAGAGTATTAATTTCCCGGTTATGTAATGTTTGAGAAAAGCCGAATTAATAGAAATGGAGGTGGAGTTTTATTTTTTATCAAAGAAAGTCTTAACCCGACCCTTTTGTCAAAACCTCAAATTGCGAACGTCGACACATCCTTTGTGCTAATAAAGAATAATAAAGGTACAAAAATAATACTTGCACTAATATACAGACCTCCAGCTCAATCAGTGCAAACTGACCGAGAAATTTCTGAGCAAATTGCAGACTTAAGTAACTCGCAAGATACCGTAATTTTTGTCGACTTCAATTTACCTGTGACCAAATGGAGAGATAGTATTACTTCACACTCTATACAAGACCTGTATGCAAACTTGCAAGAGAGTTCGCTATATCAATTTGTTAGATCTCCAACCCGTGAAAATAATGTCCTTGACCTTGTACTTTCAACAAAAAAAGAAATCATAGAGAATTTGAATGTCTGTGATGAATTCAGTAACAGCGACCATGGTACGATAACTTTCAGTTTAAAGTTTACCAGTAACGAACCAAATAGCAGCATCGAGAAAGTCCCTAATTTCAAGCAAGCAAACTTTCGTAAACTTAGAGCAATGTTTAAAGAAACTGACTGGAGCTTTTTAATTAACAAATACGACACAAATACATTTTGGGAATCATTCGCAAAAACTTACATAAAAGCAGTGCAAGACTGCATACCATCGAAAATACGACTTACAGGCCATAATGATAAGCCCAAATGGTGTAATAAAGATATTTCAAAAAGTTTGCTAATGATAGATTAAAATCCTCACAAAATGACGAAGAACGGGTGAAATTTGTAGAACTACGACGCAAAGCCAAAAGGTTAATTAAGCAAAGTAAAAAGACTCTGGAGTTACATGTTGCGAATCAAAGTAAAACAAACTCAAAAGAATTCCTTAGTTATATCAGAAAGAAGAGAGTAGTTACTTGAACTGTAGGACCGTTAGTCGATGAAAATGGAGAATATACCAAAGACGAAGTACAAATGAGTAATGCCCTCAATATCTTCTTTGCATCAGTTTTTACAACAGAAGACCTCATTGATATCCCTACAGCATCGCCGATTCAGATAGATAATTCTGATTTTCTAAGCAATATCACCATTACAGAGAGAGAAGTATTGAAATGTTTAGACAAACTCAAGGTAAATAAAACGCCCAGACCTGATACAAGCTCACCTAGAGTTCTAAAGGAAGCTAAGGATGAGCTCTCCAAACCACTGACATTGCTATTCAATAAATCCTTGCAGTCTAGAACTATGCCTGATCAGTGGAAACTAGCTAACGTAACACCAATTATTAAAAAAGGCAGCATATCCCTACCCAGTAACTATCGTCCAATTAGCTTAACCTCAGTTGTATGTAAAATGCTAGAAACGCTCATAAGATACGGACTTGTAAATCACTTAGAGGAAAATAACACACTTAAAGATACTCAACACGGCTTTCGTAGCAAACGTTCCTGTTTAACAAACCTCTTAGACTTCTTCCACGATATCTTCAACCTCTATGATGAGAGTAAAGCTGTAGATATTATATACCTTGACTTTCAAAAGGCCTTTGACAAAGGTCCCCCAAAACGTTTACTGCTAAAACTAAAAGCGCATGGAATACAAGACGGTGTGTTGAAATGGATAGAAAATTGGCTCCGCGACAGAAAGCAAAGAGTAGTCATAAACTGTATGGCATCTAAATAGACCAATGTAAGTAGCGGGGTACCCCAAGGATCGGTACTAGGACCAATTCTCTTTCTAATTTACATCAACGACATAGATGAGGGTCTCACCTGTACAATCTTAAAATTTGCTGACGATATAAAATTTGCAAATAGCGTACTCTCAAAAGAACACGTTGACGATATGCAACACAATCTAGATAAGATGTCACATTGGGCCCAAATTTGGCAAATGAGTTTCAATGTGGATAAATGTAAACTACTACATATCGGATACCAAAATGAGAAAGCAAACTATTCGATGAATGGTAATCAGCTTAAGAATGTAAACAGAGAAACCGATCTGGGGGTAACAATATCGAGTAACCTAAAACCGAGTCAACAATGTTCAGAAGTTGTTTAGAAAGCAAACAAAATAATTGGCTTTATAGGCAGGTCATTTGAGCATAAATCCAAAGAAGTAATCCTAACCCTCTACAATTCCTTAGTCCGCCGTCTTCTGGAATACGGCGTTCAATCCTGGTGCCCTTATTACCAAAAAGATATAGACAAACTAGAACGAGTTTAACGTAGAGTTACCAAAATGATACCTAGCCTAAAGAGCACACAATACGAGGAGCGTCTTAGAGAATTAAGTCTATTTCCTTTAACCCAGCGCAGATTAAGAGGCGATTTAATTCAAGTGTTCAAAATCATCAAAGGCATCGACAATATGAACTGTAGTAAGTACTTCACTATCGACCAATCTAATTACACGCTGGGAAACGGTTGCAAAATTATCGGTACATCTTTTAACTCGCACGCATCTAAGAATTTCTTCTTCAATCGAGTTGTCAACCTGTGGAATGGGCTTCTCCGAGACGTTATAGACTGCAGCACTGTTGATTTATTTAAACTTCGCCTAGACAAATACCTTGCATCAAACCTGTGACTGACTGCGTTTGTAAATGAATAACTTTATTTTATCACCCCCTCAGTTACAAACCCATCTGTCCCCTACTAACTTCCTAATTCTGCCACGAACATTCGTTCCAGGGCAGTAGTTCCCATTCCAATGTTCCCTTACCCACTCCAAACCACTGTTTGGACAATTGATCCTCAGTGTTTTGGAGGACAAGCAGCCTAGAAGGGTCACCAGAACTGTTGTTGCTTGATTTCCTATGTACTCTTTTGTACACTAACAACTGTCTACTGTACAGCTACACTAACAACTGTCTACTGTACAGCTACACTAACAACTGTCTACTGTACATCTACACTAACAACTGTCTACTGTACAGCTACACTAAAAACTGTCTTCTGTACAGCTACACTAACAACTGTCTACTGTACAGCTACACTATTAACTGTCTACTGTACAGCTAAACTAACAATTATCTACGGTACAGCTACACCAACAACTGTCTACTGTACAGCTACACTGACACCTGTCTACGGTACAGCTACACTAACAACTGTCTACGGTACAGCTACACTGACAACTGTCTACGGTACGGCTACACTGACAACTGTCTACGGTACGGCTACACTGACCACTGTCTACGGAATGGCTACACTGACAACTGTCTACGGTACGGCTACACTGACAACTGTCTACGGTACGGCTACACTTACAACTGTCTACGGTATGGCTACACTGACAACTGTCTACGGTACGGCTACACTGACAACTGTCTACGGTACGGCTACACTAACGACTGTCTATGTACGGCTACACTAACGACTGTCTACGGTACTGCTACACTAACGACTCTCTACTGTACAGCTACACTAACAACTGTCTACGGTACAGCTACACTAACAACTGTCTACTGTACAGCTACACTAACAACTGTCTACTGTACAGCTACACTAACAACTGTCTACGGTACAGCTACACTAACAACTGTCTACTGTACAGCTACACTAACAACTGTCTACTGTACAGCTACACTAACAACTGTCTACTGTACAGCTACACTAACAACTGTCTATTGTACAGCTACACTAACAACTGTCTACTGTACAGCTACACTAACAACTGTCTACTGTACAGCTAAACTAACAACTGTCTAAAGTACAGCTACACTAACAACTGTCTACTGTACAGCTACACTAACAACTGTCTACGGTACAGCTACACTAACAACTGTCTACGGTACAGCTACACTAACAACTGTCTACTGTACAGCTACACTAATAACTGTCTACCCCCTTGCCACATGACTCGTTGCCGCCGTCTGGGGGCTTCCGGGCTTGTAGGTGGAGCGGCCAAGGTTCTTGGCCGCTCTCCCTATCACCTCCAACTAATTTTGTCATGTCCTTTTCTTTCTCCTCCTTTCTAGTTTTCGTTTTTCCCTCTTCCGCTTTCTCCTGGGGCTGCCATCAGAGGCCGGTCTCCCACCCTTGAACTTTTGTGGTCCCGTCCCTCCCTTCCCTTCCGGTTGACTTCCCTGTTTGCTTCCTTCCTTTCTCTTTAACTGCTTCGGAGGTTCTAGTTTCCTTAGGGCTTCACCTTGGTGTCTCTGATCACTGCTGAGTTGGCAGAGTCCACCTGGCGACAGGTGCTGCCGGCCAGGGCTCGCAAGGCTCGTTGCTGGAGGATAGGCACTATAGGGTTGCTTTGGGGTTTCTGACTCTCTTCTCTCTTCCCAGTGAGTGTGTCAGGTGACTACGCCGGCCCCGTTCTCCGTGGGACAAAGCTGCAGGACAAATGCCCGGGTTGTACAAGGTCCCTAGCTCAAAGCCGAGACCTGTCCCATCTCAATTGGCCGCATTCTGGGTTTCGTGGCCCTGCGGAGGTCTTTCTCCCTTTCGTTGCCAGGGGCACCTGGTAACCGCAGTATCTTCTTCCATGCTTTACCCCTTTTTCTCTTGCTATGGTGACGACTTATGCTTTTTTCCCCGTTCTTCCCTGTTTATGGCTTCTGCTTTAGTGGTTCCGGTGAGTGAGCCCCTTGTGGCATGCAGCCTGCCACTTGGGGGTCTTTTTTCTGGCTGTCAGTCCGGTTCACCGCGGGAGCACGGTGAGTCGGGGATGGTTTTGGGTGCTCTCGACCGGCCCACTGAACTATCCCTCGGTCGTCGCTCGTCCCTCTCGTCCATTACCGTTCCGAATCCTTCTACTACCCTTCCGTCTTCGTCACGTCTTTCTCCACCCTCCACTACCCAGGATTTCATCTCCTCTCCTGTAGTTATTTCTGCGTCTTCCTCTTCTTCCTCTTCTCCCTCTAGTCATGTCACCCTCGACCCTTTTCTGCCCTCCCTCCCTCGTTCTCTTTCCTCTTCTTCTCCAGTTTCGTCCTCTTCTCGCTCGCTCCTCGGTCCTCCCTATGTCCTCTCTCTTTGCACCTCCTTCCTTTACTAAGTTTTTCTCCATCCTGCTTCTGCGCCTCTAGCGGGGGATGCCCTCCTCTTCCCCCTGCGTCCCCTTCAACGGGGGGAAAGGGACGTCACCTTCCACTCCCGCCATGATGCCTCCCGTCTTGTTACCGTCCAAAACGAACTTCAGGCTACTGCTATGTCCTCTTTCGTCGATTGTTCTGGCACCCCCATCCCGGCTCAAAAAGATCAACGACTCAACTCCTGTACAGGGACTGTCCTGATCCCCGCTTCCATCCGTCTCGGGGGTCGTCCTTTCGCGGATTGCGCCGACCTCGTCAAGGACATCGTTGTCGCTCAAGACCACAAGGTAGTTAGTGTGGTATGCTACACTATCCCTCCTCGCGACCTTCGCAGCCATCCCGCTAACATTGCCAAGATCTCTTTTGATGGACTTTCCCTTCCTGCCCATGTTATTGTCGGTGGTAGTCGCCTCCCCGTGACTGCGTCTCTTCCCCGTCCACTCCAGTGTCGCAGCTGCTGGCGTTTCGGTCACCCGGCTAAGCCCGCGCTGTGCGCAGTCCGGACATGCCGTTGGCGAATGTCAGTCAACATCCCAGTTCTGCCTTAATTGCCGCGGGTCTCATTCGGCCGACTCTAAGATTTGCCCCGTTCATCTGTTCGAGTCTGAGGTTGCTGTCCTCAAAGCGAGACACGGCCTTACGCTCACCGCAGCCCGCCACGAGGCTCATCGCTTGGGCTTCACCCCTCAGTCATTTTCCAAGACTCTGTCTCCTCCCTCCTCTTCTTTGCCTCCCTCTACCACGCCCCCCCCCTTTTTCTGGTTCCTCGGTTCCTTCCACCGCCTCCGCTCCCTCCATCCCCCCGGTCGCACCAGTTTCGTCATCTGCCTCCCTTCCTTCTACCGGTGCTTCTCCCGGATTTTCTCCTTCCTCCTCTTCAGTCTCCTTCGTTCGTCCTTCCGTCTCTTCCTTTTCTGTCCCTTTGTCTAACACCTTCTCTGTTCTCAGTCCTTCTCCTACTTCTACCCCTTCATCTTGCTCTCTTCCTTGTTCCTCCTCTTCTAGTCTCCCTCAACGCTCTCACCGTTCTCCCGTTCTCCGTCATCTTCCTCTTCTAGTCGCCCCAAATCTCCTACTCGCTCTAAACTTCCCTTCTCCTCTACCAAACGGGCTCCTGTGCTCCGTTCTTCCTCGCCCGCTTCCTCTTTTAAACGTAAGGGTGGTCTCCGTGATGTGCGGAGCTCAAGTCCCTGCGAGAAGAAGAAGTTGCCTCCTTCTCCTTTTGTTTCCCTTTCTCCTCTCTCCGTCCAGTCTCCTCCTCCTCCCGTCACTGCATCCATAGATTTCTCCTACGAAACCCTACCTAAGATTGATGAATTTATCCGTTCTTCCCACCCACCACCTTCTACTGTTCACGCCGAAGTTCATCCTACCCCCTTTTCTCTCCCCCCTACCCCTCTCCCGCCTTCCCCTGCCCCGTCCTCTTCCTCCACTCCCCCTTCTGGCCTTCCTCCGGGCCCTCCTCCTCTTGACCCTCCCCCTCTTCCTTCTCCTGCCCTTACCCCGTCCGTCCTTCCTACCCCCTCCTCCTTCCTCTCCAGACCTCCGTCTTCCAGTCTTCCTCTTCCGGCCCTCCTCCTTCCTCTCCTCTTTCTCTGTTAGACCTCCCTATGCCCCCCGGTTTCCAGTCTTCCTCTTCCGGCCCTCCTCCTTCCTCTCCTCTTTCTCTGTTAGACCTCCCTATGCCCCCCGGTTTCCAGTCTTCCCCTTCAACGTCGTCTCCAATTCCTGCTATTATTTCCCATCGTTAGCCTCTCTTGGCTATATTTTCCACCCACAGTGTTAACTGTATTTTGTAAATATGTTGTATATAGTGTACGTCTTTTCTTCCCTCTTGTACGCGTCTTCTTTTTAATCTTTTTTGTCTTTTTAATGTCCATTTTACAATGGAACATTCGTAGTTTTGCAGCACATCGTGTTGATCTTCGTTACCTTATCTCTAGGTTTAGCCCACTTGTTATTAGTTTACAAGAATCGCGTTTATCTAATGCCCCCTCCCCAATACCTTTTTACTCCTATATAAGTTCTCCCCAATCCCAGTATGCTACTTGCCTCCTCGTACATCATGATGTCCCAGTGTCTCCGTTAACTATCCGTACCTCTCTTAAATGCACGCTTGCCAGAGTGTTCCTTTCACGCTGGCTTACAGTAGTTTCCATATACCTTTCCCCCTCGATCCCGATCGATGTTCCAGAATTAAACAGGATCCTTTCTCTATTACCTCCACCTTTCCTCCTTTTAGGGGATTTTAATTGCAGGCATTCCCTGTGGGGTGACTCTACCGTTAATACACGAGGTCGTTCCCTTGAGGCTCTGATTCATACACACGATTTATTTCTTTTAAACACTGGTTCCTCTACGCATTTTGATAGCGGCACCCGTACCTTCTCATGTATTGACTTGTCTCTGTGTTCCCCTACACTATCCTTGGATTTTACTTGGAAGGTCTTTAATGATTACTGTGCGACTGACCACTTCCCGATTGTCCTCTCCCCTACGTCTTACTCCCCGGTGCCGCGCCCTCCCCGTTGGTGTTTCGATCGTGCCGACTGGACATCTTTCTCTGATCTCGCCGTTCCGCCTAATCCGACCCCTGCTTTCCCGGACCCTGATGCCATGCTTACCAGTTTCCTGATGTTTGTGCTCCATGCTGCCTATACTTGTATTCCACGCACCACTCGGAGTATGTCTTCTAAGTGTGTACCGTGGTGGACTGCTCAGTGCACTTCGGCTTTACGCAATAAAAGAGCCAAGTGGAAGAGTTTCCGTCGGAAAAAAGGCTCTCCATATGAGCGGGATGCGTATACTCTTTTCAAACAGGCTAATGCCGTCTTCCGTCGTACAATCCGCTCTGCAAAAAAATCTAGCTGGATGTCGTATGCCTCTACTATCAACGCAGATACACCTGTTCCGCAAGTCTGGGCTCGCGTCAGGAAGATTGCAGGGTAACATGCGCCTACACGGCCCCAGTCCTCCATACCAACACTGGCATTGTGGGCGATCCGTCTCTGGTGGCCAATATGTTGGGACAACATTTCAGTGATGTTAGCACTGGCTCCCATCTCCCGCCCTCCTTCCAGATGCATAAACGCCGTTCTGAACTTAGGCGACTTGACTTCGCCTTATCACCTGATCAGTTTTTCAATGCCCCTTTCTCCCGGGCTGAGCTTGAGTCTAGCCTGGGAGCTAAGGATACATGTGAAGGCCCTGACGGTGTCCATTACTTGATGCTGAAGCACTTATCTCCACCTGCGCTTGGCTTTCTCTTATCCATCTACAACCGTCTCTGGTCCACAGGCTTTTTTCCGGCTGAGTGGAGACATGCCATCCTTCTCCCATTCCTTAAGCCGGGTAAGTCGGGCCATGCACCAGCAGATTACCATCCCATTGCCCTGGTCAGTTGTGTTGGCAAATTATTAGAATGCATGGTTCACTCCCGCTTAATGTGGCTCCTGGAATCAAGAGGCATCCTGTCACCTTTTCAATATGGCTTTCACAAGGGCCGTAGTACTTTGGACCCATTATTGAGATTGGCGACTTCTATCCGCGATGCCTTTTCAGACACTAAGTCGGTTTTAGCTGTATTCTTCGATCTTGAAAAAGCGTATGATACTGCCTGGAAATACAACATCCTTCGTACCCTTTTACGTTCTGGTGTGTCTGGCAACATGGCGGTATTCTTGAAGAACTTTCTCCGTGATCGTACTTTCCGAGTCAAGCTTCAGAATACATTCTCACGAACATACCCCCAACACGACGGTGTCCCACAGGGTTGTGTTCTTAGTACCATCCTTTTTATCCTAGCTATTAATGGTATTATTTCTTCCCTCCCTCTTGGTGTCCGTGCTTCTTTGTATGTGGACGACTTCGCTATTTACGCTGTGGGTTTGGATATCGCTGCCCTACAAAATCTCATGCAGAAGGCCATTGATGCAGCTGCGCAGTGGGCTACGGCCCATGATTTTCGGTTTTCGCCTTCGAAATCTTGTGCCGTCATCTTCACAAAACGCCATACAGTCCCGCATCCTGTTCTTACGTTTTATAACCGCCCTCTGCCTTACAGGTCCTCAGCTCCATTCTTAGGTCTCATTTTCGATACTCGGTTGACATGGTACCCGCACATTACTTCGTTACTGACCTCCACCACCCGACGGCTTCAACTCTTACAAACCCTTAGCCACTTGTCTTGGGGTGCGGACCGGACGACTCTTCTGCGCCTCCATACAACGCTTATTCTCTTCAAGATCGATTATGGCTGCCAGGTATATGCCTCCGCTGCGCGTACAAACCTTAAGTGCCTCTGCGCTTGTCGCTAGGGGCTTTTCGCTCTACTCCGGTTATTAGCCTTTATGCTGAATCAGGTGTCCCACTGCTATCATCCAGGCGGGATAAACTGACCCTTCGATGTCATCTTCGCCTTCTGCAACACAGTTCGGCTGGTTTTCCTCCCACGTCTTCCGGCTTAGCCCCATCAGTGTCTGCTACTTCGTTCCCCGGTCGGGTCTCTGCTTTACTAGCCTCCTTCTCTTTTCCCATTCCATCGGTGCTACCCCTCCGACAGTCGGAGTTCCCCCCATGGCTACTCCCTCGCCCTACCGTTTGTACAGCTGCCCTCCCCCCTCTAAGGCCTCTTCAACCCCACAGTTGCTTTATGCTCAGTTTACGGAACATATGCTACGCCACTCTTCAGCCGTTCCAGTGTACACTGATGGTTCCAAGACCTCCGCCGGTACAGGGTTTGCGGTTGTGTTCCCGGACCGGACCTTCCAACGTCACATCCAATCATGTGCTAGTGTCTTTACGGCCGAGTTATTTGCTATTTTATTTGCCCTACGTACTATTTTTTGTTCACACCTGCATACCTTTGTAATTTTTAGTGACTCCCTTAGTGCTCTTCAGAGTATTCAGTCTCTTCCCGCTGTTAACCCCTTAGTGCTGGAGATTCAAGAATGGTTGTTCCGCATCGCTACTAAATTGAAGTCCCTGTCTTTCTGTTGGGTCCCGAATCATGTTGGAGTGCCTGGCAATGAGCGGGTTGATTTTTTCGCCCGCTCTGCTATTACCTCTCACCGACTCGTGCCACGACGTATTCCTGCATCTGATTACTTCCCGCGTGTTACTCAATTACTACGTCAGCGCTGGCAGGACGAATGGACCTCCATGAGGGTGTCTGATGTCAAACTGCGTTCTGTCAAACCTTCCGTCCTACCTTGGAAGTCTTCCTCTCATCGCAATCGTCGATGGGAGACCGCTCTAGCCCGTCTTCGGCTCGGCCACACCAGGCTCACGCATGGTCATTTGATGTCCTGTGATGTCCCCACGCTCTGTCCTTGCTTCCATATTCCAGTGTCTGTCCAGCATCTCCTGATCGACTGTCCGCGTTTCTCCAATGCCCGACGGCAGGCATTCCCCTTCATATCCTCCCTTAATCGCCCCCTTGTCTTAGCCGATATGCTCGGAGAGTCCCCCACTTTCTCCCTCCCACATCTTATGCGGTTTCTCCTCCATACCCGTCTCCTTCAGCTTCTTTAATTAGTGTTTCCTAGTCTTCTTCTCCTCTACTCCGTATTGCGCCCAGCCCCACAACACCTCCGATGTTTTTTGTTTTTTTTTCCACAAAGTTTCTTTTGGTGCCACATAGTCTTTTTAGGCTTGGTGCGAATCCCTATTTTAATAATAATAACAACTGTCTACTGTACAGCTACACTAACAACTGTCTACTGTATAGTTACACTAACAACTGTCTACACTAACAACTGTCTACTGTACAGTTACACTAACAACTGTTTATTGTACAGCTACACTAACAACTGTCTACTGTACAGCTACACTAACAACTGTCTACTGTACAGTTACACTAACAACTGTTTATTGTACAGCTACACTAACAACTGTCTACTGTACAGCTACACTAACAACTGTCTACTGTACAGCTACACTAACAACTGTCTACTGTACAGCTACACTAACAACTGTCTACTGTACAGCTACACTACCAACTGTCTACTGTACAGCTACACTAACAACTGTCTACTGTACAGCTACACTACCAACTGTCTACTGTACAGTTACACTAACAACTGTTTATTGTACAGCTACACTAACAACTGTCTACTGTACAGCTACACTAACAACTGTCTACTGTACAGCTACACTAACAACTGTCTACTGTACAGTTACACTAACAACTGTTTATTGTACAGCTACACTAACAACTGTCTACTGTACAGCTACACTAACAACTGTCTACTGTACAGCTACACTAACAACTGTCTACTGTACAGCTACACTAACAACTGTCTACTGTACAGCTACACTAATAACTGTCTACTGTACAGCTACACGAACAACTGTCTACTGTACAGCTACACTAACAACTGTCTACTGTACAGTTACACTAACAACTGTTTATTGTACAGCTACACTAACAACTGTCTACTGTACAGCTACACTAACAACTGTCTACTGTACAGCTACACTAACAACTGTCTGTACAGCTACACTAACAACTGTCTACTGTACAGCTACACTAACAACTGTCTATTGTACAGCTACACTAACAACTGTCTACTGTACAGCTACACTAACAACTGTTTATTGTACAGCTACACTAACAACTGTCTACTGTACAGCTACACTAACAACTGTTTATTGTACAGCTACACTAACAACTGTCTACTGTACAGCTACACTAACAACTGTCTACTGTACAGCTACACTAACAACTGTCTACTGTACAGCTACACTAACAACTGTCTACAGTACAGCTACACTAACAACTGTCTACTGTACAGCTACACTAACAACTGTCTACTGTACAGCTACACTAACAACTGTCTATTGTACAGCTACACTAACAACTGTCTACTGTACAGCTACACTAACAACTGTCTACTGTACAGCTACACTAACAACTGTCTACTGTACAGCTACACTAACAACTGTCTACTGTACAGCTACACTAACAACTGTCTACTGTACAGCTACACTAAAAACTGTCTACTGTACAGCTACACTAACAACTGTCTACTGTACAGCTACACTAACAACTGTCTACTGTACAGCTACACTAACAACTGTCTACTGTACAGCTACACTAACAACTGTCTACTGTACAGCTACACTAACAACTGTCTACAGTACAGCTACACTAAACACTGTCTATTGTACAGCTACACGAACAACTGTCTACTGTACAGCTACACTAACAACTGTCTACTGTACAGCTACACTAACAACTGCCTATTGTACATTTATCTATCCTTCCTATTCTGCCTATATAAACTGCCTGGTTGACTCTGCCTCCATTTATTTCAAATTATTAGAAAGGCAGTATAACAATGTATGCCTGTCTGTAGTACATAGCGTTAGCCTTTTTTCGAGTTCATTATTATACCACTATTTTTGTATTATCTTACTATATTTAATGTATATTTAAAATTGTATATGTGTACATACGTTAGTCACACTGTACATGCTTACTTGTGTGTGTAGTTGTGTGTAAGTGTGTGTGCGTGTGTCTGATTGGATAGGCAGATATATAATGTCTTGGCCAGATATGGTGAGTCGTTGATAAGCTTCTCTGTGGCTGAGTTCTTGCCTATCTACCCTCCAATATCCTCCAATACTGAGTGTCCAAAATGTTATTACAATTGTAGATTTGCATTGAGCAATTTTTCAATATATACCCAGCCGCCAGATTGTACGACCCTGATTGTAATATAATATATTTCTTGTATATATATACGGTATATATATACAAATAATTATATATATATATATATATATATATATATATATATATATATACAGTAAATATATATACATATATATACAGTATATATATAATGTCTGTGTGTGTATGTTTATGAATGTTAATCTTTGATAAAGCATATTAGTAGATTATTCGAACAAAGTATACTGTATACTGTATAATAACTGGCCAAAATTCATCATTTATGACTGTACAGTTGCCCACTTAAGTTCTATTACTTTCCGTGATCTTATACATATAAAATATAATAAGCATGATTGAATTACGAGTGTAGTTGCTTATGCAGCGGCTAACTCATCTGATTAAACAACTGATAGTTATAAGAAACCACACTCGCGATTCATTCACACTATTATACTACCATACATAAAATCAAGAACGAGGAACATAACTTATGTGGACCACTGTACTTCTAAACTCTAAAGGCTACCTGTTGTGCTGCTAAAAGTTTAAAATTCTATTTTAAGTATTATACCATTCAAAATACTATGGGAAGTGGAAACTAGTGACCACATTCTTCTAATACCCCCACACTCAATGCACGGCCAATTATTGGTTATATTTTAAGATAAATAATTCCAACACAACAATTACAAATAGTGTTGTCGTTCATAGAAATGTAGCCAGCTCAAACAAAATTCTGAACCAATGTTCACAACATTTTTAGGGGAAGTGTGGTACAGTGGTCATGCCACTGGACTGGTAATGCAATGGTCCCGGGTTCGAATCCCGATGTATCAATGGGAAGATATTATTGGGATGGAATTTGTGCTGTACCTAGTATCCGTGCATTACCACAAAGCAAATCGAAACGCCCCCAAAAGCTACCACATTGTTCCCTGATTATATAGCATTACATGAATAGTCTCATATTCGAAATATGCTACAGGGGGGCAATGCCTAGTGAGTTCATTGCTCAATAGGGGGTGTTCTGAGAGTGAGGGTCCGAGTCTAGGTGATGAGAAAGTTAAATACTGGAGCGAAGTAACTTCAGAGATGTGGCTGCTTCAAGCCGTGGGTGGGCAACCGTGCATCTTGTGAAGGCAAGATATCGGTGTGGGGGGGCAGGTTGAATCCCAAAGTGCTTCATATGTCTCACTCCCTAGACTGGAACGAGACCAACCAGGCTTTGCCGTTCAATATACGGTTGAATGTACAGGCTCTCAGCCTTGCCCGAGAGAGAGTAGTTAATATACGGTTGAATGTACAGGCTCTTAGCCTTGCCTGAGAGGAAGTAGTTGGAATATAGAAAGAAAAAAAAAAAGGATTTTCGCCAAACAAGAAAGGCTTCAAATTTAGGATGCGATTGATAGAACGCATTCCTCTGCCAGCGTAGGCAAAGGTATGCGTTCTCTCTAGAGGCCCTTCGGTCATTAATAGTATTACAAAGTTTTTCTTGGTCTTAATATGCACAACATTTGTTTTCCTTAAATATTAGGTTAACTTAAGTTAATCTTAATTTAGTTTAGTTAGGTAATATATATGGCAGCAAATGTATTACGTCACCATTATTATTGGGGAGAAAATATTTAACATGTTTTATTTCTAATAGGATAATGTTTGAAATGTTGTTGTCTAGTGTGATTTGTTCTTTATTTTAATGCTAACGCTGTTGGTGGTCAACGAAAAACACTGATTAGCTCCCTGGGGTTCAGCAAAACTTGAGTGTAAGTATGTACCCTACTGTTCACTGACAAGCCCCAGTCACCTCGTCCTCTGACAAAGCTCAACTCTTCGCTCAAACTTTCGTCAAAAACTCCATCTCTCAAATTTTCGCTCTACTGGTGATCTCTTTGCTTATCTTACTAACTCTTGGTCATTCTCCCTTCGGGACCTCAGTGAGATTTTGTCTATTACTCAAGACATATCAGAAGCTTTCATTAGAGTCTGGCACTAATCTCTAATTTACAAACTAACTTCCTTCGGGTTTTCTCACGCTATCTGTGCCTTTGTCTCTAATTTCCTTTCAGACTGTTCCATAGCTGTAGTTGTGGACAGCCATCGCTCGCTTTCTCATCCTACCAACTCCAGTGTTCTTCAGGGTTCTGTCCTATCTCCAATGTTCTTCCTAATATTCATCAACTGTACTGTACCATTATTCGTATCCACTCATATGCTGATGACTCTACCTTACACTATTCAACTATTTGTTTCACAGCAACCCAGCATACATTAACTCCAAAACTCACGTTAAGAGGCCATAGCATGCCTATCTTTTGATCTATACATTATTTTGTTATTAAGGCAGAGAAAAATCTTGTTACTTTCAATGTCTCCAAGATCCAATTTGTCCTTATATCTTCCTGTCACAATCTTCCACAAGACTATCAATTGATTTTCAACAATACACAAATTAACCCTTCATCTTCTCTCCATATTCTTGGTGAATCTTTATCATCCGACCTTTCTTGGAAAAATCATATTACCAATCTTGCTAAAACAGCTTCCCAGAAGGTAGGTGTGTTCATCCGTCTCTGCACAGCTTTTTTCTCTGTATAGTGTAGAGTGTAGCCATGTTTCGAGTTTTGTTTGCATGTGTGGGGAGGTTCCATTCACTCCTCACTTCTTTAAAGAGTAGAGTCAAAAGCTTTTCACCTCATCAACTCACTTTCTCTTACTAGTTCCCTACAATCTCTTCCTACACGGCGCAATGTTGCATCTCTTTCACTCTGTTATCACTATTCGAGAGAGAGAGAGAGAGAGAGTGTGTGAGGAGAATGAGACTGTTTTCTTTGTTCAATACATCCATTATCAAATACACAACAATATATGGGGTTCGATTTAACACAAGCACCTGCTTCATCTGTTTAGCCAAAATAAGTGTTTACACATAATTATGTCCTTGGCTTTTCATTGTTTTTTATAAAAAGGAAGACAGCTTCTCCTGAGGCAGTAGTACAGTTAGTTACAACAATGTGTGGACGCCTAGGTTTTTATTTATGCAATTTTAACTATCTGGATTGATATATGCACGACATTTGCTATTTCAATAAATATTATTTATATTTATGTAGTTGATGTATAGAAACTTGTATTCATAAATTCGTTTCCAAATATATACTTCCATAATTATTAGAAATAGGTGAGATCCACGAATTATTACGAGTGACTACCTCATTGGTTTCTTACTCTCTCTCGCTCTCTTCTTTTGTTTTTTCATTTATCTTTCTCTTCGGCTGCTGTTGGCGAACTTTTACCAACTCGGTGCCAGATAAAATCACAAGGGTATGGGACTGTATGGAACTCACAAATTATAGAGAAAGAGAGAGAGAGAGATAGTATTAAAACATTTTGTCGATAGATTCCATTGTAATAATCTAGATGTATGTATGTATGTATTATGCTCAGGCAGATACCCCATAGCTGAGGATGGCAGACTCGAGACAGAGCTCAAACAGATCCAACAAAATATAATATTAATTCACACACATCTAGGTTGTCCAGGAGAAGACTTAGAGACCAAGACCTATTTGGGGTCCCCATCAAAAGACTCCCAGGCCCCAGACCTCCCGGAGAGGTTCTGGTCTCGGCAGGCAGACACGCAGCAATGCGCACCACAATGCCCGCCCATATCACATGAAGGCATGACCCTTCATATAAAGGCTACACCGGCTTCCTTGGCCAGGCGCTTGACATACTATTATGTAGTCCAACGGGCGCCCAACCCCCACTCCCTATGCTATGACCGTATTATCACTCATTTATTCACAATAATTCTCCATTCATTCCAATTCAACACCACTTCTCTTGCCTGTTCTTCAGTCATCTCTCTTTCTTCCAACGCTTGTATTACATCATCTCCCCATCTCAACCGAGAGCTTCCTCTCCCTCTACCTCCCTTTGTTTCTGACTTATATATGCTCTTTGAAAGCCTTTCATCTCCATTCATTCAACATGTCCATAATAGCATAGAACCCTTCTGTCCACTCTGGCAGATAAGGGTTCCAGTTATCCCACTCTCCTACGTACCACTTCATTCCTCAACATGTCTCTACATGCTATTCCACATAATATGCTCAAGTAGCTCAGTAGCTCAGTAGCTCAGTAGCACGGAATCTGAAGGTAAATGCGGGGAAGAGCAAGGTTATGGTCTTTGAAAAGGGTGAAGCCACAGAGTGTGAGGTGAAGTTGAACGGTCAGGCTATGGAGATTGTCAGCTCATTTAAGTATCTGGTCAGTGTGTTGAGTAAAGATGGGACTATGGATGAAGAAGTGCAGGAGAGGGTGCCAAAGGGACAGAGGGTTGTAGGAACGTTGAAAGCAGTAATAAGAAATAGGGTGATCAGTATGGAAGTGAAGAAGTCCTTGCATGACAGTGTGGTAATCCCGACACTAACTTTGGAAGCGAAGCTTGGACGTTCGGGAAGAGACTCAGACCAAGAGTGAGAGCGGTGGAAATGAGTTACTTGAGAAGTGCGTGCGTGTGTATGGAAGGATAGACAGACGAATGAGGAAGTAAGAAGGAGGTGTGGTGTGGAGGTAGATGCGCTGGAAAGTGGAAAAAGGAACAACTTGAGATGGTTCGGCCATATGGAACGTATGGAAAGCGAGAGAATGACTAAGAGGGTGTACTAGAGCGAGGTGGAAGGACAGAGAGGGAGAGGTGCACCGAAGGAGAGGTGGAAGGACGGAATGAGGAAGTATATTGATGAAGGCGGTGCTGGTTGGGAGGAGGGGCGTCGACTTACTGGGGACAGAGGTGCATGAGGGCGGTTCGTTTGTGGCCACACCTTCGAGGATCACGGCGTCAGGCAATAGATAGATAGATAGATAGCTCATCTCCATTACATTCAACCATCTTCTCTCTTGTGTTTTCAGACCCCAAGTCTCGGCCCCACCCATCATTGATGCTACAATTATCCGTTGGCACATTGCACTTTTGTTTTTCATTCAGAGATTTTCCACCTTCCACATACTTCCCATCGCTCCGAAAACATTCCTTCTCTCACACACTCACTGTTTCTACCTCCATTCCCACATCTGCGTCCCTAGCTTACCACTCCTAGATTTTTAAAACACTCCATTTGTTCCAGCATTTCCCCATCCAGTCGTTCATTTAGATTCACCATATGAGCATCTCAAATACACACCATCACTTTACTTCTATTGCCATTCACACTCAGCTTCCTCCTTCCACATAGCACACAACACTCTTTTACTACTCACTGCAGCTACTCTTCAGAATCCGTCACCAGTGCTGGGTCATCAGCAAACAGCAACTGGTTTAACTCCCAAACACCACTAATCTTTCCTACTAAACCCAATGTACAAGTAGATCTAATATTTACTTCCCTTATCACACCATCCATATATACCTTATACAACCACAGTGACATTACACAACCCTGTCATATACTTACATTTACCTCAAAACATTCACCCAACTCATTCCCCACTCTAACACACGCTCTGCTCTCTTCATAAACACTCTTGACTGTTCTTAACAAATGCCGTCCAATTTCGTAAATCCTTAACCCACTGAACTCCAGCGACGACAACGTGTCGTCACCAATGTATGTAACGCTAAACCCCAGCGACGACAACGTGTCGTCACAATTCAAATATATTTATTTAGCCTTCAGATATACAATAAGTTCAGAATTTAAATACATGGAAGTCAACTGGCTAAGCCTTATGAGAGAAAACTCTCTTTAAGGCACCTTGATTTAACCCGAATTAATTTACATTTTTACATACATATTATATATACTCTTTCAATTCGCACCCATAAACTTACACCACATAAACATGCTCAGCACAAAAGTAACTTACAATTTGACGGATGTTTTAATATTTACTCAATAAAAATGATTTGAGGGACATCTTAAAACTAGACAGGGAGGGTTTATCCAGAATATGCCGAGGCAGTGCATTCCAGACCTTTACACCATGATAATGAATCGATTTTTGAGATTGATTTGATGTCAATAATGGAATTTCTAAATCTCTTGTGTTTCTTAAGGTATATCTTTCATTTAAACGAAAATTAAATATATTTATGGGATTGTTATTATTAATGGCTTTATAAACAAAGATAGCAGTGCAATATATGTTTATGTCTTCCCATTTTAAAAGCCTTAGAGATTTAAATAATTAATTTGTGTGATCATATTTTATTTTGAAAGTGATTGTCCTAATCATTTTCTTTTGCGCTAGTTTGACTCTCTCTATCTTAGTTTTACCTGCGGTTGCCCAAACTGTGTGACAGTATGAAAAGTAAGGGTACACCAAGGAGTAGTAAAGTTGTTTAAGTTCTTCCGAAGGAAAGCAGTTATGAGTTAGATTTAATATACCACATTGTTTATTTATCTTGTTTGTTAATGTGTGTATATGTGACTGCCAAGTCAATTGCCTATCCACTACAACACCAAGAAATTTTATATTTTGCTCTTCTATTAACATTGAATTTCCTATTTTAATGGAATCTACATTTGGAGGAACATTCTTTTTTCTGTGATGAATAATATATTTTGTTTTGTCGATATTTAAGGTTAGCTTATTTGCGGTCATCCAACAATAGACATTATTTAGTTCATTATTCACTGATTGCACTAGAGTATTTAAATTGCTGTGACTGGCATAAAGTGTTGTATCGTCTGCAAACATAATTGTTTTAAATAGTACATTTGTGTTAATTAAATCATTCACATATATAATAAACAATAATGGGCCCAGTATGGACCCCTGTGGAACTCCAAAGGCTAAAGATTGTTCACTAGATTTAATATTATTATATTCTACATATTGTTTACGGTCCTTAAGGTAAGATTCAAACCACCTGAATGTAGTATTTCTTATACCATAATGTTTGAGTTTCTCTAATAGAATGTGGTGGTCAACTGTGTCAAAGGCTTTTGACAGATCTAAAAATACACTAATTGTAAACAGTCTATCATCAAAGGCTGCAAGTACGTCATTACTAAATTTTATTAGCGCAGTTTCCGTTGATTTTCCACACCTAAATCCATACTGGGCATCAGAAATTATTCCGTTCGATAAACAAAATTCATTTAATCTATTATACATTAGTTTCTCTAATATTTTGCTCATAACAGGTAAAACTGATATGGGCCGGTGATTATTAAATAGCGTCTTATCCCCAGATTTATACACCTTCGCAATTTTAAGATGATCGGGAAAAATACCCGTGATAAAGGACATATTACAGAGGTATAAAACAACTTGTGACATAGAAGGCATCACGATTCATAATATTTTCATAGGTATCCCATCACAGCCTGGAGAGGAATCCCGCAGTTGGCTAACTGTATTTAGTAATTCTTCTGTAGTAACTGGAGGCATTAAGAATGTTGATGCTTGTGGATTAGTTAAGTATGAATTAAAGGAAACATTTGACTCTGATGTTTTCAGCTAGATTTTTCCCGACTTTAACAAAGTATGAATTAAACTGGTGTGCTATTACATCTGGTTCTTTAATTTCATTGTTGTTATGAATAAATGTATCACTTAATTTGCTGTATTTTTGTCTTCCTAGAACTGAGTTAATTATATTCCAAGGCTTTTTACCGTCACCAGCAGCTTCTTCCAACTTTTGTTTATGGTAGTTTCCTTTGGCTGTTCGTATAGAGGTCGTAACTTGATTACGAAGCCTACGGTATCTCTCTCCAAACGTGATAGGTTTTATGGCATATTTTTTCGCTAATTTATTTTTTTCTCTGATCATCTCTTGTATTTCCGGTGTTATATAAGGCTTATATAGATGATTTACCTTAATTCGTGTTGTAATAATAGGAAAATGTTTGTTAAATAAAGCTGTAAATATTGTCATAAGATTACTATATATAACAATGGGGTTATTTGAACTATAAACTATTTCCCATGAAACCTCTTCTATTGCTTCTTTAAATTGGTTAATGTTATCAGTACTGTAGTTTCTATAGGTAATATCTTGTTCTTCTTTTTCAGCTTGCTCTAGTGATGATTTTGTACTAGTATGGAAACATGCAAATACTGGAAAGTGATCTGTTATTCTAGAATAAACTATGCCACTCATTATGTGCTGGCTGAAATTGTTTGACCATAGTTGGTCTATAATAGTAGCCGTTGTTGACGTCACTCTTGTAGGTTAAATAATTGAATTAAAGAACAATTTTGAATAAGATAGGGAAATGAAATTGTCTACACAATTATCATTTGCGCTCTTCAATAAGTCAAGGTTATAATCACCTGCAATATAACACAGTTTATCCTCTTCACTCACCTTTGAAAGAATAGTGTTATATTTATCTAAAAAACTACCAAAATCAGTATGGGGCCTTCTGTATATAATACCAACAACAATATTTTTTGAATCCTTATTATGAATTTCAATGAACACAGTTTCAATGCTATCATACTGAAAAGTTAAATCGTTTCTCATGGTATATTTATATCCTGTTTTTATAAACATCGCCACTCCACCACTGTTGCGTGTATAGTTGTTAGTAATCTTTTCATAATTAGGAATTGTGTACAATTGCTCAATTTCGTTGGTTAATTTGGTTTCACATAAACCGATAACATTAAAATTGTATGCAAGAGGACTCAGACAGTTCTCAGAAAATTCCTCAAAATGTAGTGGTACACTATTTATATTATAACACATTATGTTAAAGCTATTTTGAGCTGGGAGCTGAGCTTGAGGAGTATTAGGAAAGAGATAATTACATGAAGGGAATTTATAGTTCAGCGAATTTACCAAATAATTATCAGGGTCTATTTCATTGTCATGCCTATCTTCATTTATATTTACATGATTGAATGTAAGATTGTCCAGAATATCAAAGGGTATTATATCATTATTTTCTAAAGGATCATTATTTATCATTAGGAATTGATTGTCATTGAGATTATGAAAGGGAAATACATCATTATAAGGCATGAATGGAAAATAGTACTATATTTATCAAAACGTAATATAGTCTCAATGTTGAATCTACCTAGTTGTGTATCTGTCTGGTCGATTTCTTGTGCGCTGTTGTTTGTCCAAGGGCGGCACCTGACCCCCTGCGATACTAGGCCTACCATGAGGGGCCGAGTTAGGAGGGCCACCCTGCACTAGGCCCACGGGTAGGTCACCACCCTCTGGTCGCTGATGGAGGGTGGGTGGGAAGGCAAACTCCCCACGTCGTGGTGTTAGTGCAGCAGTAGAGACTCGGGGGGTGGGGGTGGGGGTGGGGGTGTCGGAGATCAGGGGAGATGGTGGTGGGGGGGCGGGGTGGGATGGTTGTCCGGGGTGGGGTGGAGATGGGAGGGGTGGTGGTGGTGGTGATGGCGGGCGGTAGACTGTGTATGGGTGAAGCGTTGACGACGCCTGGCTCCCTCACCCACACCGTGGGGCTCCTTCACGACCAGAGTCCGGTATTTCAGAAATGATATTTTTCCATTGTTTCTGGCTTCAAACATGGCTGGGAGATGGTTTAGACGTATTTTGATGGTAGATACACAAAAGTCCTCGTTCACAAAGATCCCTGTCCCCTTCAGCTTCCTGCGATTTCGTTACACGGCATATAGGTACTCCGGTCCCAATTACTCTGGTCCTATGGCACCTAGAAGGCTCAGATTTGTATGGGAACTGTGTAAGTATCCCACGCAACCTTGGCGATGGTTGAAAACTCTCAAAGTCCATCCGAATGCGCTCACGCGCACTTGGTCCACCCGGTCCACCCGGGAAATCAGCCCAATATTCTTGACCTATTTCTAACCTCTAATTCTTCCGCTTACACTGTAAATCTTCTCTTTCTGTTGGGCTCCTCGGATCACAACCTTATCTCTGTTACCTGTCCTGTCTCTCCAGTAATGCCTTCTGACACCCCAAACCGGCGGCTTTTATGGCATTTTGGCGCTGCCGACTGGGGGGCTCTTTGGCAGTACTTTTTTTATTTCCCATGGAATGACTTTTAATTCTGGCCAGGGACCCTCAGAGAGTGCTGAACCCATTACCGAGGTAATCCTCACGGGCATGGAGGCATGCATTCCATTTTCTTTCAGTCTAACGTAAAATAACATTGGTTTACTCCCGCTTATTCTACTGCTGTCAACAATAAGGAGGAAGCATTCAAACAGTACCGTCGCCTTCAAACTCAAGAATCTTGTGCTTTTTATATTTCTGCCCAGAATCAAGCCAAATAATTTCTTCGACTAGATAACAACCCTTTCATCATTAACAAATGTTCTGAACTTTCCAACTCTAGCTCTTCCCAAGCTTTCTGGCATCTAGCCAAAAACCTCTCCAACAATTTTACTTCCTCGTCTTTCCCTCCTCTTTTCCACTATCACATCTACCTCTGACAAAGCTGAACTCTTCACTCAAACTTTCGCCAAAAACTCCACCTTGGATGATTCTGATGCTAATCCTCCCTCTCCATCCCCCTCTCACTTACTTATGCCTAAGATCATAATCTCTTCTAAGGATACACTTTCTGCCCTCTTTAGGCATACTACTAAGAAGGCGAATGAACCAGATGGTGTTCCTCCTCTTGTACTAAAAAACCTGTGCTTCCGTGTTGATTCCCTGTCTGGGCAAACTCTTTTGTCTCTGCCTTTCCTTTAACGTCTTTCCTTCTTGCTGGAAGTTGGTCCTCGCTCAACCTGTCACAAAGAAGGGTGACCACTCTAAACCCGCCAACTATTGCCCAATTGCTCTCATTTCTTGCATCTCTATAGTCTTTTAAACTAACCATAATTCAAAATGTCTTATGCATTTATCTTCTCATAATCTACTTTCAGATAGCCAGTATGGTTTCCTTAACGGACGTTCTACTGGTGATCTCCTTGCTTATCTTACTAACTCTTGGTCATCCTCCTTTTGGGACTTCGGTGAGACTTTTTATTTTGTGCTAGACGTATTGAAAGCATTCGATAGAGTCATGAACAAACCTCTAATTTCTAAACTACTCTCCTTCGGTTTCTATCCCTCTATCTGTGCCTTTGTCTCAAATTTCCTTTCTGACTGTTCAATAGCTGCAGTTGTGGATGGCCATCTGTCACTTCCTGAACCTATCAACTCCGGTGTTCCTCAGGGTTCTGTCCTGTCTTTGGAATATTCATATATGACCTCCTCAACTGAACGTTGTGCCCCATCCACTTATATCCTGATGACTCTACCTTACACTATTCAACTATTTTTTCCCAATAACCCAGTATTCAATCACTCCATAAGTCACGTGACGTGACGTGACGTGACGATGCCATAGAATGCCTATCTTCTGATCTATCAATTCTTTGTGATTGGGGCAGAGAATGTATTTACCCCTGCACAGCTTCTTGCTCTGTACAAGGGCACAGTTCGTCCTTATATTGAGTACTGTTCACATGTGTGGGGAGTATCCTCTCACACCGCACTCTTAGACAAAGTAGAAAGGAAAGCCTTTTGTATCGTTAACTCTTGTCCACTCACCAACTCTTTGCAATCTTTCTCTCTTCGCTGCAATGTTGCATCTCTCTCGCTATTCTATCTCTACTACAATAATTAGCGTTCCTCAGAGCTCTCCCAGTGTATTCCACCTCCTCTACGTAGTAGAGTAGTACGTAGTACGTAGTACGTAGTACTATGTAGTACCCACCTTGCAACACAATCCCACCACTACTCTGTGCAAATCTCCAACCCAAGAGTGAAACATTAGTCTCAGTCTTTCTTCTATTCAACAGCTGAGCTCTGGAACTCTCTCCCAGAATCAGTATTTCCCACTTCCTATGACTTAAATTTCTTCAAAATCTGTGTGTCCAGGCATTTTGGCTCGAAGGTTCCTTGATTTTGACCCTGGCACTCTTTCAATTCGGGGGGATTCACTCGCTACAGGCAGTTCTGCCTTTTGTCTCCCTCACTCACAAGGAAAAAACTAAAAACTAAAAATATCTTAAACTATTTTAAACTTTGTGTGTCCAGGCATTTTGACCACAACATCCCTTGAATTTGGCTCTCTGTCAATCTTCTGACTCTGGGAGAGACACTCGTTACAGGCAACCTGCCTTTTGTCTCCTTCATACACATAAACAATCAAATATAATGCACACATTGAATATTCTCACCAGCCAATATATTATTACATATCCACACTTTATAATACACTCCACAGCAATACCATTCATACCTTCTGCTTTACCCGCTCTCATTTGTCTTACTGCTTCTTTCACCTCATTCTTCTCAATCCTTTCATTCATTCCATCCTGCCTGGGTTGCCTTCCTCCATCATCCACTGCTTCAATCACTGCCTCTCTTCCGTGTATTACGTTTAGCAAAGATTCAAAATACCCAACATAACTTTTCCTTATCTGCACACCTTCCACTAATTACTCTCCATTTGCGTCTTTCACCAACTCTTCCCTCTTTTGTTCTCCTGTCCTTACTCTAATTACCTCGTTCTTCTAGATACATGTAGAAAATAATACATACGATAGTTCAGAACATTAATGGATTTAGGAAAGATATATCGCAGTGCTGGTGTTACTAAGCTACAGTTGTATTCACAAGGTCGAGGATTCAAATACAAATTTGTTAAGGAAAGATATCTTTAGGATACAAACTATACAGTATATACATTGAGAATACCACAAAGCCTTCCAACATTGCATAATATATAACCTTACTTTTTCCAAAACACCCGCATTAACTTTCTCAGATTGAGCGGCTTCCCTTGTGTAAGTGTGGGTATCTGGTCTAGTGGTGATCCTGTGGTATTGTGTCGATTTTGTCCTGGCAAGCGATAGCAAGCCTACAATGTAGGAGGAACATTTGTATATCGAAAAATGCCTTGGGGTTATTTTATTAACCCCTTAAGCCCCACCTGAAATATAATTGATTGACATCTGAGACCCAGCCAATTTTCGATGTTTTGTCCTGAAAAGTAATGATAGGAGTTAGAAATGAAAGAATATATGCATAATAGCACTCTCCGAGGTAATTTGGGGTCATGAGGGGGGAGGGGGAGGGGGGGGGGGTTCTACACCATCGTTCTATACTGTGCGCCTTTTCAAAACTCCCGGGTTGCTAGGTGGCAGCTGGCTGGGTGAATGTGGCTGATGTATGAGGGAGAGTCATTTACACCACTCGTACAACATGTGTGCCTCCACAATGCGTAAAATAACAAGAACTATCACTGAAAATCATTGTGAGTGTTGGCAGAGTGTTATAAAGTGCGTGAAGTCCAGTGTTTACAGTACCAGTATCTGGCAAGCCTCGAGCGTCCTGGTTGCCATGGTGACGGGCGGCCATCATACCTACTTTACCATAAAAAAAACACAGACAAACGCACGCTCAGCCTGCCACCACGACTCTAGGCTAGGCTCATGGGCTAGCCTACTTTCGATTTCACTCTTCCACTATTACCGCATATTTTTTCGGTTACGATTATCGTATTAACACCTTATTGGCGGGCTAGGCGGTAAATAATATGTAGCCACCAGCGGGGTGTTTTTAGCCAAAATAGGGCTGTTTACGTGATCATTTTCATGCCTAAATAAGAACCAGAGCGTAAAACAAGTATCTATCCCTGAAAGGGCATAAACAGAGCTTTCCAATGACACCACAATGATCCTTTTATGACCGCTAGTTTTCTTGCAACAACCGCGCAACACGAGTGCAAAAAGCATGTAATTCGGTACTTTCCCCATACAATTCAGTATGTAGCGAGTGAGAGAGGGAGGGCGGAGGTGGGATTCATGTCAGTAGGTTCGCCGCGGTGGTCTGGAGCAGTCATACGCTCGCTACTCTCCTGCCACCACTTGTCTCTCTCTCTCAGCAACATTACGTGCTGAAAATGCCACACGACCTATGTCGCACGCTGCCAGATAGTCCAAATTTATTATACTCGACTTATGTTGTGGGCCGCTAGTTAAGGGTTAAGAGTGTCACTGTCACTTATATTATGCGATAATTTATAGGCAGCTTGTGTTAAAGGGTGTAGTAGTCCCTGAAACACTGTCGCAATAACAGGGCGACATCACATTCTGGGTAGGTGGAGGAGGAGAAACGAGTCTACGAGACACTGGCCGCGGCGCCAAGACGCCAGGAGCAACAATTTGGAGCACATTTTTGGAACAATGGGATTTTATCTATCTCCTCCAATGTTGGCTGGTAATCCTCCTCAGACTCTTCATCAGATGATTCTGTAGAACTATCCTGGTAATAACAAATATTGATATCGCCTCCTCAACACTCACTTCATAGAGTGAGGTGAGAGCTATGGCGGTCGGACATGGTGTGTCTCTCGCGAGTGAAATTGTCTACTGACGTGCCATGCCTAATGCACCCTCACGTCCCCCGGCCGTATTTGGGGAGTTACCAACTACTGCTTTTGTTGCATGGTATCCTAAATTAGTTCCCATATGAATATCTACACTCTACAAGCCCTATAAGAGGGGTAAACAAGGGCGAGCATAGCCGTCTATACGGTAACAACGCTTGAGCTGAGCGTTTCATACATAGCTGTTGGCAGTGCTCGACCCTGAGGCTGGATAAGTTAATCTTGATTGAGGTCTTGGGTGGAAGCTAAAAATAATATAAATACAAATAAATATACAAATTAATATGTATTTCCCCTTAATAAAGACAACATACTATCCTAGTACGCTTTTGAGATCGCATTATCCAGGTTATTGTACATTACCTTTGCCAGAATTACCATTGGTTTAAAATTTACCAATTAGCCCTTTGAGACATGGGGGTATTGCCAGGGGTTACCAATGTTTACAATGTTTTTGGGCCTATAATAAATAATCTAGATTAGTTAACCATCAAATAATCGTTGTCTTAAGTCGATAGATCAGAGAGAACTGAAACTCTTTTGGTAACTAAACTAAATGGTTCTAATAACCTCTTTGGTCACAAAAGTTTGTCTATATGTCGAAAATTATATTAATAGTAATTTGTCATTAAAGGATTAAATTAAGTTACCTGTAAATGTAGATTAGTTGACCGCTAAGTGAAACCACAAAATACTAGCAAAACACAACTAGCTATTTTCTGTTTCAAGTTTGGAAGAACAAATACTATGATTGACTTATGTGTGTACAGTTATTGATGAGCTGAATAAACTACCCCACTGCCCATTAACCCTTTGAGGATCATGACGCATTTTTGACAGTTTACTCTGGCTATCATTAGACGATTGTATACAGCTTCGGAAGGATCTGTGGGAATGAATAGGGTTAAGACTATCTCAATTAACCCTCTGACTTCCATATACCCTTCCTAATCTGAAAAAAATATTGTCTAATAATAGCCAGAAAACAGAACAAAAATGCATAATTGTATCTTGAAAGGGTTAAATTGTATATTCATTTTCCAAAGTATATTACCAAGCCTCACATCACAGACAGAGAAGCAACATATGTGGGCGACTGAACACTCGGATGCCATAACCCTCTAGCCCACTCCAAAATAATTTGTGGTCCTCCTATGGTTTTCTTCATTAAATTATATCTATCTGGATTGATTTTTGGATAGAGCTTGCTTCTCAATAATTAAGAGTTTATATAGTTTTGTAGTTGATGTATATAAACTTCAATTAACAAATTCGTTTCTAAAGACATTCTTACTTAGTTACAAATAGATGAAGACCACGAATATTTATGAGTGGACTAGAGACTATGGCACCCGAGTGTGCAGCTACTGAAAAATTTGTGTGAGCTCTTGCGATTTTAGTTATATAGATAATACATCCATTTACATAAGATCCATATATATCAAATAAGCTATATAATAATTTATACATGCTAGGTATTAATATATAGCTGATTTGGTCTGAACATTAATCTGAAGGATATATTTGTATAACGGAAATTGCAAGAACTCACAAACATTTGTCAGTAACTGTACATTGGTAAGCGTGGGTTGTCTATTTGATAGAGTCTTACCCTGGACGTTATATTATTCACCCTCGCAGGCTAGACCGCTTGGTTGAATCAGAGCTCATTAACAATGCTAATAGAGGCGGTTCACAGTAACATAATCTACATTCTCCTACATTATCAACAATCAGTGTTCTTCAGAGCTTTCTCATTATTTACATCCACCGTTTCAGAGAGTGGGGGCATCCACCTTTCAATACATTCTCACTCCTATTCTGTCCAACTCGATAACCCAAGAGTGAACTGATTTTCCCAGTCTCTCTGCTACTTAACAAGTAAGCTCTGGAACTCTTTCCCCCATCTATCCTTCCCTCATCCAATGACTTGAACTGCTTCAAGCTCCGTTGACTCTAACGTATCATGAATTACTATCTATCTAACTATCTATTGCCTGATGCCGTGATCCCCGAAGGTGTGGCCACGAGCGAACCGCCCCATGCACCTCTGTCCCCAGTCAGTCGATGCCCCTCCTCCCAACCAGCACCGCCTTCATCCATATACTTCCTCACTCCATCCTTCCACCTCTCGTTCGGTCTACCTCTCCCTCTCTGTCCTTCCACCTCGCTCTCGTACACCCTCTTAGTCATTCTCTCGCTTTCCATACGTTCCATATGGCCGAACCATCTAAAGTTGTTCGTGTTCACACTTTCCAGCACATCTACCTCCACACCACACCTCCTTCTTACTTCCTTATTCGTCTGTCTATCCCTCCATGTAACTCCGCACGCACTTCTTAACCCGGCAAGTGCTGATCTCATCATAAGAGTTTTACCAGTGCGCTGCGGATCTCCTCATATAATCCAAGGCCTTAAAAAAAAACATTTAAATCAGCCCAGTATATATATTTTTTTTGTATTGCCCCTTGGCCATGCCAAATATCACTCCTCCACATCCCCTCCTTCCACCCTTCCCCCCCCCCTTCAATTATCACCTATTCTCCCTGTTATTCCCTTATTCTTAGGTATATTTTTGTGCTAACATTAGCGAGTTGCTAGCAGGGCGTGGTCATCTGTGTTACCAAGCGTGGGAAAGAGAAAGAGAGAGACTACCACGCAACAGTGTCTCTCCAGCCGTCGTGATGGCTGGCTGACTGGCAGGCTGCCTCAGCCATAAGTTATGTAACTCCCGGCCTCTATCGCCGATTTTGACCATCCAAACGCTGTTTCCACTTGTTTTATTGGTGTAACAGGTTAATACCTTTATAATCAACGTAAAATAGGCGCATATGGATAAGTATTAATGATATTTATGGTACAATGATGATTTGAGTTTAAGAAACAGTCTAAATACCTCCGCACAGGGAGGGGTGGCCAATACCCCACCTACGCAGCAGAGAGGTTAAGTAACTCATTTCCACCGCTCTCGTCTGAGTCTGACTCTCTTCTCGAACGTCTATGCTTCGCTTCCGAAAGTCAGTGTCGGGATTACCACACTGTCATGCAAGGACTTCTTCACTTCCATACTGATCACCCTATTTCTTGTTACTGCTTTCAACGTTCCTACAACTCTCTTCCCCTGTTGCACCCTCTTCCGCATGTCTTCATCCATACTCATCTTTACTCAACACACTGCCCAAATACTTAAATGAGCTGACAATCTCCAGAGCTTGACCGTTCAACTTCACCTTGCGCTCTGTGCCTTCACCCCTCGCGAAGACCATGACCTTGCTCTTCCCTGCATTTACCCTCAGATTCCGTTTTTCGCACACTGTTCCAAACAGATTTACCAGACCCTGCAACTCCCATTCATTATCGCTCATCAGAACTGTATCCTCAGCAAACAGCAGTACAGGTAGCTTCCACTCATTTCCCTCCCTTATCAGCGATACACCAGCATCCACTGCTCTTCCCTCTATCTCTTTCATGACTCCATCCATATATACAGTAAGCAACCACGGAGACATCACACACCCCTGTTTCAACCCAACATTCAGGTCAAAGAACTCGCTCTGCTCATTCTCCACACGTACTGCCGCCTTTGCACCCTCATACATGCTCTTCACTGCTTTCAGCAACTTGCCATCTACTCTGTATATTCTAAGTACTTTCCACATACCTTCTCTATCCACTCTGTCATAGACCTTCTCCAAGTCCATAAAGGCAAAATACAGCTTTAGTTGTTTCTCCAGATATTTTTCCACAACACAATTCAGGGTAAAAATCTGATCTACACATCCTCTTCCCTTCCGAAACCGCCCTGCTCGTCACCTATCCATTTATCCGTTCTCGCTCTCACTCTCTTAATCACTACCCTACTGTACACCTTCCCTACTAAGGTTAGAAGACATATTCCTCGGTGGTTACCACACACTCCTCCTTCCCCTTTACCCTTATATAGGGGGACAATTATGCTTTTCTTCCAGTCATTAGGTGCACTCCCCTTCTCCCATACTAGTTTGCACATTTTCCATACCCATTCGATCACTATCTCACCTCCATACCTCAGCATTTCCCCTACACACTCCATCTGTTCCTGGTGCTTTCCCCAACTTCACTCTTTTCATGGCTTCCAACACTTCTGACCTCCTGATCCCCACCTCCTCCTCCACTACTTCTCTTATTCTCTCTCCCATACCCCATCCAAGTATGTGTGCTGGCGCTCCATTCCTTACATTTAGCAACTCGTTGAAGTACCCCTCCATCTTTCGACTCTCTTGCTTCTCGGCTAGCATTCTCCCATTCTTATTTTTCACACCCTTACTGTTTCCCTTGTTACCTTCCCTAACTTTCTTGACTTCTTTCCAGAACAGTTTCTTACACTCCCTCCATTTTACACTCAGATTCCTTCCAAATTCCTCATCTACTCTTCTCTTACTTTCCTTCACTACTATCTTCAGCACTCTCTTTCTCTCCACGTACCTCTCTCGTTTCTGCCTCTCCAAATCTTCATTCCCTCTACTACCCAACCACTCTCTATACGCTTTTTTTTTTGTCTTCCACAGCTATTTTTACCTCTTCTGTCCACCATGCTGTACCTTTCACTCCCCTCCCTCTTCTCCTTACTCCACACACCTCCTCACATGCTGCACAGATCTCTTCCTTAAACACCTTGCTCATCTCCTCCACTTCCTCCATATCTTCTAGGTCGAACCCACCTAGTCGTCTTTCTACTGCTCTTCTGTACTCTTCCCTGATTTGTTCCTCCTGTAGCCTCTCCACCCTCCTTGCCATTTCACCTTCCTCTCGCCTCCCTCCAGCTCTCCTCACCCACTTCTTTTGTATCCTAATTTTAGCTACTACTACATAATGTGTAATAATGTACATAATGAATATGTGAGTCAGGTACAAGGGGAGATAGAAGGGCAGGAAGACCCCCATTGAGATGGAGAGACTGTGTAAGAAAGGCTTTGGATGATAGAGGAATGACTATAGATCAGGCAGGGGAAGTGGTGGTGGATAGGAGTGAATGGAGAATGCTTGTGAATAGTTGAGTGAACACGTGGTCATTTGGAGTAAGGGGTCGGGCGCAAGTTGGACTAGATAATAGTCCATCAGGCGCCTGGCCCGGGGAGACGATTAATATGAAGGGTGTGCCTGGAAGTGTGGTGGTGGGAGGGCTTGTGGCTTTGGCTCCGCTGCATGTCTGCCTGCCGAGATCCGAACCTCTCCGGGTGGTCAGGGGCCGGGGGAGTGCTGGAGCGACCTTGGTAACCCTGGTCTCTGGGTCTTCTCCTGGGTGACCTGGATGTGTGAGAGTTTGTGTTTTTTATCTGTGTTTATTTTTTGTTTTATGTTGTTTTTGTGTTTTCCCTGTTCTTGCTCTGTCTTGAGTCGGCTACCCCCAAAATGGGGATTGGGCCTGAGTATATAGATAGATAGATAGATAGACATAATGATTAGACAGACCCCCTCCAATACCCCTATACACCCTAGCATCCAGCACAAATTTCTTCATTCATTCATCCGCACATATATAATCAATCAGTGCCTTTCGTTCTACCACCGTCTTATCCTTATCCTTCATCTTCCACACCACTTTCCATGTGTACCTGTGTATCATTCTGTGTCGGAAGAAGGTGTTGGCTATCCACAGCCACACATACGTCCACAAGTGCACTACCATTCCCATTCACCTCTGACTGTACCCCCACCCTCCCACCACTCCATCAACTTTCCTATCGCCCACCTTCTGATAATTATCGATTACGACTGAGTACTGAAAAACTGGGGGGTGGGAGAGGGGGTGACAGGGGAGGGGGTATTTGTTACTGGCTGTTTTCTCTGTTGTCTCCATCTATTACCTGATGCTGTGATCCACGAAGGGGTGGCCGCGAACGAACCGCCCCCATGCACCTCTGTCCCCAGTCAGTCGACGCCCCTCCTCCCAACCAGCACCACCTTCATTCATATACTTCCTCACTCCATCCTTCCACCTCTCCCTCTCTGTCCTTCCACCTCGCTCTCGTACACCCTCTTAGTCAATCTCTCGCTTTCCATACGTTCCATATGGCCGAACCATCTCAAGTTGTTCCTTTTCACACTTTCCAGCACATCTACCTCCACACCACACCTCCTTCTTACTTCCTCATTCGTCTGTCTATCCCTTCATGTAACTCCGCACGCACTTCTCAAGTAACTCATTTCCACCGCTCTCACTCTTGGTCTGAGTCTCTTCCCGAACGTCCATGCTTCGCTTCCGTAAATTAGTGTCGGGATTACCACACTGTCATGCAAGGACTTCTTCACTTCCATACTGACCACTCTATTTCTTGTTACTGCTTTCAACGTTCCTACAACCCTCTTCCCCTGTTGCACCCTCCCCCGCACTTCTTCATCCATAGTCCCATCTTTACTCAACACACTGCCCAGATACTTAAAAAAGGGTGGGGGGGGGGGTTGTCTCCATACACACATAAAATAATATATCCTACGGTCTTTATCTTGTCATTAAGCTCATTTGACCACATCTTTACTCAATATTATCCAAATTTAATCCTAATGTAGCTTTAAATATGCTTATCCTAAGCCTAATCTAGCTTAAGCTAAGTAACTAAAGTTATTCTTAGCTTTAGCCTTACTTTACGTAGCCTGACTTAAGCAATTGGAGTTGCGAGGAAAGTTACTTATGGACGAAACTACCTGACATAGGAACTCATACAGGTGCATGGATCTATAATGGGTTTGTTTACAATAGTAATATCACTGGGATTATTTATGGATTTAATTATGTTTCAATAATAGGTACATAAGGCTCGAAATATGATTATTGTATTTTGAATGTTCAACAAAAATCAGATTCCATAGATATTACCTGCATTATAAATACATAGAGGAGTACACAAACATTTATAAGAAACTTTACAACTAGTGTATGTAGAAACATTTTATAATCAATAATATTGATCGGTCAATCGTTTACAATGACATGATTTTGATAAGTTACACACATGGAATAATGAGGTGCCTAAATGCTTCCCATCATGCTATTACCTGTAAAGTACTCATTACCTCCGTGTGTTTGTATGGTTGTCTGTAAACAAAATAGTTCAAAGAGATATCCACAGATTTTCATAAAAGCCGGTGGGCACATTGGATATGCACCAAGCAAGAAATTATTTAATTTAGGAGGTGATCAGTAGAGTGCATACTTCAGCCAGCATAGACGGTTTACAAAGTTATGAAATGATGTTCATGAAATTTGGTGGGTCGATAGGATATGCGCCAAGGAGGATATGCATTTAACAGGTGATTGGTTGAGCGCATACCTCCGCCAGTGTAGGCGGAGGTACACGCTCTCGCGAATGGGGCCCCGGAACAAGTATATCATTCTATCTGTTTTTGTCTTTCTCCACTCACAATAACTCTATGAAATGTACATACAGTATACAGAAGCAACTATGGTGTTTCTTAGCCAGTATGAGTTATGTCCTGTAACATGAAATGAACCTCACATTAGCACCTGGTATATAGCTATCACAAATATACATGGAAGTGGACCTGTTCATGCATGAAGTTTAGCTTCCAATTCACCTCTTGCTTGGACACACACCCTCTCACTATCAAGGCCTGTAGGATACTGATATTGCAGTGAGAGTGAAGGCTGGAAGCAAAACTTGTGTCTGGAAACAAGAGGAGCAGCTCGGTACTACCAAAGTGAGCCAGTAATACCAAAATGTACCAGGACGCCGGCCACAGTAAACAGTCATATTACACATAACATACCAAGATGTCAGCTTAAATGAAAGCGTTAAATAAAATATACGTTATACAGGGTGGTGCAGCGTTTAGATACGTTACTCACCTGGCAAAAAATTGGCTACGCTGCCTTTCTCTACAATTGCATAGCTAAACAGTAGGCTGCGTGTCCTATGGATATTGTGTATGAATAAACAATATTTTCACAGCCATCATATACATTGCCTTATATAATAACCCATTAAATGCAGAATAGTTAGTAGCATGTATTGATATTTAAATAAGTTGCAATACAAATAATTGTATATGAATAAAAATGAGTGTAACACGAATTACCCATAATAATAGTTTATTCACTCTCTTATTTTAGGCGTTTTTTCCATTATTTTTCATTTTTTACAATAACTAACAGCCCTTGAATGAAGTAGATAAATACATCCAGAAAACAATAGTGTTTTCAAAATTGTTGTAGGTCTAATATGTTCAGATATATGTAAATTAGAATATAGCTTTTTCTGTTAGTGTGTTTGTCCTCTATAAATATCACGTCATGTACTATCAGAGTAGGCTATGTTATATAGTAATTGTATCATATATTTAGAAACTTGCAACCATTTTGATAATATCATCTTCTAGATGCATGTATATACTTAATGTAAGTATTTTTTTAACCTGGCAGCTGCACCTGGCCGGTATTTTACAGTGCCACCAGTGCAGCACCTTTGATTCTAAACTTAACCAAATTGTTACAACCAAATTGTTGCCTCGAATCAGAAAAAAATAGTAAAATCTACCATATAAAGCAATATTACTGCACCATATGCTTGTATTTTAATTGTATAAGGAACATGTGAACATTGATGACCCATAAAATAGCTGTAAAGATCAAATATCTAATGAAAAAGTGGATTATTGTGATGGGAGCGTATCGAGTGGGTTGTTGGCGGCGCGGTATAAAACCCTCCCACCAACATGTATGAGGTATGGGGGAGGTAGTGGTGGGATAGAAGAGGGTGACTGAAGGTATTTCAGGGAGGAGGGAGGAAGTATAGGGAGTGGGAGAGGAAGAAAGTAGAAATAAGGAGGGGGGAAGTTTAGGGAGAAAGTGGGAGGCAGAGGGAGAGGGAGGGGGAGACACATGGTTTGGGAGCAGAGGATGTGGTGGTATGGAATCGTGTCACCTAATCATATTTTGCATGCATTTCCCCAGCACTGGTGCATATTTTGTTTTTATCATTAAGTGTAAGATACTGTAAGAAACGTTGCATTCACCCAGTAAATCATTCCGGAAGGAACTCTATTGTTTATAGGTTAACTGTAGACAACTAAAATATACAGTGGATAAATTTGCATTATGTGTAATATATTTGCCTTGTACTCATCATCATTCATATATGCTTATTTGTATATATACTTTAAAACATCAGTAGCTTATACTCCATATTCTGCATTTAATGGGATATTCTAACAGACAATATGTATTATGGTTGTCAAATATGTGTTAGTTAAAGCGAAATATCCAGAGGACGATTCCCACCACCCTCCACTTAGCTATACAAATATAGAGAAAAGCAGCGTTCCCAATTCATTCCAGGTGGGTAACCAAATGTTGCGCCACCCTGCGCCATGGTATTCTGGATGTTAGTTTTTATTGTACGTATATGAAGGAGACAAAAAGCAAATATGCCGGTAACACTTGGACCCCTTATAGTTGAAGGAGTGAAAGAAAGCCAAATTCAAGGTTAGTTAGAACCAAAATGTCTGGACACACGGAGCTTGAAGTTTCAGTAATAGGATGAGGGATCTATCTATCTATCTATTGCCGGACGCCTTACTCCCCATAATGAGAGAGGCCATACACAGAATGCCCCCAAGCGGACCTATTCCCTGTAGGAGGGACAACCCGAGCCAATTTATTGAAGGACTTACAGGATTGACAACTCAATTTAGGATCCGTCCGACTCCGAGGCCCTCTGTGTATCTTGTTTGCACTATTTTTCTACAGTGGTGTTCGGCTAGTCCATCCACTAACCTGCCTTACCCTTAGTTAATCAGTACGGATTTGCATCAGGTTTACTCCCCTACACAGGTTGCCGACCAAGGCTGACGAGTCTTATCTACTCGGATTTGTATAAGGTAGTCTCCCCTAGATGGGTTGCCAACCAAGGCTAACGAGTCCCATCCACCCGAAAGGATGAGGGATGAGATTACTTAATCTTTTGTAGTTTACAATGGATTTTTACTTTTAATTCTGACTATCATTAGACGGTTGTATACAGTTTAAGGGTATGTAGGAATAATAAGGGTAAAGACTATCTTAATTAACCCTCGGACTTCCATATACCCTTCTTAATCTGAACAAAAATATTCTAATTGTAGCCATAAAACAGAGAAGAAATGCGTAATCCTGTCTTCTATGAGTAAAGTTTGGTCATGTTGTATTACTCTTCAGTATTTTTTATATTAATATTAAATCTGAACATCGGTAAAGTAACTGGTGGTAAAGTGACTGGTGGTAAAGTAACTGGTGGAAAAGTAACTGGTGGTAAAGTGACTGGGGGTATAGTGACTGGTGGTAAAGTAACTGGTGGTAAAGTAGCTGGTGGTAAAGTAACTGGTGGTAAAGTAGCTGGTGGTAAAGTAACTGGTGGTAAAGTAGCTGGTGGTAAAGTAACTGGTGGTAAAGTAACTGGTGGTAAAGTAACTGGTGGTAAAGTAACTGGTGGTAAACTAACTGGTGGTAAAGTAGCTGGTGGTAAAGTAACTGGTGGTAAAGTAGCTGGTGGTAAAGTAACTGGTGGTAAAGTAGCTGGTGGTAAAGTAACTGGTGGTAAAGTAACTGGTGGTAAAGTAGCTGGTGGTAAAGTAACTGGTGGTAAAGTAGCTGGTGGTAAAGTAACTGGTGGTAAAGTAGCTGGTGGTAAAGTAACTGGTGGTAAAGTAGCTGGTGGTAAAGTAACTGGTGGTAAAGTAGCTGGTGGTAAAATAACTGGTGGTAAAGTAGCTGGTGGTAAAGTAACTGGTGGTAAAGTAGCTGGTGGTAAAGTAACTGGTGGTAAAGTAGCTAGGGGTAAAGTAACTGGTGGTAAAGTAGCTGGTGGTAAAGTAACTGGTGGTAAAGTAACTGGTGGTAAAGTAACTGGTGGTAAAGTAACTGGTGGTAAAGTAGCTGGTGGTAAAGTAACTGGTGGTAAAGTAACTGGTGGTAAAGTAGCTGGTGGTAAAGTAACTGGTGGTAAAGTAACTGGTGGTAAAGTAACTGGTGGTAAAGTAACTGGTGGTAAAGTAACTGGTGGTAAAGTAACTGGTGGTAAACTAACTGGTGGTAAGGTAACTGGTGGTAAAGTAACTGGTGGTAAAGTAACTGGTGGTAAAGTGACTGGTGGTAAATTAACTGGTGGTAAAGTAATTGGTGGTAAAGTGACTGGGGGTAAAGTGACTGGTGGTAAACTAACTGGTGGTAAGGTAACTGGTGACAAAGTAACTGGTGGTAAACTAACTGGTGGTAAGGTAACTGGTGACAAAGTAACTGGTGGTAAAGTAACTGGCGATAAAGTAACTGGTGGTAAAGTAACTGGTGGTAAAGTAACTGGTGGTAAAGTGACTGGGGGTAACGTGACTGGGGGTAAAGTGACTGGTGGTAAAGTAACTGGTGGTAAAGTAACTGGTGGCAAGCTGTGTTGTGGCTGAAGTATCCATAAACAACATTATCGAGAAACTGAGAGAGAAATGATGATACTCCATCAAGAGTGAGAAAAAGAAGACAGTAATTAATGGAGAGAGAGAGAGAGAGAGAGAGAGAGAGAGAGAGAGAGAGAGAGAGAGAGAGAGAGAGAGAGAGAGAGAGAGAGAGAGAGAGAGCGAGTGGGGGGGGGGGAGAGAGAGAGGTATGAAAGTCTGTGAGGGTTAAACAGAAATTAGCCTTGATATATTCGAATGTTTTCCTATAATTTGCTAGGACTATATTTGATTTTTTTTTTTTTTTTAGTGTGTCTGAATGGTAACAAAATCTAGAGTAAGCTTTGGTATGTATTAAAACAAGACAAGTCGATTCCAATAATGAAGTGACTTACACAATCTTCTTGCTCGCGATAATTTCCCCCACTACATTATCCCAGTCATTCATCCAAGTGAGTAAGTATATGTCATTCATTTTCACACACTGCATACTCACACACCCATTCTTATTTCCATATTCCCTGTGATACCCGATGTCCTTATTCCTTCCATTACGCAACCATTCCTCAACCAGTCACCCTAACTCAACTTTTCAACTATATACTCATTGCTACCCTCTCCAGCCATCGACACCCACTCATCCTTCTTGTCATAATTCACTCTTCTCCAAGTCAACTACCTTGGATTAATCTGGAATCCATACTCATCTACTCATTACTCTCAAGCTACTCACACCAATACATCCAACTTCACACACTCATGTCCCTTCTTTTCTTAAATATGATCAGTTCTGAGTGGACCAAACTGTTTAATTAACTTTGAAAAGTTGACAGAATGTATACAAAATCTTCTTGAGGAGGAGCATATTATTGACAACGTTTCGCAGATACCTTCTTCCTGTCACTAATAGTGACCTTAAGAAGCTATCTACGAAATGTTGTCAATACAGTGTTCCTCCTCAAATGATGTTTCTATTCACTGGAACAAATTTAACTGAGACGTTCTACATTCAAGAAGAGAATACAATATATTATGCACACTCTTCATACACAATATCTTGGTTTTCATCTAGAGTATCTCTTCGGAAGGGACCCCAAGGGCTTTAAGATACTAACGAATATCAGTAACACCTTGTAACTCTCTCTCTCTCTCTCTCTCTCTCATCATTATACCATCACACGTATAGCGCCTTCAAAGATTTCTAACCTGATTCTCCGAATATATGTTCCACACGCTCATTGACATTTCCGTATTATCTGTGTTACCCGATATCCACTTCCCTTCCATCCCTCAGCCTGTCACTCATACTCAACTTCTCAAACACTCACTACTCAACTACTCATTGCTACCCTCTCCAGCCATCCACACTCACTCATCCTTCTTGTCATATCCTTATTTTCACGACACGCAACCATGAATGTTAAATATAAAAAGTTTGTGTTTTTGTTTCTATGTGTATGAAGGAGACTAAAGGCAAAGCTGCCTGTAACAAGTAACTTCCCCAAATGTTGAAAGAGTGTGACAGAGCTCAAATCAAGGTACATTATAGGTCATTTAGATGTTTTGGAAAGATGTCTGGTGTGCTTCTTAAGTGAAGTGAAATGAATAGGAGGAGGAGGTATTTGTGAGAGTTAGCTGGATTACTCTATGTGTAGGTGAGGCACCAATAGAAACAGTGGGGAAAACCAGGCACATGTCATAGGAGATCCAGCAACTCCTTATCATATGCCTACTGTATGTGTCCTTCCCTGGGTACTACTGCCCTGCTCGGTTGGTGCCTACAATCTCACCAATGGAGAGAAGAGAATACATTATATTGTACTCACTCTTCATTCATTGTAAAGCACTGCAGTCCACACAGTATCTTTGTTTCCATATAGAGTATCTGTTCGGAATGGACCGCAAGGACTATGAGATACTAACGACTTTTAGTAACAGCTTGTAACTCTCATGGTCTCTCTCTCTCTCTCTCTCTCTCTCACCTTTATACCATCACACGTGTGCAGTAGCTCCTTCAAAGTTCTCTAACCTGATTCTCCGAGTATATGCTTATCTGGTTCATTATATTTTATGTTCTATTTTACATTAGGCTTTATTCATAACAGAGTTGTTTATGTGTCCCACCATCTGCTCATTACCAATGTTCACCAGATGTTCAATAAGACGTGTGCAATAAACAAAGGGAAAACGGTTTTATTGCTCTTAGATAAAAAACTATAATGTATATTAAATCATGTGCTTAAAGGGCTATGTATATATTTATCGCCAGAAGACTTGATCCTAGAAGTAGTGGCCACGAATGAAGAGCCTACATGTTGTTACACTACTTATTTGGCCAAGCGTACATTAACCTCTTGAGGATTATGACGCATTTGGACAGTTTATTCTAGCTATTACTAGACGATATTCAAAATATGCTACAGGGGGGAAATGCCTAGTGAGTTGTTCAATAGGTGGCGTTCTGAGAGTGAGGGTCCAAGTCTAGGCGGTGAGACAGTGAAGCACTGGAGCGAAGAAGCTTCAGAGATGAGGCTGCTTCGAGCCGTGGGTGGGTAACCGCGCATCTTGAGAAGGCAAGATATCGGGGCTGGTTGTATCCCAAAGTGCTTCACATGTCTCACTCCCAAGACTGGAACGAGACCTCACGGGCTTCGCCGTTTAATATGCACGGTTGAATGTACAGACTCTCAGCCTATGCCCGAGAGGAAGTAGTTGGAATATAGAAACACAAAAACAAAAAAGTAAAGGAGGGATCTGCATGAGTCAAAAGATAAATTGAGATCGATTTTACCCCTTTGATTGCAAGAAATCTTTCAAAAGCTGTATACAATCGTGTAGTAATCAACCAAAAGGAACTGCTGAAATGTGTGATGACCCCCAAAGGGTTAATGTAGCAAATTCTTCCATATTTGTTTCTAAGTTCTCTTGTTTCCTGTATTGTATTATTAGTTCTGAAGTGACAGGGTTGAATAGAACGGGGTTGGGTAACACCTGTAGGATTGCTAGCCTACAGGTGAGTAGGAAGGAGAAAAGAAGAAGCAAACAACAGAGACACAATTCCATACCAGTTTCTCATGATACAGAGGAGTGCTCCATATTACCAGGTCATTCCCGTTTTCTTACTACCAGGAAGATGGGTCACCTAGGTCAGTCACCCCTACAAAAGAATGGGAGTTTAAGCCAATCACCATCCAGGTTTCAAACCCTCTCCACCAATCACCAGCCTTCATTGCACCAGCAGCCAGATTTGCAGTACACTGAGCAAATGTTTATGCAAGTTCCGCATCAAAGACCTGAGTGCTACCGACATAAGTGGGGATATTAGGATCTACAGTGCAAGACTGTTACGAAGAACTCTGGATCAACCCAGGAACATAGAGACGACCAGAGTTATCCACTGATTCACCAATAACCCTCAATTATAATAAAATCACCAGAATTGCTATTATATCCTTCCTAGACTTAGTAACTCCCACCTGAAGCCGTCTAAACTCAAACCAAGATTTAAAGGTCCTTTTGAAATTTTAACAGTGCCAAATTGTTATCAGGTTACCATTAATTATTTCGGTGAGTCACGCACATACCGTAACAGGCACGTACGTAGATTTCAGCCTATTGATGAGAATATGATTATGCTTGCAGATCCTGACCAGAATGACATATTACCTACATCAAATAATCAGAATTTGGGATCCACAGAACCTGTGACACATGAACCCCTACCTCCTCTGACACCTGCACCAAGAAATAAACCACTGCGTGTCACACCATCTATTCTACAACAAGCCACACCCCCTGTTCAGCCACGCCCAGGGGCCCTTTCCTACCCATCACACACACCTCCTCCTCTCCTACCTACCCGTACTGTATCTGCACCTTCCAAATTACCTACTCAAGTCATAACTAAACCTTTACCTGTACCTTCATCCCCATCTATCAGCTAATTACCAATGTCATCTGAATCTCCATGCACTCTTCCCACTACGCCTGCTATCGCTCACATTCTTAATCTACCTAGTCCACCCTTACCTAATCTGCCAACCACACCTTCTCCTGAGCATGCCAGCTTACCTATTCCTCTCCCTCAAACTTCTTCCAGACCTATTACTTACGCAAGCAAATTTAAAACTTCTACTACTTCAGTTTCTCCCTCCATCTCTAAACCATCTTGACGACCTCTTCCTCTATTGCACAACTTCTTTCCCTCCACTTCTACACACAAACCGACAGTTTCTACCTCTCAATTACCTCTCACTAAACCCAGCATGTCTAGAAAAGTTTCACAATCACCCAGATCTTCCTTATCACCATCACCGCACCCTCATGTGAATCCAACATCACTAATACCTTCTCATTCTAATCCTACCTGTACAAGATCTGGTCGACGTGTGAAGCCACCTCAACGATGAGCGCCAACCTTCCGGCCTACATATGCAAGGCGGGCCCCCCCAAAACTTAGCTCGCCTATACAAAGGGTTCCCGCTACCCCTATGGCGAGGTCAACCTCATCCCCTGACCAAACAACATCCCAGGACCAACCACTGCCCCTCAACCCTTCACCAGCCACTCACTCCACAGACCCTCCAGCCTCCACAACTCCTCCTGCTACCCAGTCACCCTAAGCCACTGCAGCATCTACTTCGACCCCTACAACAACCATGAAAATCAACAGTGTGTTACTTTCGGATGGCCTAACAAGTACTGTTATCAAAACCCCACAACAGATGGTACAAAAAGCCTCCGAATCGAAACTTCCACTGCACATACACATCGGCATGGGCATCTCTACCCCTGCTGATGTGCCGACCACCATGCAGCACTTAAACCCCGTTCTCACAAACTCCACCACCCAGACATACATTCTGAAATCGCGAGGTCGCGACTTTTTCTTCGACGAATGTGGTGAAGTGACAGGGTTGAATAGAACGGGGTTGGGTAACACCTGTAGGATTGCTAGCCTACAGGTGAGTAGGAAGGAGAAAAGAAGAAGCAAACAACAGAGACACAATTCCATACCAGTTTCTCATGATACAAAGGAATGAGAAACAGAGGAGTGCCCCATATTACCATGTCATTCCCGTTTTCTTACTACCAGGAAGATGGGTCACCTAGGTCAGTCACCTCTACAAAAGAATGGGAGTTTAAGGCAATCACCTTCCAGGTTTCAAACCCTCTCCACCAATCACCAGCCTTCATTGCACCAACAGCCAGATTTGCAGTACACCGAGCAAATGTTTATGCAAGTTCCGCATCAAAGACCTGAGTGCTGAGTGGGGATATTAGGATCTACAGTGCAAGACTGTTACGAAGAACTCTGGATCAACCCAGGAACATAGAGAAGACCAGAGTTATCCACTGATTCACCATTAACCCTCAATTATAATAACATCACCAGAATTGCTATTATATCCTTCCTAGACTTATTAACTCCCACCAGAGTATTAAATAAAATAGTTTAAATGATTAGGTACCAAATGATAACTACCATATATTTTTAAGCTAAGTATTTACTTCACTATTGATGTCACAACGATTCACTATATCCCTTTAACATTGAATTACTGTAAGTTAAAGTTAAGAATATATTTGAACATGTATCAACGAAATTGTTGAGAAAGCAAGCACTTCCACCTCGGTAATGTTCTCAAGTCTGAAAAGTCCGGAGCATCTAACTAAAAGTGGCAACTGCATTCCCCTCCCCCTCGAGACTACAACGAGCCCTGTTGTGTGCCTCTGACGCATGGATGAGGGAATCCTGACAGTGCGAAGCAGCCCTGAAGTCTCTGGTCCAGGCGAACCTACGCCCTACGTCAGCCAGACTTGCTCTCGAACCTTAACCCCCCAAAATACACCCCAAGTGTCTCTGAGTGTCTTACATTGTGATTATTGTTGTGAAGGTAAGATAAAATATGTGAATATTCATTGCTAATTCCTGTGCCCAATATCTAGTGTTAATTTCTCTTCCAAGTTCATATAAAACATTCTACGCATACGTCACATATTTGTGTAAATCCATCATCTAGCCGAATACTCACAGATTTTCCTTGTGTATGTCCATTCTATTTATGTATGTACCAAGTTGAAGAAGTGTATACTGTGAATTTATTTCCTTCTATATCCTCACTTTTACCTAGAACCTATGCCCAATTTCATATTTAATTAAACGCAGCTCCCCATCCTTTAGAAGAATTATATTGCTGATTATCATAATCTAAATCTATTTTCTTCGAGAGAAACCCCCTATTACGCCTTATTTTGTTGTGCGTTAATAGTATAATTTGTGAATAACGTATTAGTTTATTCTGTTATGAGATAGATAATTTCTATCCAGCTCGTCTAGGAATTCTAGTTCTGTGTAGATCTATTGTCTAATTATTTCACCAGCTCGAATACAACGCCATTTTGTTCTGTATTCCATATAGGAATCTGTTAACCAGTTCAGATCTCCTTCATACTTATCAGGTATTTCCATCTAAGTGCAACTTCGTTGTGTACGCCATATTTTAACTTGTAGTATTATTGTAACTACTCGTATACGCTAATTTATTGAGGCGTTCTTTAATCTGCTGTAATCAATCTATTGCCTGATTCAGTTAGGTTATCTTCAACCTTCGAGTATTCTTCAGTAGGTATATAACATTAAATCTCAATTACTCGACCCGTGAGATTATCATTGCATATAGGATTTAATTAATTGAATGTTCATGATATAAATTATCTCATAATAATCTAAGCACGCCATTAATTGTAAACATAATTTACCTCTCCTCCCCTTTGAATTTCAACATATTCCTCCCCTTATTCAGAATAATATCGCACTAACCATAAATACTATTTTGATCATCTCACTAAAACAAATGACCCGAGTGACGTACTGTACCTGGCCAGAATAATCTGTGCGCGTAGCCCTTTAATCTCCCCCTACACTTCTCACCACCCGTGAGCGAGCGTTTTTCCCAGAACTCTTCATACACTTTCCCTTTTGTTCCGCCCCAACCTATAGGGGAGGTGTGGTGGAGTGGTCATGCCACTGGATTGGTAATCCAATGGACACAGGTTCAAATCCCGATATGTCAATGGGAAGATATTATTGGGATTGAATTTGTGCTGTACCTAGTATCAGTGCATTACCACAAAGCCCACCGAAATGCCAAAAAAATACCCTCATTGTTCCCTGATTAAATAACACTGTATGAATATTCCCATATTCAAAATATGTTACAGGGGGACAATGTCTAGTGAGTTCACTGCTCAATAGGTGGCGTTCTGAGAGTGAGGGTCTGAGTCTGGAGGGTGAGACGGTGAAGCACTTGGGCGAAGCAACCAGCCGCTTCAGAGATGGAGCTGCTTCGAGCCATGATGGATGCTTCGCATGTCTCACTCCCCAGACTGGAACAAGACCTCACGGGCTTCACCGTGTTGAGCGGTGGAATGTACAGGCTCTCAGCCTATGCCCGAGAGGGAGTAGTTGGAATATAGAAAAAAAAAAAAAAAAAAAAAAAATATACGCGTACTTAGAGATTTCGCTCACCTGTCAGAAACTTATTCAGAATAATTCACAGTAGATACTCAACTCTCATAATTATTATTATCAAGGGTTTTATCTATGTGTATGTTTGTCTGATTATTATTACATACTTCCATTATAATATTACCCTTGATTCACGCTCATTATATGTTATTAATAGACCTTGGTGTGTGATAAATGTTAACAATTGTTTACTGGCTATTCTTTATAGTAGTGAAGTAAATATCTACCCACACTTTAGGCCTAATTATATGCGTGAATTACCTATCATTTGTTTATGTCAAAGTCTACATACTCGCTTACTATTCCCCAATAATAGTCAAGGAGGAGTATCAATTTTTATCTATATGTTGTTTGAATAAATTAGAGTGTATAATTACATGTGTGTATTTATTGTGTTCATCTTAACCTGATTGAGTATCTAACTTGTGAATAAAAACGTGTTCGATGTGTCCCTGTTGAGAATATCTTGAGTCTAAAAGGCCATAGTTAGATTTGAGTAAAGACCAAAACTAAGCTAGGTTGTATTACCACCCGGCATAACAAATTCTGTATTATCTGGCTTTCAAATTATCATAACATATACAGTACAATTTAACTAACTGCGTTTTCCAATTATAGTCAATAAAAAATATGTTATTACTATGCTGATAATATCAAATATATAATATATTCTTTTGTCTTGATAATTCATATGTTCAGTATTTTTATCCATAAGTTGTATGGTCTACCAGGTGTCATTTGTCAAGCCAGTTCCATTCCTCATAACTGTCTTGCATAATATGTATGAATGTCTATCTGTTTGTCTATGTGTATGTAGGAGACAAAAGGCAAAGCTGCCTGTAACGAGACCCTCCCCCACTCCTCCCTTAATTGAAAAAGGTGACAGAGAGCCAAATTCAAGGTACGTTGAAGTCAAAATATCTGAACACACGAAGCTTGAAGCAGTTTAAGTTGTAGGATGAGGAACAAAGTTCAAGAGTGTACATTTTGAGTAGAAGAAAGTCCGGAAAATCGGTTTAGTATTGGGTTAGAGAGTTGGACAGAATAGGGATGGGAATGTGTTGAAAGGCGGGTGCCACCTACTCTCCGTAAGGAAGGCGGTATACAATGTGGAAGTTCTGAAAAACACTAATGTCATAGCAGTAGAATGGAGAGAGATGCCAAATTGTGGTGTGTATAATACAGATTGTAGAAAATAAATAGGAGTTGAATTCATGAGATGAAGTGCTTGTAATTCTACCCTTTCAAGATGTGCGGTAGGGTGGAACCTATCCACACATGTGAACAGTACTCCATACATGGGCGTACAATCCCTATGTACAGAGCAAGAGGCTGCGCAGAGGTAAAGAACTCACAGAGACGGTTAAGCACATCTAACGTCTGGGCAGCTGTTTCAGCAAGAGTGGTGATATGGTCGTTCCAAGAAAGGTCAAACAAAAAGAGACACCAAGAATATTAAAGGAAAGGACAGATGGATGATTTGAGTGTTGTTAAAAGAGTAAGGGATAGTCCTGTGGAGGAGTGTGACAGGTAGACAGATTGAACAATTTTCATGTGGATACACTGAAAGCAATAAACTTATCTCTGCCCCTATTGGAAATAGTTGAAAAATTAGAAGATAGGCATGCTATGACCTGATCATGTGAGTTTTGAAGTAACTGCATGGAGAGGCGCAGGGAAAAGATGAATGAATTGTGTAAGGTAGAGTCATCATCATAGGAGTGGATGGACTAGAGGTATAGTTGGCAAGATCATTAATGAATATTATAAGTATAGCTTGAGATGAAACAGAACCCTGAGGAACACTGGAGTTGATAAGCATAGGATATACAGTAAGTGATGGTTCTCCACACCCGCAGCTGTGGATCGATCAGAAATAAAGTTGGATATAAAGGCACAGATAGAGGGATAGAAACCGAAGGATAGTGACTTAGAAACAAGTTATTTGGCCCAGACTCTGTCAAAGGCTTTGGATATGTCTAGCACAATAGACAATGTATTGCCGAAGTCACGAAAGGAGAGGATGACCAAGAGATTGTAAGATAAGAAAGGAGATCACCAGTAGAGATTTTAGCGAATGTTTGAGCGAACAGTTCTGCATTGTCAGAAGCAGAAGTGACAGAGGTGCAGTCGGAGTGGAAAAGTCGAGGGAAAGACGAGGAAGTATAATTGTTGGAGATATTTTAGGCTTGGGTATCTATCTATATATCCATATATCTATCTACCTATCCATCTATCTATTTGTCTTCCAATGTCTCTTACTCTATTCCATTTTCTAGTAAGTTTAATCTCATACTTAATCTTGTTCAGTCTTCAGCTAGACACACAATTGGACTTATGGTCTTCTCCAATTGTTTGCACACAATGCATTCTTCTATTTTCCAAACTTCTATTCTAAACCCTTTCAAGATCTGACTAAGCATTACACTGTAGCTAGCTAACAGAATGTATAATTATAGTATGCAGTATATCGTGTTCACCTGGGATCCTCATTATGAAGTGCTAAGTGTTTACAGGTATTAATGCTGCTGTACCATCTTAACCCTTTCAGCACCGGTGACGATTTTGTTCTTCTCAATGATATCAGTGATATTTATTTGATTGTATGCAGCATATGAAGATTCTGTGATAACTTAAATTATTAATTGACGCATCTGTATCATTATAATTGCTACACGACTGTCCCAAAATGAATATAATTGTCTAATCATTGCGAGACTATAATGAAAAGGGTGTCACCGGTACTGAAGGGGAAAATAATACCAACCTAACTCTTAGAAGATCAGATGACGCAATTCTGTTCTGTTTTTTGGTTATTATAAAACGATTGTATTCATATTATGGAGAGGCTACAAGAGGAAGATATCAGGGAAGAGTACAAGAGAGCAGTAGAAAGACGACGAAGTGGGTTCGATCTGGAAGATATGGAGGAAGTGGAGGAGACGAGCAAGGTGTTTAAGGAAGAGATCTGTGCAGCATGTGAGGAGGTGTGTGGAGTAAGGAGAAGAGAGAGGGGAGTGAAAGGTACAGCATGGTGGACAGAAGACATAAAAATAGCTGTGGAAGACATGAAGAAAGCATATAGAGAGTGGTTGGGTAGTAGAGGGAATGAAGATTTGGAGAGACGAAAGAGGTACGTGGAGAGAAAGAGAGTGGTGAAGAGAGTTGTGAAGGAAAGTACGAGAAGAGTAGATGAGGAATTTGGAAGGAATCTGATTGTAAAATGGAGGGAGTGTAAGAAACTGTTCTGGAAAGAAGTCAAGAAAGTTAGGGAAGGTAGCAAGGGAAACAGTAAGAGTGTGAAAGATAAGAATGGGAGAATGCTAGCCGAGAGGCAAGAGAGAGTCGAAAGATGGAGGGAGTACTTCAACGAGTTGCTAAACGTAAGGAATGGAGCGCCAGCACACACACTTGGATGGGGTATGGGAGAGAGAAGAAGAGAAATAGTGGAGGAGGAGGTGGGAATCAGGAGGTCAGAAGTGTGGGAAGCCATGAAAAGAGTGAAGTTGGGGAAAGCATGATAACTGGAAGACAGGCATAATAGTCCCCCTATATAAGGGTAAAGGGGAAAGAGGAGTGTGTGGTAACCACCAAGGAATATGTCTTCTAAGCGTAGTTGGGAAGGTGGACAGTAGGGTAGTGATTGAGAGAGTGAGAGCAAGAACGGAGAAATGGATAGGTGACGAGCAGGGCGGTTTTAGGAAGGGAAGAGGATGTGTAGATCAGATTTTTACCCTGAATTGTGTTGTGGAGGAATATCTGGAGAAACAACAAAAGGTGTATGTTGCCTTTATGGACTTGGATAAGGCCTATGACAGAGTGGATAGAGAAGGTATGTGGAAAGTACTTAGAATTTACGGAGTAGATGGCAAGTTGCTGAAAGCAGTGAAGAGCATGTATGAGGGTGCAAAGGTGGCAGGACATGTGGAGAATGAGCAGAGCGAGTTCTTTGACATGAATGTTGGGTTGAAACAGGGGTGTGTGATGTCTCCGTGGTTGTTTACTGTATATATGGATGGAGTCATGAAAGAGATATAGGGAAGAGCAGTGGATGTTGGTGTAAGGGAGGGAAATGAGTGGAAGCTACCTGTACTGCTGTTTGCTGAGATTACAGTTCTGATGAACGATAATTATAATTAATGGGAGTTGCAGGGTCTGGTAAATGTGTTTGGAAAAGTGTGCGAAGCACGGAATCTGAAGGTAAATGTGGGGAAGAGGAAGGTTATGGTCTTCGAGAGGGGTTAAGCCACAGAGTGTGAGGTGAAGTTGAACGGTTAGGCTATGGAGATTGTCAGCTCATTTAAGTATCTGGGCAGTGTGTTGAGTATGGATGAAGAAGTGTGGGAGAGGGTGCACCAGGAGAAGAGGGTTGTAGGAACGTTGAAAGCAGTAACAAGAAATAGTGTGGTCAGTATGGAAGTAAAGAAGTCATTGCATGACAGTGTGGTAATCCCGACACTGACTTCACTGATTTACAGAAGCGAAGCATGGACGTTCGAGAAGAGACTCAGACCAAGAGTGAGAGCGGTGGAAATGACTTACTTAAGATGTGCGTGCGTAGTTACATGGAGGGATAGACAGACGAATGAGGAAGTAAGAAGGAGGCGTGGTGTGTAGGTAGATGTGCTGGAAAGTGTGATAAGGAACAACTTGAGATGGTTCGGCCATATGGAACGTATGGAAAGCGAAAGAATGACTAAGAGGGTGTACATGAGCGAGGTGGAAGGACAGAGAGGGAGAGGTAGACCGAACGAGAGGTGGAAGGATGGAGTGAGAAAGTATATGGATGAAGGCGGTGCTGGTTGGGAGGAGGGGCGTCGACTGACTGGGGACAGGTGCATGGTGGCGGTTTGTTCGTGGCCACCCCTTCGGGGATCACGGCGTCAGGCAATAGATAGATAGATTGATTCATATTACCAAGAGTATAGGAAAGTCAGAGAGTCAATTAGGACAGTAATTACCCCTTTAATTTCCACAGATCCTTCCTAAGCTGTATTTAATCGTTTAATGATGGACAGTGCATACAAATGTTTGTTGTCACTGGCCTGGAATCGAACCCACGTTCTTGGTATTAAGGCTCAGACATTTTAACGATCATGTTATTACCTCGTAAATAAATGGAACACAATATTCAGTACTAGAAGCGTGGGTTCAATTCCTACCCAGGGACAAATATCTACCTATCTCTCTATATATCTATCCATATCTATGTCTGTCTATCTATCTATCTATCTATCTATCTATCTATCTATATATCTATCTATCTATCTGCTTTTATATTAAATACGTTATGATTTTTTATGCCTGAAGCTTTTAAATCCCAATTTCGAGAATCCAAAACTGAGGTCCTCACTTCGAGGGGGAAAGAGCTTTTAGGAGAAAGAGAGAGAGAGAGAGAGGAGAGAGAGACCATGGGTGTTTTCTGTTAATTCATGAACAAATGGTAATATAGTAGTTTTCAAATAGGTAGAGCAGAGATCGTGAACCATAACCTATGTAACTCAAAAAGGGCTAGAGCAAATGGGCTGTAAATATCCACACCTATTCCCTGGCTGACCCTTCCCTAATGGTAAAAATATAAGAGTTATAGAGGTTATTGGTCAAGAGTTTTGGTTTACTTACTTGGAACAGGGTATATCATGAATATTGGAGTTGGGAGAGTGGTATCCTGACCAGGATTCGAACCCGCTCACCCTAGGTATTTTTGAGAGTGGGTTCGAATCCTGGTCAGGATACTTCTCTCCCAACCTGTCCGACATATCATTAAATATTGGAGTTGTTAATTGCTTCCTCTCCTTACCACAAGATGACTGTGGGCTGTTTATAGAAGATCCAGCATCTTAAGCCTCTGATGAAGCATTTGTTTGATGTTTTCTGGCTATTATTAAACGATTGTATTCAGATTAGGGAGGGTATATGGAAATGAAAGGGTTAATTGAGATAGTCTTACCCCATATAATTCTCACAGATCCTTCCTAAGCTGTATACAATCGTCTAATGATAGCCCGAATGAACTGTCAAAGTACGGTATAATCTTCCAAGGGTTAGAGCGTTCGGTTTAGTTTTGTATTGCATGTTTTTGTCGTTATTTTAACGCACAGGTGACGCCTTATTTATTGGATTTCAGCTACATTTAGACGAATTTATAAAGCTTAGGGTAGATATATGGTAGCCAAAAATGATTAATATAGATAGTCTGTCACCTTTTAATGGGTAGACGTCCTTCCTAAACTGAATATTATCCCCTAGTATTTGTCAAAATACAATGAAAAGGACGTCACCAGTATTGGATGGGTTAATGGTCATAGTTAGAAAAACACTATAACTTAATCCTTTGACAATTATGACACAGTTTGCCAGTTTATCATTTGACGATCTTATACAGTTCAGGAAGGATCAGAGGGAATTATGAGAATTAAGACTATTTCACGTATTCCTTTGACTTCATATACCTTTCCTAATTTGAATATAATCGTAAATTAATAGCATGAACAGAGAAAAAAAATGCGTAATCGGATCCTGAAAGAGTTAAACAATGGACCGCTAATTACCTTCTACATTCACACACACAAAAACCCGCAACCTTTGTCCAGAGTCTCATAAACACAAAAACCACAGAATCCGTCCCTAATCTCATAAATACAGTAGAAGTTTCCGATTATAGATTTTCATAAACATCTGGACCCCGTAATTATTCTCCGATAAACACAGGCACAAGGACTCCAAAAGGTTAAGAGAGATTCATTATCAATCAACCCGGCATCCCGAATATCAGCGGGAAGCTAAACCATCCCCTTCACTGTCAATCCATGTCGAAGCCTCTTTCGGTACACTCGGATGCCATAGTCTCCAGCCCACCCCTGTGAGGCCGGATCATTTCTAGACGGCAGCCCACAGTGATGGTTAGAGGTGGGTTATGGGAGAGAGGGCAACGCACACACGAACACAGTGTGAAGCATTGGAGGTCTTCGAAGCCTGCCTCAAATGCTTCACACTCCATGGGATTTTATATTAGCGTCGAGCGGTCGGGAGATATTGCCACGATGAGGATTTTTTGAACAATTGGGACGAGGCCAGACACAATCTCAAACTTGTATTTTATATACATATTTTCTTAACCTTATTGCTCTGGATTCATTCATCCGTTAGCTTGGTTACAATGGCAAGGTATATCAATATCCAACAGCCGCAAGACGTAAACGTAAGTAAGAGAGAGAGAGAGAGAGAGAGAGAGAGAAGAAGAAGGTTTCCGACTGCCGGTAGGTAAGAGAATGTAGGAGTCAGACGTGAACTATCGCGGACAATAATAAGGACACTGGCTCAAAAAATACGTCCTTTGTGCCAAAATCGGTGAATTCCAGGTTATTGCACCGAGTTTATGAGATGTAAAATTGGTTGAAAAACATGTCTCCCATGGGGCTTAAGAAAGGAGGAAACAAGGAACGAGCAGCTGATGTTTGGTGTACAAACATGAAATATATAAAGAAGGTAAAAGCGTACACTTGGATGCCATAGTCAGTAGCCCCTTCATAATTCTTCATGGACTTCACCTATCTTTAACTATGGAAGTATATCTCTGGAAGCGAAGCTATATAAGAACATAAGAACATAAGAAAATGGGAGTCTGCAAAAAGCCGATCGGCCAATACAAGGCAGATCCCTGTCACACCCAACCCTAATTACAAGGCCTAATTATAGACCCATCTCACTAATACCTTGAGTACTGACCCCACCAAAACGGTCAGAGATTAACACAAGATTACGGGGGTCTGCTGAGCGCCGATTGGCCTACACCTGGTAGATCCCCCTCACACCCAACCCATCTCGTCCATATGCCTATCTAATTTTATCTTAAAGCTCCCTATCGTTCTTGATCCCACTATATCACTTGGTAGCCTATTCCACCCATCTACAACTCTGTTACCAAACCAATATTTGCCTATATTTTTTCTGAAACGAAATTTATCTAATTTGAAACTATTTGTACGAGTTATTTCGCTATCACTGAGCTTTAGTACATTTTTCATGTCTCCTTTATTAATTCCACTAACCCACTTGAATACCTATATCATGTAACCTCTAACTCTGCGTCTCTCTAACGAATGTAAGCCTAATTTCTTCAACCTTTCTTCATACGGAAGATTTCTAATATTATGGATCATTTTTGTCATTCTACGTTGTACTCTCTCCAATGAATCTATGTCCATTCTGTAATAAGGACACCAACATTGAACAGCATAATCCATATGGGGTCTCACTAATGACAAGTAAAGTTTTAAGATAACATCAGCAGTTCTGTTACTCACACTCCTAGATATGAACCCGAGAATCCTGTTTGCCTTGTTACGAACGCTTATACATTGTTTTCTAGGCTTCAAATCATTGCTAACAAACACACCTAGATCTTTCTCACAGTCTGAGTTTTCTAATTCCATATTAGCTAGTTTATATTTAAAATGTGTATGCATCTTCCCTATCTTTAATACCTTGCATTTGTCAATGTTAAACTTCATCTGCCATTTTACTGACCATTCGTGTAAGGTATCTAGATCCCTTTGCAGACACTCTATATCTCTAACTGAATCAATTTTTTCTCCCCATTTTGGTATCGTCTGCAAATTTACTTATCCTACTAGTTATACCTAAATCAAGGTCATTTATGTATATAATAAACAACAGAGGACCTAATACAGATCCCTGGGGGACACCACTCTTGACTGATCCCCATTCTGACTTAGTACCATTTATGCTGACTCTCTGCTTCCTACCAATTAGCCATGACCTAATCCATCCTAACAACGCCCCACCTATTCCATGTGCCTCAACCTTTCTCATCAATCTCTCATGAGGGACTCTGTCGAAAGCTTTACTGAAATCTAAATATATAATATCATATGACTTGTCATTATCTACTGCTTCATATACCTCTGAGAACAAACTAAGCAAATTAGTAAGGCAAGAACGTCCCTGAGTGAATCCATGCTGAGAAGAATTGATTAAGTTAAATGTTTCTAAGTGGTTTCTCATTTTCCTAGCAATAATTGACTCTAGTAGCTTTCCTATGATTGAAGTGAGACTAATGGGACGGTAATTGGATGCTATTGATTTATCACCTTTTTTGAAAATCGGAACTACATTTGCAAGCTTCCAAGCTTCTGGAACTATACCTGTTTCTAATGAATTGTTAAAAAGAAATGTTAATGGGTAACTTAACTCATCTCTGCATTCTTTTAATACTCTAGCATATACCTCATCGGGACCAGGCGATTTCTGAGGTTTCAGTCTGTCAATTTCCTTAAGCACATAATTTCTACTTATAGTAACCGTACTTAATCTATTTTCTATACTATCGCTATATACCTTACGGACTTCTGGAATCTGTGCCAAATTTTCATTAGTGAAAACCGATAGAAACTGACTATTTAATGTACTGCACATTTCTAAATCATTTTCTGTCAATTCTCCTATCGAAGTTTTAAGGGGGCCTATTTTATCTCTAACTTTAGATTTATATAGCTGGTAAAAAGCCTTAGGGTTATTTTTGAGTCATTGGCTATCCTGATTTCATAATTTCTTTTGTCTGTCCTTATACCTTTTTTAACCTCTCTTGATAGATTCTGATAGTAAGCAAGTAGGTGAATTTCGCCTTTCTTAATTTTTCGATATATTCCTCTCTTTTTCCTAGAAGGTCTAATAGTCTATTATTCATCCATTTGGGTTGGTTCTGTGTTGATCTAAATTTTCTTTTGGGGATATATTTATTTTGCGCATTGTGGAGTGAAGAAATAAAATTATTATATGTAGCTGTCAAATTATCCTGAGTTAAGACAGGTATCTGATGTTCTGACAGGTATGTTCATTAGCGCACCTGGGTCCACTTAATAGTTTAACCATAGGATCGACTCTTAAGGCTCTTCTTAATCCACCATAATTGGCTTTTCTGAAATCTGGGATAAGTGTCGTATTCTCTTTAGCCTTTCCTGTCCATGGTATGTTAAAATAAATTGATTTATGATCACTATTTCCTAGTTGGTCTCCTATCTCTACATTATTTATCATTTGTTCATTATTACTGAGAACTAAATCGAGGATATTATTACCTCTAGTAGGCGAGTCTATGAATTGAAATAAAAAACTATCCTGTACCGCCTCAATAAACTCTTTTGAATCTGAGTCGCCGATTTGATGCTGCCAATCAATATTCGGAAAATTAAAATCCCCATAATACACACATTGCTAAACCTTGATGCTATTTTCACTTCCTGCCATAAAGCTGTACCTTCGTTTCTACTCATATTTGGTGGTCTATAAATAACTCCAATAATTATGGTCTCACTACCTTCGCTAACCTCTACCCCAACACTTTCGTTATCAGTATTTAGTCTAATACCTGATTTAATACAGCTTTTTAAAGAACTCCTGACAAACACTGCTATTCCGCCGCCCCTCCTACTTGTGCGGTCGCGTTTAAACAAACTATATCCTGGTATATGGAATTCTGCTAAAAAATGTCTTGATTCTGTATTAATCCATGTTTCAGTCAGTGCTATAATGTCTATATTTTCGTTGCTAACAAGTGCTCTAAGTTCATCCATTTTGTTACATAAACTCCTACAGTTTGTATAATATAATCGCAATGAATTTATTTTACTGGTATCGGATTTACCTATATTTCTAACTGAATTCCCATCTTCTGTTACACCTTTAATATTTCTACTAGCAGTACAATTAAAATCCTGTGACTGATATTTTCTATTCCTATCTGATGTACCAGTACGGCAATTTACCCTATCTAGACAATTATTCTTACTCATTTTCTCAGGCTTTATTTTCAGCGAAACCCCGCGACAATCCTATCTATTGACATAGCTAAATTTGCCACCCCTAGCCGAGAAAGATGAACCCCGTCCTGTGCGTACAACTGATTTTTACCATAGAAACGGGTCCAGTTATCAAGGAATGGTATTGCATTTGCATTGCAGTATTTTTCCAGCCGACAATTGATACCAATTGCCCTAGATGACCATTGCTTGCTGACCCCTCTCCGTGGCAAGATACTGTGTACTACAGGTATGCCTCCCTTCCTCCTAACTTTATCTAACACCTCCCTGTACTGCCGAAGCAGTACTTCCGTCCTACCTTTACCAACATCATTGCTCCCTGTACTGAGACAGATAATGGGGCTATCTCCAATATCTTTCATGATGTAATCAATTTCCTCTAACACCTTCCCAACCCCGGCACCAGGCAGACAGACAAGCTTCCTAATATCAGTACAGGTGGACCTAGCTAAGTGTCTGACCATGGAGTCCCCAACAATTGAGAATGAGTTGCCTCTCCTTGTCGATGACTTGGTAGCAGCTGCGGCAGCGGCAGGAACTCCTGGGGCAGCAGTTGAAGGTACTCCTGGCGGGCAGCAGTCACAGCATTCCCTGTGTTTGGAGGCAACTTACTTACCTTTCTCCTGGTTTCCTCGCCGAAGGAAGCACTAGCAGCCTCACCATCACATTCGTCATCCAAGGTGATGAACTTGTTGCTGAGGGCAACTGGCCGCCGTAGAAATTTGCAGGTTGTTGCACTTGTTGGAACAACTGTCCAGGGAGCATCATGATCCCTAACAGCAGTTGCACTATCCTCACTTTTTTTGTCAGCCAAAGTCAGCTTTAAGGCCAAATTCTCGTCTTTGAGAGACTGCACCTCTCTCTCCACATTATCCATCCTTTCTTGCAAAGCAAGACAAAGCTGGAGAATATGAGAGGAGGTAGCAATCTCGTCAACACCAGCCATTTTAAGAAAGCGTTAACACTATCACCACACTATGGGCAAAGATAATTCACTGGCAGTCACTAGGGACAGGTCCTCACTCAGCAAAGGTCAGGCAGGTATTACTTTATATGCATCCTCTACAATACTATATATATACTGTTTATTGAAAAGCAAGTTCTATCCAAAGGTCAATCCACATACTTTTAATTGCATAAGGAAACACATAGGGGGTCCATAAATTCTTACAAGTCTGCTATAGACTATGACATCCTACTGTACATATAAATATAAATAAACAACTTACACAAGCAAGACCGTTGTATAACCTTTTTTGTTATTTGCTCAGGATATTTTTGCAAACTCCACAGACAAACAAGTGCACCAGAAAGTGTTGGTGAAAAGAGGTAAGGAAACGTGAGGCATCCAAAGTAATAGACACACAGAGACGGGTTAAGTATTCCACGATAAGCCAGAAGTTCCAGAGTTGAAGCATGTCAAAAGTGAGTGGTGGTGTGTAGACTTATGGATATTCTGGAAACAAAGAATATCTTCGAACAAATGTAATATGAGTTCTAAAATTCCTGAGCTGCGAACCAAAAGGGGAAGAGACAAGTCGGGGAGTGGTAGAAAGAAACATGGATAGCAACGTTAATTAATAAAAGGAGTAAGGTATTAACCAAGTGCTATATATAGAAATATTTTTGTTACTATCATAGCCATCACAGTCCATCCTAAATACAATCACAGAAAACAAACAAAAGAAAAAGGGTCACCCTGGCTTGATCTTCCGCAGAACTATCAGGAGCTGAGAAGATCTGCGTGACTGAGTTTCGGTTTACAACGGCCTATCAACCTCTACCCCGTCCACTTCTGTTTCTGTTGTCCTGGAACAGCAGCCCCTGGACGACCCACGGCAAATTACTACCAAAACTTAAGATCAGCTCACCATCTTGCTTCCTACCTATGGCTCACTATGTATGGGCTTCCTCTGTGACTGGCAAGGGTTTCTTTGTCCTGCACAGCATTTCCTGTATTACTTTTGTACCTTGTGTACCATTGGCACCGTTGTTGCTTCACCAGTTAACAGTGCCTTATGAACCACTTGTTAACTTGGTTCATTTGTAACAGCCGCAGCCAAGGTCACACCTGCAGAGCTTGTACCAACCATTAAATCAGACTCAGAATATATATCATTATATATAATATTAATATATATATGAATATATATTATAGATAGATAGCTAGGTAGATAGACTCGTAAAGAAAGACAGCAATCGTATTGTTACAAAAATCAGGCGAAAGTGCAAAAGTACAAAAAGACAACTGAGGTAGCAACAAAACAGATACTACGAGAATGTGTATGATCACTTATTAAATACGGGGGGCAGAGCAATATATTAAAAATGAAGGGCAGAGCAATATATATAAAATGAAGGGCAGAGCAATATATTAGAAATGAAGGGCAGAGCAATAATATTAAAATTACGGGCAGAGCAATATTATTTATGGTCGTGACTTCTGGAAAAAAAGTATCAAAATGGTGTAATACTAAAATAAAAGTAAGTAGAAAGACTAGTTGTGGGCAAAGGTGAAAGACATCAGGAGCAAGAGAGACATTACAAACGAAATTCCGAACGACACAGAGGGGATTAAAATCGAGCGAGAGGAGAGAAGTGAGGAATGGAAATCAAAGATGAGCTGATAACAAGTGAAATGGAACATGGGAGCAACAGTGAACTGAGACAAGAGATGATGGAGAATAAAGTAACAGTGACCTGATTCAAAAAGAGAACCATATTTAATGCAACAATGAGCTGCACAAAGAGAGATGGAAAATCAAGTAAAGGCGAGCTGTGGAATGAGATGGAGTAAGCCGTAACAGCGTAGCTAAGGAAAGAAAGAAGTATGCTACAATGAAAGCAAAACAGTGGACCTGAGAAAAGAGATAATGAAGCCCACAGTGAGCTCGGATAAAAGGAGCATGAAACCACAATGAGCTGAGAAGAGAACTGAAGGAGAATGAAGCAACAGTGAGCTGAGAAGAGAGATAGTAGAGAATGAAAACAGTGGAGCTGAGAAGAGAGAGAAGGAAGAATGAAGTAATAGTGATGCTGATAAAAGAGATGAAAGTAAACTGTAAAAAGCCAGAATACATTCATGATGGCCCTTCCAACAAAATTCAGGAAAAAACTACACTGGAACAGATCAATAAACACCACAGAACCTCAGCATGTTCCGTGAGGTGAGTTGGATTGTATGTTTTTGTTTTCCTCCCCCCCTCGATATTGTTAGACGATTGTATTCAGGATTAGTACAGGATATGTGGAAGTGAAAGGGTTTAATTGAGATAAGGCCTTTACAACCCCTTCGCCAACCTTCTGTAACCCCGCGACTTCTCTATTAACTTTTAGTCTCAACTATATTTAAGAACTTGATTTTGTGAAAGTTTAAGAAGGCATCCTACTATTATGGTACGTACAAAGGGTTAAGTGATATCCAGCTCGAAGCCTTTATTTTGCTGTATTAATACAAAATGTCTAATAGTAAAGCCAGAATAAACATGGATATAAGACCCTCACCGGTACAGCAAGGGGTTTTAAATCCCCAGGGATCCTTTCCTAGCACTGTATACTCTGTCTCTGAATGGGAGAAAGCCCAAATATACTGTCAAAATGTGTTTCATCATCCTCAAAGGGATATTCTATTGTGAGGTTGGACTGGTCCTGAAAAAGACACGTTGGAAACTTTCTTAAGTTACAAAACTAATGGCTTGACAAGAGTAACGCCAGAGGCGCAAAGGGGCGGGGGAGGGGAAGATATTAAGCTATTTTGTATGGTGTATGAAAGAGACAAAAGGGAAACTGCCGTGCAGCAAGCAAGCCCTTCCACTCCTAAAGTTAGAACTGCAAGAGATCAATTTCATTCAGGTAAGTTTCTTTATTATGTAGGTATATATAAGAAATGAAGACGGTGGTGGGCTCGTGTTGAAATGTAGTGGGGGAATTTAATAGGAGGAAGATATGTGGTTTAGAGTTAAGGGCTGGAATACTCTCTGTGTAACTGAGGCACAAACACAAACAGTGGCGGAATCCAGCCTAAAATAAAGCAGTAGTTCCACGCAACTCCTTAAATCCATATGGACTTATGGCTCCTCTCCTGGGGGGCACATACCATTGGGCTAACAGACATCAAAGACCCGATGACAAAACCTGATAACACGAAGATAATAGGAGCAAGGTGGGAACAAGGAAAGAAACGGATAAAGACCATCCATACATAAATAACAGTGAAGGGCAGTTTTAGTACTGGCACAAATAACAAAGAGGGGAACAGAGCAAACAAAAACATTAATATAAGCTCATAATATAACTATATATATATATCCTATATTATAATATATATATATATATATATATATATTCTATTAATTAGCTGTATAAGAAACATCCAGAACAACAATCCTGGTCTCGAGTCAGCCACCCCCAATAAAAAATGAAAAACTGCGGAAGATACCAAGAGTATATATCTATTCGAGTATATACTTTATATATACCGGTATAAATATATATATACAGTACATATATTCGGTGAGAATGAAAAAATGGTGTAGCAGAAATTGTTTTTGGAAAAAAACATTAAAGTAAAGAATAGCCAACATATACAGTATAATGTTTATTGAACAAAGATAATAGACCCTTTTTGTGACCATGAAAGCGGCACCCACCCCAAAATGCAATAATTTGTTGGAAACCTACCCTCCTAGTCTATTGATTTTATTTTCTCTTCCTTTACGTTTATTAACACTTCCTGATGACATAGCCTTTAAGTTTATCTCATAACAATTCGTGGACCCCCTATGTTTTTTTAATTGTGCAATTACAAGTATCTAAAGTTGCTTTATATATAGAACTTAACTGCATTTCAAGAAATAGTATTTATAGTTTTGTATTTGTGGGTGAAAAAACAACTGTTCATGAATTCGTTTTCCAGAGATATACTTTCCTACAAAAAAAATTTGAAACAGGTGAAATCTACTAATTATTTTATGAGTGGGATATAGCCATGGCATCCCAGTGTACCTTCACCTTCCTCGACCTCCTTCTCTTCACTACTCTCTTCACTTGCATTTTTCCCAGGTTGAACGATACACCAATGTTGACTCGGTGTTTTTCTTCCCTGAACACCCCAGCCAATATCGGTGGAGAGGCTGCGCACGTGAGGATAAAGAAGTGGACGAAGTGATGTGCAATATCCTCGGAAAGGAAAACTTCAACCGACGTCGCTAAAGATCTGAAACCAATGTCACAGTGAAAAGATTACAAAATTAAAACAATAAAAATAAAAAAAACAAAACACACACCTTAGCGCTGTTACTGTTACTTAAAGTATTGGGTGAGACAGGCCAAAGAATAAAAGTGCCCAAAAACGGAAAATAAGTAAACCTAATCTAATTTCTCAACCACTAGAAAAGAGTTAACTTACCATTTATAAATGTTTGTTCTTATCAGCCGTAGACGATACGTTTCAAAATATTAATAAGCATAGTTCCCGCGCCAGCTCCTCACAGCCCTGGTACAGTATGTATAGGTAACAGTTGGGAGTGGAGGCGTTAGCTTGGGTGCCGAGATGCAAAATGGTTAGACACAAACATTGGGACACGAGGACACATTAGCTGAGACGATAAACAATAACCATATAATAATAAATTAGGTTAAAATGTAAGTAACGCTGATTCAATCGATACTGAGACCATCATGTAAATACAAGAAATACTTTAAAATGAATGCACACAAACATAATAGTAATTAATAATAAATTTTAGTCCTGAAGACCAGGAGACCTATTCGTAAAACAATGTACACCATTATCCACGACCGAGAAAACATATAATCTATGTTCAGTCGAATAAATGAACACAAACTACTAGTTGAACGGTGGCCAGATGCATTAACGGACAGAATACTGCATGGCAATAACAGTGTCAAGATAGAGAATTGCATTGCATCGTTTCCTGTATCGCAAATAATGGGGAACCTTAATTTCTGAGTGGCCTGGATTGAACCTCCCAGTGATGAGTGAGGACCCAGTGGTGATATCCATGTTAACTGTTGGTGCTGGCTGCTGTCTGGTGTGGTGATATATTTACCCATTGTAATGATTGAGGAGCCAATGTAATAAATATCCGGTTATTAACTGTTGCTGGCTGGCTGGCTGTCTATTATGTGGTGATATTTTTACCCATGGTAATGAGTGAGGGGCCAATGGTAATATCCGGTTAACTGTTGCTGGGCTGGCTGGCTGGTGGTGGTGATATATTTACCATGGTAATGAGTGAGGAGCCAAGTGGGTGATATCCGGTTTACTGTTGCTTGCTGGCTGTGTGGTGATATAATATTTACCAGGGTAGTGAGTGAGGAGCCAGTGGTGAATCTCCAGGTAACTGGTTTCTCTGGCTTGGGCTGGCTGGCTGGTGGGTGTGGTGAGTATATTTTCCCAGGGTATTGGATTGAGAAGCCAGTGGTGATATCCGTTTTTAACTGTTTCTGGCTGGCTGGCTGGTGGTTGTTGATATATTTTACCAGGGTAATGAATGATGGAACCAGTGGTAATAGTCGGTTAACTGTGGGCTGGGGCTGGCTGGCGGGTGTGGGTGGATATATGTTACACCAGGGTAATGAGTGAGGAGCCAATGGGAATATCCGGTTAACTGGTTGCTGGCTGGCTGGCTGGCTGGTGTGGTGAGTATATTCAGGGAGGACATGTGATTAGGTATACCCGGGTAATGAGTGATGAGCCATTGGTGATATCCGGTTAACTGTTGCTGGCTGGTGTGGTGATATATTTACCAGGGTAATGAGATGGAGCCAGGTGGTAATATCCAGTTTAAACCTGTTTGCTTGCTGGCTGAGGCTGGCTGGGGGTGTGGTTGATTATTATTTAACCAGGGCGTAATGAGTGAGAAGCCATTGGTGATATCTTTAAAACCTGTTGCTGGCTGTCTGGCTGGTGTGGTTGATATATTTTACCAGGGGGAATGAATGAGGAACCAGTGGTAATGATCCAGGGTTTAATTTGGGCTGGCTGGCTGGCTGGCTGGCTGGTGTGGAATATATTTACCAGGGTAATATTGAAGTGTAGGAGGAGGGAGCCAGTGGTGATATCCCGGTTAACTGTTGCTGGCTCGCTTGGCTGGTCTTTTGTGGTGATATATTTATCCAGGGGTAATGAATGAGGAACCCAGTGGTAATAAGTCCTGTTAACTGTGGCTGGCTGGCTGGCTGGCTGTTGTTGTGATCTATTTTCCATGTTAATGAGTGATAGCCAGTGGTGATATCCGGTTAACTTGTTGCTTGGCTGGCTGTCGTTTGGGTGTGGGGGAATAGGTATTTACCAGGGTAGGAACTTTGCCAACCACATCTATGTCCATTCAGTGATAAGTTCAGCCTGTATTTGTGAATTTCTATAACCGTGGCTGTTATCCTATAATGCAGTATAGATATGATATTATATATATATTATATCTATATATACTATATATATCTACCTGTATATATATATATAATAACAGATCTATATATATATGTCTTCTATTTTTCCTATTAATTTTTTCAACCACACCCCCAAACACCTCCAAGTTAAATCAAATGAAAGCATATATGGTGATCCCCCCGGGATCCGAACCTGGGTTATCACAACTCCTTAAAACGCCCTTACATGCAACAGAATACGGATATAGGTTTATGCACACGTGCTACGACTTATTAGTTATTATTCATTCTCGAATACTGGATATTAATCAAAATCTTTGTTCATGATTCCGCGACGCACTAATGGTAGCCTAATGTTTAAGTGAGAGGACAGAATATTCATTCTGGGGCACAGATCAGATAGAACGGCCCTCGCTACGAAATATCCCTTAACCTACGTAATTCATAAATTTTTTATTAATTTATGATGGTGATAACAGAAAGTAGGATGTTTAATGTGTGCACCACAGTGGGTTTCTGTTACCATACAGTACACAACATCAAAGCTTTGGTTAGCCTCCTATTCTGGATGTGCTGTTTAAAAAATACTATTAAGCATATTTTCGACAATGGTCGCCTGGTATGTTTTTTGTTATATATGGACAGAAAACCCATAACTTTGACACTTATATTCAACATTTTAATACATATATGTACACTGGTTTGATTTGAACAAACTGATGGCCCAGTTGTTAAGTGTAATGGAATTACATTATGTTTTTTGCACAACATTTGTAGGTAATGGTTTAAGTGTGTCCTCAGTTATAAAAAATGAATTAAGGATGGTTTAACAACCCTTACGAGCGGGTTGCTAGGCGGTCTATTTGAGAGACCCCGAGTGCCGCACAAGCGAACCGCGTTTTTTGTATATACCATAAATTGGGTGGTGTTTCCCCCCCGTGCCCTTTTTTTCATGCATAAACAAGACCCCAGCGTAATACAAGTATGTATCCCTGCAAGAGCGTAATTGAGCTTTCCAAGGACAACCCAAACCAACCTCCTTCTACGATCACTGGTTGTCTTGC